>OV839570.1:2648022-3248022 GCA_929447395.1 Epistrophe grossulariae
ATAATATAATATAATATAATATAATATAATATAATATAATATAATATAATATAATATAATATAATATAATATAATATAATATAATTATAATATAATATAATATAATATAATATAAATATAATATAATATAATATAATATAATATAATATAATATAATATAATGTAATATAATATAATATAATTGTGTGTGGAGTGGAGCTACTTAGGAGCTCAAGCTTTTGGATGCTTTAAAATTGATGCGATTTCTAAATAAGCACATCAAAGCAGGAGCACATGTACAATTTACTTTTCATTTATATTTCCGTCCTATGTACCTATATTGTATAAAAACGCTGTGCAACGTATTTTTATTTTTCCTATTCCGTCTTATTTAACTCCTTTAACTTGGTTGTATTAACAAAATAGGGCAAACTATATATCTATCTATAACATTAACAACCCTTTTTACTTTTGATTGAGTTTAAAATGGGTGTGTTGGTAACATAGCCGTAGCATTTGGGAGGGGGTTACTCTGATGAGTACAGGGTGGACCAGACAGAAATGCGATCTTACAAAAACTATGAAAACGGTAAGTTTATATACGGGGAGTATGGTGCGTTGGAAATTTATTTGCTATATAGCTTTCTGAAATCTATCTAACTACACTCATCTGAATGCGATTTGAATGATCAATGGTAAGGAAATTCAATCGTTGAAATAACAAAAGTTATTTTATGTGGAATTTTGGGCCAAAATGAAAAAAATTGTTGTAAAATATAATAGTTGAGTTACAACCTTCATTTTGGCATATAAATAAATACTGATTTTGCTTTCTAAACGCCTCATAATTAACAATTAATATTTTCAATGATCGTTTTCAAATAATTCTATAACTGGGACACCTTAAATTCTAGTCTATAACCTGCTACGTTCAGGTTTAATTTTTAAGACATTCCCGCTTGAGAATGAAATAAAACTGGGATTCCCCATGAAGAGACATTTGACTTTTACTTTTAGTCAATCTAGAACGACTAACTTCAATAAAACTATAACTGTTTTTTTTCAAATTAGCTGAAAAACGACTCTTATGTTTTTGAGTAAATTTCGTATACAAAAGTGATTGTGATTGTGATTGAAAATGATGACAAAACAGAAATAGGATTTAAACGTTTTTTGAGACAATTGTTGGCCCATTTTATGTATAACTAACGAATAGCTTGGCCAATTTTGTTCGGATTTTTCCACTTTTAATATATAACCTCTCCAACTTGTGAACATTACTCATATAACATATATCATATATATATATATATCACATATTCTTTTTTGCTGGATACGCAAATGCGGCAATGAATATAGATCTGCGACGTACAACATCATGATGAAAGCAAGTCATCGATTTCTCCAAAATTTAACAAATTTGATATAGGTTCATTAAGAGCCAAGGTACTGCAGTATGAACAAAAAAATTTAAGAAATCCATATATAAATAATTAGTTATGCAAATTATTGACGTCACGGTTCTGTAGAAAAACATAAATAAAATAGAACAAGAATATATAACTAAAAGTTAAGTTAATAAAAAGTTGGAAATGTTTGCCGGGCATATAATTTATAAGTGTTTGAAAAAAATTTGCGTAGCTATGTGTTTTAATAAACCTCAATAAACAATATAGTTTAATTGATTATAAGAAAGTAGGTATAGATACAAAAACTTTCCGGTCGATTTATTTTTTTTTTTATATAAAACATATTTATGTCCTTCGTAATCGAAATCTATTTATGTAAAATTGTTCCTTACCAGAAAACGCATGGAATATTTTAAAATAAATAACTAATAAGATTCCAGTTTCTTTTATTATAGATTGGCCTTCCCCTCCTTTTTCTTTTATAACGAACCCACACCACATACCCTTTTCTTGTATTGTTTTTCCCCAAAGAAATAGCTTGTTTATCGGTTCTTCCCGTGTTTAAGCTTATAGCCATTGCAAAAGGAAAGTCTGTTAGACCTACCCTCTTACTCCTTTATACTCTACATGATTTCTTTATAAAAACAATAAATTTCATCAACAACCTCTTGACTTTTACCAACCCCAACAAATACGGGGTACTCTTATCTTAAATTTATCTTTTGAAGGAGGCTTCAAGTGTGAAAATATATATGCCTACCTATATACATATACCTATACAACGAACAAAAGTATAAGCAATGAAATATTCCTTTTTGTATACGATATTGGTAAAAAGAGATTCTTTTTTATTTTTTAATAAAATTCTTTGAAAATATCATGACATTTTGCATTCTACTCTACCCCATCCACAGTTTTTAGCTGGGATATCATTATAAAAATATGGGCAGCCATTCTTAATCATAATGTACGTCAAAATTGTTTTTTTTTTTGTTGAAATGAAATACTCCTGAGGACGTTCTGACGGATTCCATTTTGCGAAATGAATTAGAAAAGTTTTTTCCTTAAAAAATATGTGCACGACTGGGTCGCACGAACTTGCTCTTATGTGCGATCACAGTGTGTTTTTAAAGTTTTATTATTACAAAAACTATAATTTATCTTATAAAACAAATAAATTAGTTATGGGAGCCTATATTATTGTATATACCACCTGCTTAAAACGTAGTTAAGTTTAAGCTTGTATTATGCGAGTAGGTACATTTATTTATGATAATATAGCACCGTGTTGCAAATATGCATGAACTTACAGTCCATGCAGTTTTTAGTTTTTAGTTTTGTATATTATAAAATTTTGAAAAATTAAAAAAAAAAAAAAATGGTACGTAATTTTTTAGCCTTTATTATTGTGAAATAAAAAAAAATATCATATGAAATATGAAATTTTCAAAAAAATAATTTCGAAAATTTTTTTTTAAATCAATAATTTATATTTTTCAAAATTTTGGTATGCAATATTATTAGAACTTATTTGAAGCTTTTGTGTAAAAAAATTCATTAAAATCAGTTCAACTGCTAATGAGATAGTCGAAAATCAAAAAAATGGTTCCATGAGAGATACCATTTTTAAACCGTAGAAATTTTTTTTTTTCATTAATATGGTAGATCGTATAAATAATAGATCACACAAACATTTTAATCGAAAAGTAGGAGCCGTTTTTGAGAAATATGAGGTTTTCAATACCGGTTTTTCAACAATTGTATGGGAGAACCGTTATTTTTGGTTATAAGAATAAGTTTAATTAAAAATCTGCTAGACAATGTTTAAAAAACTGCTGGATACTAAGTTTAATAAAAATTTATTTAGTGGTTTTAAAATTATTAAGTTCTCAAAAAAAATTTAGAAACTTTTTTAAAAATCCAAAAAAATGTTTTTGAAAATTTTGGTATACAAAACTTTTAAATCTTTTTCAAACATTTTCCAAAAAAAAAAATGGTGAATAGTTCAACCGTTTTTGAAAAAATTGATAATCAAAAAATGGTTATATGGGAGGTACCATTTCTAACCATTTTTCGGAATACAAAATCGTTGCTTTTTTTTTTAAAAATTACTGAAGTTTTTTTAAAAATAGTTGTGGGCACGTTTTTGAGAAAAATAAGATTTTCATTTTTTGGTAAAAAAAATTGTATGGCAGGTACCGTTGTTTTTGGTCTTAAAAAAAATGTAAAAAACGGTTGGGGATAATGCTTAAAAAATGCTAGGTACCAACTTTGAAGAAAATCAACCGACTCGTTTAGACTGCAGCCGAAGAGACAGACAGACAGACGGACATAATTGTGAGACCCACTTTTTTCGACTTCGCTATCATCGTAATTTCAACTTTGATCAAAATCACGAGTTCGATTTTTTTTACGAATCCATAACTTGCCATATATCGCAAGTAAAAATTACTTAATACCTCCAAATAATACTGCACATATCTACCCCCTTCCCGCTAACCTTCACTCACCACCCACAAAAAAAAGAAAAACACTGCAAAAATCCATTAGAAATACCAAAAAGGTTTTATAAAGATATTTTCACAGGAGGTTCGAAAGGAAAGGGGGTTTGGAGATTTCGGGTTGTGGAAGAATTCTCGCTTACAACAGTTTCCTTTTGTGATTTTTGGGTTCGAAAGTGAAGTCTCTCGAAAAAATGAGTAGGAGTAGGGGTGATGTCTCTATCCCCTTTTTTGTGCTGTGCTATTATAGTGTAGTAGATTGTTATCGTCTTTGTAATACATATATATGTATGAGAATACGTTCGTTTTCTTTCTTATAGTATTCCGAAATGGGTTGTTTTCATAATTTTCTCTGGTGGTATTTCTCTATACACAAGCACAATTGAGGAGGTATATATAAGGGAAGCATATATGGGATGGAAAAGGATTCGAGAAAAACTCGTTATTTAAATAAATAAATATTTGGTATTCTTTCTTATTTCTTAGGGTTTTTTTTTTAATATACAAATACATAATATAATACATACCTTCCATACATATATGTTTATTCTTGATATATTATATTAAAATTCCAAAGTTTGGGGTACCTAAATAAAATTAAATTTGGTGGTAGATTGAGATTAAAACGAACGTCAAATGTAAATGGGATAAGGCATTAATGTTTCTGTTGGTTTTTAAATTTTAAAATGTATACGAAATTAAAAAATGTGTTTGAAGAAAGGGGCTTATAATTATTTTTCTTTCAAATGTATTGATCTTTGGAAATACTTTTTGAATCTTTGAGGAAAATTTTTGCAAAAAAATATAAAAAATGTATAGGGACCTACCGCCCATCAAAAATGTCAACACAAAACCAAAATTAATTTTGGAAAATATTTTTGAGAAAAAAAAAAATAGGTGGTGATGACATATATATTTTAATATGTTCCACACGACAATGATGGAAATATCTCTAAAGTTTTTTCAGAAGGTAAACTATTTAGCCACCTGCCTCCGATAATTAGAAGAAAGATGGTTTATTTTGGTTCAGGAATAGCCACTCAACTCGGCGGGACCGGGTGGCATTGCCGTTGGTCCGGATTCCGGAAGAATATTTATAAGATTTCGACTAGTTAGATAGTGTCTGGATAGTCCGAAAAAGTTGGAAATACGCTTTATTTGATTAAAAAATGTAACACTAGCAAATGTTTAGACAATCGCAAGTCCGTTGTATCAATGTTGATACCAAATATTAAATGGCGCCGCGTTCAGTGTTGGTTTGCAGTTTGTACAGTTTTTGCAATCATGCCTTGACTTATCATATATTATGTAATGGCTTTTGAAATGTCCGATAGGTAGTAAAAGCCTGGTCAAGTTCTTTATGTTGCTGCTTTTAGTCAATATTTATATATGTTTCAAATTATTTAAAATTACTGGCGACAAAATTTTAAACAGCTTGATGTTTAGGTATTAGCATGAGTATTACTCAACAATTTTCGAACTTTAACTTTTAAGAATCCCCCACACCAACACGAATTTATCGTGGCGATGACGAAAACAATAATAACAATACGTGTCTTTCATAGCTTCGATATAAGATAGGTTATTATGCGGTCGCCACTTGCAATTGCTCCGTAGGAACAAATAAAGTAAAAATAAAAATACGTATTAAGAAAAAATAATAATTGTCGTATATATGAGGTGCTCGTTCTGTTCAACGAAAGGCGGTTCATAACCCCAAGTCCTATAGGTCTACTATTCGGTTTACAGTGTTGCCATCTTGGTGATTACAAATGCTTATTATTGCTACCCATTATCAAAGGACATACGGTAGTACCCAGCCAAGTTCTGGTACTACACCCTTTTTACAGGAACAAACTAAGGCGATTTTCGACCCCACTCTAATCAAAGGCCACGGTAGTACCCAGCCATAGTTCTGGCACTACACCCTTTTTACAGGAACAAACTCAGGAGATTTTCGACCCCACTCTAACTTCAGTACCAATAAAGTCAGCAAACATCAAATACGGAATTTTTATTAGGCTTACCAAGCACAGGCAACTCATCAAATTTCAACCCCCTAGCATTAGTGGTTCCTGAGATCTAAGTCTTCAAAAATCGCAAAAATTTGGTAGAACGGTAGGGCTTGAAAATAATAAAAAAATAAAAATTAAATATCTGAAGTTTTCCATTCAGGGGGCATGGTATCTGCCTACTTTCTCAGAATTGCGATCAGTTAAAGGAGCACTTCCGATTCCTGTTGAATGATGAAATTTGGTAGAGAGGTAGGGCTTAAGGTGCATATAAAGGAAAACGTAGAAAATTTAAGGTTTTCCATTCATGGGGCGTGGTATCCGCCTACTACTCAAGTAGCACAAAACTCCAAAATACACCAAAATATTTGGGGTATTTTTTGCACTTTCGTGATATTCAGTTTGGAATATAAAAATTAAACCAGTTTTCGGTGTAGACTAGGGATGTGCTAAAGAGCGATTTCAAATGAGCAGCGATCACAGAGAGCAGTACACAAAATGAGCAGCTATAAATAGCAGCTATTTAATCGCTCTTTAGATAGCAGTAAAATTCAAGAATACAGATAGGTTTAAGTTGTTTCTATCTGATTTAAAATTTTTGTATTGCCTCATTTTTTTGATTTTGATCGTTAATAACAAAAAAGCATAGAATATATTCTTAGAATAATAAGCACAAATAGGAACATTTATTTAAAGGATTCATTAAAAAAAAAACTTAAGGTACCTATAGTTGGTTAACAAAAAGCATAAATAAATATTTATTCAAATAATGCGATAAAAACAAGTTTTTGAAAAAGTTAACACCAACAGGAACATTTCATTTAAAGATTTTATTTATTGCTTGTGCTGTGCACTTTTGTCATTTATTAAGATTGATTTAAAAATATGTTATATAAAGATTGCGAACACAAAAGGAACAATTACAATGTCAAACAAAAAAACAAAATTCGTTAATAAAACTTAAGCAACAAATAAATAAATAAATAAATATAGGAACATTTATTTTAAAGATTCATTCATAAAACTAAAGGTATCAAAGAAGCAAACATAAATATTTATTAAAATAATATGGTAAAAACTCACCAAAAGCAAATTCCCCAAATACTTATAAATATTAAATAAGCCTTTCCCTTTCATTTTCGTAACACATCTACAGGATTTTTTGTTTGCTTTTAATTCCCCACATCCTTTTCAAACAAAAAACTCAAAGAAGCAAACTTCCCAACAAATTAATATACATATTCGTTTTGCCTATTATTTTTTAGATAAAAAACTCAAAAAAAGATACATAAATGTAATTTTCCAATGACCCCCGACACAAAAATACATAATACGATTTCATTTAGCGATTTCAACCTGCTCTTTCTGTTCAAAATTCTTTTTTGCTTCATCGCTTCATTGTATGCGATGAGCAATTTATTTTAAAAAAAGCAATGAGCAGATAAAATGCTCACTGCTCACCTAATCGCTAATAGATATTTCGTTTCTGGGCATTATCAAGAAGAACAAGAACATAATGCTACATAAATCATCAGAGCAGTTTAAAAAGCACACAGCCAGCTACACACATGGACATGACACAATATTATCGTTTTCAATTCTCTGTGTTCTCAGTTTTTTTACATTGCTCACTGCTCAGTGGTCAAAGCTCACAAAAGAAAGAAATAGAGAATGTTGTTTCTTGCTCATTTTCTTGAAATGTTTCTCCTTAGATAAGCATAGAAAGGGGTAAACGTTTACCTACTGTACGTGGGAAAAAGATGCATGTTCGTTCGTTGTGTTTATCTTTTTTGTGAAATGTTTTTTGATGTGTGTGTGACTGTGTAGTTGTAGTTCATCTGTTCACCTATCATTTGCTTGGACGTTCACCACTGAGCAGTGAGAGCAGTAACATTGAAGAGCAATCGCTACTGCTCTCTGCTCAGTGAAATAGCAGAGTGATTTAAAGCAGCGATCGCAATAGCAGCCGCACCACTAGTGTAGACATTTAATTTCGATCCAGTGTAAATAATACCGCGTTCTCGTATATAGTTTACACCGGCGGCTGCTGTACACAAATTATACTGATTTTCGGTATATACATTATGTTGTTGGTATTATAACTATTCCGGTTTCACCAAATTTTGGTGGAAAAATTTTTCCCGTGAGTTTATTTTTTAAATCGGAAACAGTTTCATTTTCTGGTGTATCTGCAAGAATTTTGAATTCTTAATATGATTTTAAGTACCATAATATGGACGCAGAAAATTATGAATAAATATATGATTGTGAGTGCCTAATTTATAAATGAAGCACATCGACAGAGATTGATTTTCGGTCTATGTGGCATAGTTAATTAATCATTGTCTTCATTTTAAATATGGCGGCCAGCCGAATCTCATTTTTACCTACTATTTCTTGAAAATATGGCCATCGTGAAAAAAATACACCAATTCCTAAATTTGGGCAAAAAAGCACCATTTTAAAAAAACAGAAAGAAAAATACACAATATTCTGTTTTCGGTACATTTATTTTGCCGGAAATGCACCAAGTCAAGGGAACAGTAAAAAAAAATGCACCATTTTAAAAAATTTGTTGAAAATGGTGTAAAAAAATTTAAAAATTTGATAAAAACAAAAACAAAATTGGTTCGTGAGAGTAAAATTAAATATTTATTTACTTATGTAGGTACATTTAAACTTTTTATACTGTTTAACATTTTTTAAACGCTGACATCTTGTGTTTCCTCTTTACTACGTCGTCGGTTTCCTCTTTCTTGGCCATTTTTGGATCCGTATATCCAATGCAGCCTTTTCATTCTCTTTGTTCGTATTTTCATTCACCTTTAATTTCTTCTCTGTACCCTTTGGGGTAACTTTGTCATTATCATCCAAATCATCGTTCGAAATTGGGTATACTAATATTTCATTTGGCTGCAATACAATATTTTCTCCAATTTTTAGAGTTTTTGGGCCGAATATAAAAGTTGATTTTTTTCGAATTTCCAAATAAGTTTCGATGGTTTTGCTGGATGTTATTATCTGGTTTGACAATTTTATTTTATTTGTTTAAAAAGTTTTTCTTTCTACTAGGTTTAGGTATACCACTTCAAATAATTATTATCGAGGTATCTACTCATTTTTTGTTAATATTAAAAAAAAACAATAACTGGTTAAAAAAGACTGAATAATTTCACTAACATTTTTGTTGTTTATTTTTCAAACTACATTATGTAGTTTGGTGCACTTAATTTCCACAGGATGAAAGTCCTACACCGAAATATAGTTGCTCATATCAGATGGTATATTTTATCTTCAAAATATAGTGTTAGAGCAGTTTATTGATGTGTAAACATCTATACTGGCGGTAGGGTGAAAAGAAAACGTAACGTAACGTTGTAATCGTGATCGTGGTCGTGATCGTGATTCTGAGCTTTACGAAAATTGAGTGCGTTCAGCAATATGTACGTTCAGTAACTAAACGTTGAGTATTTATATACGAAATCGAAATGTCGAGTTCAGTTCGGGTTGAAATTTGGTTGGCTGCTTAGAGGATATATTAAGCCCCTATTACACGATGATTCTTTGCGTCTGACTCTATTCGAACATAATGAGTGCGAAAGAGAAAAAAGATAAGATGGAAGACCAGTTGCCCTGTGAGTCGTGGGCCAAGTTTTACGAGACTCTTTATAACGCTTCTTTAGCATTAGGCTACGCGCAAACCAACGCGATGGCGGTGACGATAAAAATGTGGATGCCTCATATAAAAATCAAAGCACACTTCAATCGTGTAGATGTGTGCCTTTCCTTTGATTTATGTGTATGGCATCCACAATTTTATCGTGATCGCCACCGCTATCGCGTTTGTTTGCAGCTACCTTTATCCGTATTTTGTATTCTTTGCATTACTTTTTTTCAATTACATGACTGCTTTGAGACCAGAGCAGTTTTTCTATTTTGTTTTCCTTTCAGTTCCAGAGATTTTTGATGTGTAAACATCTATACTGAGCCAGAGATTAGTCTGCTATTACACGATGCATGTAGACGCATGCGACTTTTCGAACTACGTAAGTGCAAAAGAGAAAAAAAATCGAAAAGATGAGACGGAAAAAAGTGACCGGTGTCACGTGGGTAAAATTTTCAGTGCAACTATTTGACGTTTCTCTTTTCTCTTGTCCGTTTTTAACTATTCTGCTTCATATGGTTTTGTTGTTCAAAGAGTAAATTTCGATGCAACGCACTGTTATTGATAGCCTTATAGGCTTTCCAGAAATGAGAAATTCATCTTTAAAAACAACATAAATAAAATAAATTATTGCTTTTCTTGACTGATATTCATTTAAAGGCACACAAACCTTTCTTTCTTCAATATATCAAATAATGAAAACAAAAATAAAAACAGAAAACGTTTTTTAATTGCTTGAGCACAGCCCAACACGAAAATGAAAAAATAAAGAGAACTGTCAAATTAGATTCATGAATTTGTTTTTAACGTGTATTAGCGCTTGAAACAGCGGACGAAAAAAAAAGGATTCGAAGAAGGCGCATGCAACTAGATTCATCGTGTAATAGCAGACTTATGAATTATCCATAATCTCTGTTCTGAGCTTCACGGAAATTGAGTGTGTTCAACGCTATGTACGCTCAGTAACTAAACGCTGAGTGTTTATATACGAAATCAAAAAGTCGAGTTCAGTTTGGGTTGAAGTGTGGTTGGTTGCTTAGACCATATAGTACATGGACGAAATAAGGTCATCGACTGGAAAATATTTTTAAATATAATTTTAATGATTGACTAAGAGCCCACTGCTGTTTTTGGGTGTGAGTGATCGCAAAAATTCACTGGTATGTTTAGATAGATCTTAACTTTTTATAAGCGTGGTTGGGGCCTTTGTCGGTAAAATAAAAAACGCATTTTCCATGCATCATTACCGATTTTCAAATTTGCTTATGAAAAGTTAAGATCTATATAAAAATACCAGTAAATTTTTGCTATCATCCACACCCTAAATTTGATGTAGGCTCTCGGTCTATGAGGCATTCGGACGAATGTTGATGTTTACACATCTTAACCGTGAGTCCCGGCACTCACACTTTTTTTTTTAAATAGTAATAATAAAAAATTTTGATAAATTAAAAAAAAAATGGTAAGCAATTTTTTAGCCTTTATCAAAATTAATTAAGAAAAATATCATCTACCCATTTTCGAAATATGGAATTTTCAAAAAATAATTTTGAAAATTTTTTTAAAAATCAGTAATTAATTTTTTTCAAAATTTTGGTATGCAATATTATTAGAACTTATTTGAAGTTTTTGTGCAAAAAAATAATTAAAATCAGTTTAACTGATAATGAGATAGTCGAAATCAAAAAAATGGTTCTATGAGAGATACCGTATAAAATTTTTAAAATTTTTCATTAATATGGTAGATCGTATAGATATTAGATCACACAAAATTTTGAATCAAAATAGTAGGAGCCGTTTTTGAGAAATATGAGTTCTTCAATACCGGTTTTTAAACATTTGTATGGGAGGTACAGTTATTTTTGGTTATAAGAATAATTTTAATTACAAATCTGGTAGATAATGTTAAAAAACTGCTGGGTACCAAGTTTAATAAAAATTGACTAGTCTTTTTAAGATTATAAAGTTCTCAAAAAAAATTTTGAAACTTATTTTTAAAAATCCAAAAAAAAATTTTTGGAAAATTTTGGTATACAGAACTTTTAAAACTTTTTCAAACATTCTCCAAAAAAAATGGCGAATATCAGTTCAACCGTTTTTGAAAAAATTGATAGTCAAAAAAATGGTTATATGGGAGGTACCTACCATTTCTAACCATTTTTCGGAATACGAAATGGTTGCCTTTTTGTAAAAAAAATTAGTAAAGTTTTTTTTAAAACAAGTTGTGGGCACGTTTTTGAGAAAAATAAGATTTCCATTTTTTGGTAAAGAAATTTGTATGGCAGGTGGGTAGGTACCGTTGTTTTTGGTCTTAAAAAAAATGAAAAAAAATGGGTGAGTACCAACTTTGAAGAAAATCCACTGACCCGTTTAGGCTGCAGCCGAAGAGACAGACAGACAGACGGACAGAATTGCGAGACCCACTTTCTTCGACTTCGCTGACCTTTGACCAAAATCCCGAGTTCGATTTTTTTTACAAATCCATAACTTGCCATATAGTTCCTATATATCGCAAGTAATAAGTGAAAAAGTCAGTTAGACCACTCTGCTTCTCAAGGCAGATTTATAACAAAATTGTATCATTTGCTTTATGAAAACGTATAGTCATTTAAAATTTCAAGTGGCATTCGACATCATTGATTTCAATAAAATACAAATTATTTTATGCGTATGAGTTTGGGCCAAAATGAAAATTTTGTTTTGGATTGAATTAATAACACTAGATATGTAAGTCATCCGCTTTACATTGGCATCAAAATAATAAATAATTTTGCCTCAAAATTTAAAATTAAAATTTTCAATGTTAAGTTTCAATGAAAGCTATAAAAAAATGATATTGCTCCAAAATTCTTCGATTCGTCGAACATTCCAGTTTTCGTGGGAATTTATCTAGGTATATAAAATCGACCTTTATTAGAAGATAATGGATAAGTTTTTCATATATATACGATTTCGCAAGGAAATTGAAATTTTTATCAGCAGCATTATGAATTTGCATATACGAGTTCCCGCATGCGTACACTTGGCTGTTGTGCACGCTTACCTATACCGTAAACGAAATTTTTGCCTGTTTTATTTAAATTCAAACAAATCAGAAATTTTTTACTTAAATATCTTAGGTAAAATGTATTCAATAAATTAAAACTATATATAGGTATAGATATTGTCCTATATATAATATGGCCTACGAATACTAATTCTTCAAGTTCCCAACAAAAAAGAATTTCGATGAATTTACCTATGAATTTTTCAAATCTAACATTACCGTGGTCCAAAAAATAAAATCGTATATGAAAAACAAAACGAATTTTATAGAAAGTTTTCTCTTTTTGTTTGCATTAATTCTTTATTAGGTAGATATAAAGTTGTCCGGTTTGATACTCTACAATCTCGTCCCCGCTCTATATACGTACATATACGTACCTACATTTTATAACAAAAATACATATAACTTTGGATTTCTTAATTTTTAACCCTCTTTTCCTAATTAAAAAGTCTTCATTCGTTCATAAATGGTATTGTAAACTTAAATTATGTAGTTCCAGAACGTGAACTTGGGTGGAAGAGTATATAGTGGAGAGGAGTGAAATGGATGTTGGTACACACAAGTATGTAGGTATATACATATAGGTACCAAAATGCGTCTAAAAATGTTTTAATATAAAATGTATTTGACTGAAGTATTATACTCGCATCTCCTTTTCTTTTTAATCTTAATGAGCGCCGTGCCGTTCCATGCTTAACTCGTTTCAATCCGACCAGACCCACCCGTCCCGCCACCGCCGCCGCGGCCACCGCACCACCCCATCCGTACCGCACCGTCCTGGTCCCGTACTGATTGAATCTCTTCAAATACACCAACATTTTATGTTATACGTACCTTCTATAGAAAAGTAAATTAAAAAATATATATGAACATACACATACATACAAACTAGGTACATACCTACATAATATGTATGGTAAAAGGAAAACGCTTACCACCTAAGATGAAAGCTAGCAAAAAGTGGTTAAGATGAGAATTTTTTAAAGGAAGGACTGGGAGGAATTTTTTTTTAAGTAATGCTTACATACACAAGTCTAAAAGTATATACATATCCATGTGAAAACATAATATGTCTTATAAAACTTTATTTAATTTTAAAGAACTCAATGTATTTTTTTTTTTGTTGTGCGGAAGGTGAAAGTTCTTAAAGGCTTAAGCCGTGGTTGAAATTGCTCTAAAAATCTTATTTCCACTTAGTATGTACATTACATATGTTATTTTCAATTTTCTCAAAAACTAGAAGATATTTTAGCATCTGGTTTTTAGCGTTTGAAATAAAATTTATAATTGAGCATTGAATATGAATGAATAACGTTAAATTTTGAAAAAAATTAGTATCAAAATGTTTTTGTAGAATTGATTGGCTTTAAAAAAATATATACATATATCTAACATGATATTAGCTGAGTTTTACTATCCACATGCATGATCTGATCAAACTTTTACACCTAACTACAAAAACAATATGTTATCATACTTTTTTTCTCGATCCAAAATCTATAACTTTTTTATTATTATTATGGTAAGGTACTGTAACCTGTATTGCAAAGAAAAAAGCCAACAAAAACATGAAAAGTATACAAGCACAATGCAAAAAGAGACAGATATATACCCTTACTGTCACTGTGATCCTGTTCGTTTTATTATGGGGATATTATCCAGATCAGATCATGTCACATGTGGATATAGTAAAATGCAGCTTTTGTAAATGTTGCAGTTCAGTTCCAGCCCGAATTTCCCGCAAAACTATACACTTATGCTTCTAAAAACCCCTTCTAATGAATTCTGAAAGAAAATTGTACACTTAAATTTTTCCCGGTCAAATGTTTATTTCGACTGGGCTAACATTTTATAAACCAACAAGATGATTAGATAAATTATTTTAGTTCCATATCCGTATATTTAAGTTTTAATCTGGTAGACAGAATATTAACACGATGTTTTATTTAAATGAAAAGGCACAGCGCTATGTTAATTCAAGACCAAGTGAAGTTCATCAGGTAAATAATTGTAAAAACAATTCTATGCAACGTTAAGTCAACAGGCATAAGTATACATGGAGTAAAATTGAAATTTATAAGATGCTTGACTGCAGTTATGTGAAAACCTTGAAAACTGTTGTATTTACAAGACTTTCATATTAAAACAGCATGACACTCATGTTAATATATAATTTTATTCAAATCCATATATGGGAATGTAAATTAAATAAGACTCTATTTAATTTTGTACCTGATATTTTTCTCTTAGTGTAAAGTCTACTTGTTCAGATAATTTTTGATGTTTAAACATCTATACTGGCGGTAGGGTGAAAAGAAAACTTAACGTAACGTTGTAATCGTGATCGTGGTCGTGATCGTGATTCTGAGCTTTACGAAAATCGAGTGCGTTCAACAATATGTACGTTCAGTAACTAAACGTTGAGTATTTATATACGAAATCGAAATGTCGAGTTCAGTTCGGGTTGAAATTTGGTTGGCTGCTTAGAGGATATATTAAGCCCCTATTACACGATGATTCTTTGCGTCTGACTCTATTCGAATATAATGAGTGCGAAAGAGAAAAAAGATAAGATGGAAGACCAGTTGTCCTGTGAGTCGTGGGCCAAGTTTTACGAGACTCTTTTTAACGCTTCTTTAGCATTAGGCTACGCGCAAACCAATGCGATGGCAATGGCGATCACGATAAAAATGTGGATGCCTCATTAAAAAATCAAAGCACACTTCAATCGTGTAGATGTGTGCCGTTCCTTTGACTTATGTGTATGGCATCCACAATTTTATCGTGATCGCCACCGCTATCGCGTTTGTTTGCAGCTACCTTTATCCGTATTTTGTATTGCTTTTTTTTCAATTACATGACTGCTTTGAGACCAGAGCAGTTTTTCTATTTTGTTTTACTTTCAGTTCCAGAGATTTTTTATGTGTAAACATCTATACTGGCGGTAGGGTGAAAAAAACGTAACGTATCTTGTAGTCGTGATTCTTTTCTTATAGCCGTGGTCGTGATTTTGATTCTGAGCCAGAGATTAGTCTGCTATTACACGATGCATCTAGACGCATGCGACTTTTCGAACTAAGTAAGTGCAAAAGAGAAAGAGAAGAATAGAAAAGATGAGACGGAAAAAAGTGACCGGTGTCGCGTGGGTAAAATTTTCGGTGCAACTATTTGACGTTTCTCTTTTCTCTTGTCCGTTTTTTACTATTCTGCTTCATATGGTTTTGTTGTTCAAAGAGTAAATTTCGATGCAACGCACTGTTATTGATAGCCTTATAGGCTTTCCAGAAATGAGAAATTCATCTTTAAAAACAACATAAATAAAATAAATTATTGCTTTTCTTGACTGATATTCATTTAAAGGCACACAAACCTTTCTTTCTTCAATATATCAAATAATGAAAACAAAAATAAAAACAGAAAACGTTTTTTTATTGCTTGAGCACAGCCCAACACGAAAATGAAAAATAAAGAGAACTGTCAAATTAGATTCATGACTTTGGTGTAATAGCGCTTGAAACAGCGAACGAAATAAAGAAGAATTCGAAGAAGGCGCATGCAACTAGATTCATCGTGTAATAGTAGACTTACGAATTATCCATAATATCTGTTCTGAGCTTCACGAAAATTGAATGCGTTCAACGCTATGTACGCTCAGTAACTAAACGCTGAGTGTTTATATACGAAATCAAAAAGTCGAGTTCAGTTGGGGTTGAAGTGTGGTTGGTTGCTTAGACCATATAGTACATGGACTGCGCTTTCATCATGGCTGCAGGGTTTCAACATAGAAGGCGGCCTTTTTTGGCAAATTAGATGAAATAAGGTCATTGACTGGAAAATATTTTTAAATATAATTTTAATGATTGGCTAAGAGCCCACTGCTGTTTGTGGGTGTGAGTGATCTCAAAAATTCACTGGTATGTTTAGATAGATCTTAACTTTTTATAACCGTGGTTGGGGCCTTCGTCGATAAAATAAAAAACGCATTTTCCATGCATCATTACCGATTTTCAAATTTGCTTATGAAAAGTTAAGATCTATATAAAAATACCAGTAAATTTTTGCTATCATCCACACCCTAAATTTGATGTAGGCTCTCGGTCTATGAGGCATTCGGACGAATGTTGATGTTTACACATCTTAACCGTGAGTCCCGGCACTCACACTTTTTTTTCTTTAGAGTTACGCTTTATTTTTTTTTCCTTATAAATGCCAATAAAAATTAATCCATTTTCATATGCAGTTCAGTAATTTCACTTCAAAAAAGTTTGCTAGGATGTTCCCTGGATGCATACCAGAATTACTATACTATAATTAAGACATTGATTATAATATTATATAACAAAGAAGGAGCCATTGTATCTTTATAAAACAAAATCATTTTCTCGAGTTCAATTCGGTCCTTTATATTCATTCAACCGAGATACCGAGATTTTGCCCCACTAGTTTTCACATATATGAAATCCATACTAGAAAAAAAGGACACAAATAAAGAGACAATAATATTTAAGATAATGTGAACTGCGCTCACAATTTTTATGTTTTGTTTTTAACAATAGCATTTATTTATTTTTTTTGAATAATTGCACTTTGCGATTTTTTAGTGCATTGAATCTTAAAAGAACCATGTCCAGGTCTAACACATAAAGTCGCTTGTTCTCGATTGCCAGAAAAGATAAATTATTTAGTCTCTCAGTCGACATGCTAATACGTTGAGGCCGCATGGTTGTATTCGAGTGTAGGCATTGACGTATTACATACATTACATTTACATTTCTTGCACAGAAAAATGTTCCAAGAAATCTCAGCGCTATTGTGACTGAGCGGCCACATTCGTTACTAAATAGACGCCAAACTCTAAAAAAAAATCGTTAAAATTCAAATATTTAAGAAGAACGGACAGTAGGCATTCGAAAATGTTCGTTTTTTATTTAAATTGATTAAAAGACATTTTTGTTTTAGTTTTTTCGATTTATTGGCCAACGAACAATTTTTGTAAATTTTGATTGAACTAACTTTTTCTAATCTTTCGGATTTAAAGAAATTTTAGTTTTAGTTTTTTTCGGTTTATTGGCCAACGAATTGAACAATTTTTGTAAATTTTGATCGAACTTACTTTTTCTGATCTTTCCCATTGATTGTTTTTGACAGTATAGTGCATTATTACCTTACAATATATATCAATAGTAATGGCAAAAAAACAAAACAGAGTAGCTACGGCACTGTGCTTCTGAGTGCCAATTCTTTGTTTCTGCTGTAAAACTCTGGAACTCCCTAACCGTAGACGTACGAAAGCTTTAAGGAGGCAATAATTTTGATCGTGTTCTTATTAGGTATTTGGCAGAAATTTTTTTAAATTGTAACACTTTTTGTATCTTTTATTTAAAAATTTCAAAAATAAAAATACTATGTTTTGTAATATATTTATCTTTGAAATATTTTTTAATTTTAAAGTTCATGTTTAGTTTGTTATATAAATATGTATTAAAGTAAATTAATTAACTTTTGCTAAAAAGGATTTAAGTCTATTGTTAAAGATGAAATGAATGTTAGGCGTGATACATAGGTTGGACACCCCTGACTGCAGATGAAGAATGTAATATCCAGTTAATCCCCTTCTTTACGCATCGAATGACCTAACATTGCTTCTGATTAACTGCGATCTATTGAGTCAGTTGCTATCGTCACCTTCTTAACTTAACATCATTAAATTAACTTTTTAAAATCATCTTAAAACCTTTTGTGAATTATACTAATTTTACTTATAATTACTTTGAATTAAAACCTAATAGTATCTAAGTTCTAAATTCAGAGTTTTATTTTCCAACATGAATAAATTGAAATTGTTCATTTTAGAAAACAAGTAAAAATTGATGAAATTTTGACAGTTCGAAGTAATTGCGAAATTTTGGAAAACGAACGAATTGTATAGAATATGGAATTTCAATTCATTTCATTTAAAATGCAGAACATGGGGGATGGTTGCAGTTTTTCATTATATGTAATATGGTAGTATAATTCCATAGGCTGATTTTCTAAAAAACAACTTAAAAATGACTAAAAATCAAAGGCAGAAGTTACCATATTATTCCACAGCTTTTTTTAAAACCAGAAGGTCATTTTTTTTGTTATATATAGGTTTTATAGGTAATAATACCTAATCGTACTCCATTTGTCATTTTCACTGCATTGACCAAGAAACAATGAAATGTTAATATCAGCGATGGAATGAAAGAACAATGATTATAGGATGAGGCTTGTTTTTCATGATTTCGACTTCAGAATGAAGTTTTACTTTGCTGATTGGAAGGTTAACAAAAGTAGAGAATTTTGCGATTTTCAGCTCAGAATTCAATTTTAGGGCTTGTACTCTTCATCCACTCACCGATTCAAATTTTAAGACAAACTTTTGATCATTTTCAAAGGAGCAAACAAAATATATATTATCAGGTATATAATTTGTACTGAGCTCTGTCGCACAAAAAATGTATAAAATATATTATTTATATGTATTGGTAACTCTGGTATACCTATATAAAGACTCTCACTCTACTTTCTTCTGATGTCTTATAATGTTTCTCTTTATGAGTATATAGGCGTAGGTAAGTACTAGGTATATAGATTTATGTGTATTTGTATATAGAATCGCTAATCGTACATTTTCTCCGAAATCAAGAAGGATAAGAAATTCTTCATTTATTTACATAAATTTTCTTTTAAACAAAGGACACCTTTCTGCATATCTTTCTGAATAAAGTTCTCAATTATAGACATCCATGCATAAAATTTCTTTATTATGACTTTTTTTATGGCAGGGAGTTTGAAATGGAGTTAAGAGAGGGTGGTGCGGGTAGTGATGTACTATGCGTTCCATGTGCGGAACTCAAATGACAGGAATAACAAAATCTTGTGCTAGATGAAAAGTTTTTCCTCCAGCTATAAAGTAAAATAATTTTTCCCTTAGAATTCACGTACAAGGAAGGAGTGTTAACTTTTTAAACAAAAACCAGTCATCTTTTTAAGAGCACCATCCAGAATTAACCGTAGCAGCAGCAGATGTCGACCGCGTGTGATAGTTACATATTTTCTCGTGATGGAGTGGCTCGAAGGGAGGTGGGAACGTTATAGCCAAAAATTAGCAATTACCCAAAAAGTTTTCTTCATCAGAAGTAGAAGTGTGGAGCTATATGTATTTATATGTGCTTTATGTGAGAGTATAGTAGGGTGCAAGGGCGAGAAATTATAGAAAATCAGATAAAATCGAAAGCAAAAGGGGACAGTTTTTTGTTTGCTTCTAAATATTCCTTATATGAATTTCTTCGTTATCTTATAACATTTTGTATTTTTTCATTTAAATATTGTTTCCCTGTCTTAAGATGGAGCGTCGTTATAGGTAGGTATAATTTTTCATCCGCTCAAGAAGGAATTTTATATATTATATAGAACACCAAAACCTGATTATTCAAGACAGCATGTACCACAAAGCATATAAGCAAAAACTTGATGCTGAATATGTGGCATCCGCATGTCTACTTCTTTTACACTAAATTAAAGCCTTGAAACAAATTGCAGAAAATTTAAAAATTGTAAGTTCATTGCTAGAAAATTTTAATTATACATATTATATGGGTTCGAGGGAGCCTGCAAACGGTTATAGCACGCAAAATAAAGGAGGAAATAAAAAAAATGCTAATAAGTAGGTATTTGATATTTGTATTGTTTTATATTGTAACTTGAAAGATAGTGATGTTTAATGGTGCAGAATTGAACCAGGATTAGGATTCGATTATGGATGAGTGCGTGAAGTTAGCCCCCCCTTTTTGGAATTTGCTATTTTTGAAAATTGTTCCAGGTTGTTCCCGATTTGTTCCGCATTGTTCCAAGTTTTTTTTTGAAAAATATTCAAAAATGGGGGTTTTAGAGCCAAAAAACGTTTTTTTTCGAAAATCAAATTTTTGAAAGTTGTTCCAGATTGTTCTAGTTGTTCTAAACATTGTTCCAAGTTTTTGGACCCCTATGTTCAAAATTTCAAAAGTTATGGGCAAAATTCGAAAAAATTCTAGCCCCCCTTTTTTCGAAATTCTTAATTTTGAAAATTTTTTCGGGTTTCAAAAAGTGTTCTAAACATTGTTCCAAGAACTCAAAATTGTAGGACGTGTATTTTTAAAGATAAAACCTTCCGAACATTATTTCAAAAATCCAAAAAACGGCTCTCAAATATTTTTTTTTTTTTTAAATGCATTGAATTTTGAAACCTTATGATAAATGCATGTATTGAAAAAAGTTCTGACCTTACATTCTTACTATCAGCCTAAAAACTAACTTTAAGAAAACATCTCCGATTTTTTTAACTTTTCAAAGGGACCCCTGCCCCCCCTTTTCCAAAACTCCAAAATCTAAAATTTGTTCCAAGTGCAGAATCCCTCAAATCCAATTGTTCCAAAGAATCATCAAAAAATATTGAAAACTGAAGATTTTAAGCCCAAAAAACACTTTATATGAAAATATCTTATTATCCTTGCTCTGGCCCCCCTTTTTAGAAATCCAAAATTCAAAAATTTGTTCCAGGTTGTTCTAGGGCTCTTCTAAATTGTTCCAGACTTTCGTTTCTTAAAATTGATTTTTAGTATGAAAAATTTCAAAAAAATGCTCCCCTGCCCCCCCTTTTCCAAAAATCCAAAATCTAAAATTTGTTCCAAGTGCAGAATCTTTCAAATTCAATTGTTCCAAAGAATCATCAAAAAATATTGAAAACTGAAGATTTTAAGCCCAAAAAACACTTTAAATGAAAATATCTTATTATCCTTGCTCTGGCCCCCCTTTTTAGAAATCCAAAATTCAAAAATTTGTTCCAGGTTGTTCTAGGGCTCTTCTAAATTGTTCCAGACTTTCGTTTCTTAAAATTGATTTTTAGTATGCAAAATTTCATTAAAATGCATTTTAATTAAATCATTCATAAAATGCATTTTAATGAAATTTTTTAATGAAAAAATTTATTTTTAGAACAACTTAGAAGAGCCCTAGAACAACCTGGAACAAGGATAATAAGATATTTTCATTTAAAGTGTTTTTTGGGCTTAAAATCTTCAGTTTTCAATATTTTTTGATGATTCTTTGGAACAATTGGATTTAATGGATTCTGCACTTGGAACAAATTTTAGATTTTGGATTTTTGGAAAAGGGGGGGCAGGGGAGAATTTTATTGAAATTTTTCATACTAAAAATCAACTTAAAGAAACGAAAGTCTGGAACAATTTAGAAGAGCCCTAGAATAACCTGGAACAAATTTTTGAATTTTGGATTACTAAAAAGGGGGGCCAGAGCAAGGATAATAAGATATTTTCATTTAAAGTGTTTTTTGGGCTTAAAATCTTCAGTTTTCAATATTTTTTGATGATTCTTTGGAACAATTGGATTTGGTGGATTCTGCACTTGGAACAAATTTTAGATTTTGGATTTTTGGAAAAGGGGGGGCAGGGGAGCATTTTTTTGAAATTTTTCATACTAAAAATCAATTTTAAGAAACGAAAGTCTGGAGCAATTTAGAAGTGCCCTAGAACAACCTGGAACAAATTTTTGAATTTTGGATTTCTAAAAAGGGGGGCCAGAGCAAGGATAATAAGATATTTTCATTTAAAGTGTTTTTTGGGCTTAAAATCTTCAGTTTTCAATATTTTTTGATGATTCTTTGGAACAATTGGATTTGGTGGATTCTGCACTTGGAACAAATTTTAGATTTTGGATTTTTGGAAAAGGGGGGACAGGGGTCCCTTTGAAAAGTAAAAAAAATCGGAGATGTTTTTTTAAAGTTAGTTTTTAAGCTGATAGTAAGAATGTAACGTCAGAACTTTTTTTCAATACATGCATTTATCATAAGGTTTCAAAATTCAATGCATTTCAAAAAAAAATAAATATTAGAGAGCGGTTTTTTGGATTTTTGAAATAATGTTCGGAAGGTTTTATCTTTAAAAATACACGTCCTACAATTTTGAGTTTTTGGAACAATGTTTAGAACACTTTTTGAAACCCGAAAAAATTTTCAAAATTAAGAATTTCGAAGAAAGGGGGGCTAGAATTTTTTCGAATTTTGCCCATAACTTTTGAAATTTTGAACATAGGGGTCCAAAAACTTGGAACAATGTTAAGAACAACTAGAACAATCTGGAACAACTTTCAAAAATTTGATTTTCGAAAAAAGGGGGGCTAGGTCAAAAACGGTTTTTTGGCTCTAAAACCCCCATTTTTGAATATTTTTCAAAAAAAACTTGGAATAATGCGGAACAAATCGGGAACAACCTGGAACAACTTTCAAAAATAGCAAATTCCAAAAAAGGGGGGCTAACTTCACGCACTCATTATGGATTGATTTACACACAATATGATTAGATGTTAACAAATGATGTAGGTAAAAAAGGAATAACTAGCTTACATCAGAACATTGTTTTATAAATTAAGTATGTTTAAGTTATTTTCGCTAAAATTATGGGTAAATATAACAAATGTTTACTAAATGTAGAAATATTAAATAAAGTTTACAAATTGAAATTGGTTTTGTAAATTGCATAATTAAGAAATTAATCTCAAAAAGGTAAGTATACTTATTTGAAGCGCATGTGATTGGCCTGAGTTTATAATTCCTAAGATATTTAGGTATACATCTATACCAAATCAGCTACTCCGACAACACTATCAATGAAGTCAGTGGCGTACGCGGGGGAGGGGGGTGCTAAGGCGGCTTGAAAACGCCCCAATAAAAATTTGTTTGAACAGAATTTCCTTTGAAAAATCTATTTGCTACTGCTTGCGCTTCTTTAAATTTCAATATAAAACATATACCTATAACATAAATTTACTATAATATAGCCGCGTTTTATTATCTATGGGTCTGGGCCAGCCACCAGGGTCATCTTTTAACACGTAATACAATACAATTTGGATCTAAGTTTCTATCGGAATTTGCTGCGAGGGCACCGAAACAGTGGTCCTATAAATCTTACCAATAACACCAAAGAACAGGTTAATTTTCGTGCTATATATTAGCTTATAGAGCCAAAGGTGATGAAGAGCTTCACGCGTTTTCGCAGGGGACAGAGCGCAACAAATATTTAAGTCCTCTGGTACAAAATGAAGTCATTGATGCGGCCTATAAAATTTTAATACAAGACTTGGTGAGCCGAGTGAATAGTGCTAAGATATTCACAGTATTAGCTGATGAGACAGAAGATATATGTGGTATAGATCAACTTACCATAGCTTTAAGGTACTTTGACACTGAAAAAAAAGATTTCCTAGAGCAGTTTGCATATGTTTGTACCTGTAACAGATCTGACTGGAAGTGGCTTAGCAAATGCTATATTAACCAGTCTTGAAAATATTAATGTTGACTTGAGTTATTTAAGAGGACAAGACGATCGATGGTGCCGCTGCGATGTCAGGACGTTTAAAAGGCGTCCAAGATTTAATTATTAAAACACACCCCATGGCTCCGTATGTTCATTGTATGGGACACACTTTCAACTTAGTCGTCTCCGATGCTTGCTCTGTTCCCATCCTTCGAAATGTTTTAAGCACAATAGAGTCTGTTCGAAAATTCTTCATCTCGCCAATACGCAAATCAATATTAAACAATTGAATTGAGAAATTAAATTTGAGAGCTCAGTCCTTAAAACGCGTCTCTCAAACAAGATGTATTGAACGTTTTCATGCAGTTGAAGATTTTCTGGAGCTGTACGATGTTGTACTTGAATCCCTTGAAATAATTTGTTTATGGGATGACAAAGTAACTGCTAGAGACGCAATGGCATTTTTAAATTCAGTAATGCCTGCAGAATTTTTAATTGTCGCTCATGTTTTTGCGTTTGGTTTGCCTCTTAGTAAATTGTTGCAAAAAAAAAATATTGATTTAAAAGCATGCTCACAACTTGCTGGCGGTACTTGGGGACATGCATGAAAATTCAGAACTAAACGCAGACATTTTTAACTTGGTAAAAGCTAAAGTACAAGATCACGATATTTCCATTTCGCTTCCAAGAATCGCTAAACGCCAACAACATCGCAACAACTTACAAGTGAATAAAGTCGAAAGTTATTTTCGAATCACTGTTGTACTTCCTTTCATTGATACTTTTATCTCAAATCTTGAAGCGAATCAGCCAGGTACTAACTGATGCATTTTAATTTTAAAAAAGTTCAATATGTCATTAGGATCATCGACATTCTTGCTAAAAACAAAAGTTGTCGCTTGGAAATAATGTTATAGTTTTAAAATTGTAATATATGTACATATAATGTATTGAATAAAGTCATATTCTTATCTAAAAAAAGTTCCCCCCCCCCCCCCCCCCCAGAACAAAATCCTAGTTACGCCACTGCCTACATATATAAAATTTTGTTACCATTAAAAAAAAAATATGATACACTATTTATTAGTAAATTTGTAAATGAGGAGTTAAAAATTAATTTTGAAACAAAAATCATTTAACCCATATTTTGAAATATCGAATTTTCAAGAAACAATTTAGAACATTTTATTTTTGAGATTTTTATGTCCAATATTATCTATTTAAATTTTTAAGGGACTTTGTTTTAAAAATTTCATTAAAATAGGTTAAACACATGAAGAGATAGTCAAAAACAATAAAATGGATAAACATAAAATTTGTTGCAATAATACGAATTAGGTCGTACTGATATTAGGTCACAAAAAAATTCGAATCAAAATCGTAGGAGTCGTTTTTGAGAAAACGAAAAAAAATAAATAAAAGAAAATACTTTTAATCAAGATAGGATGAAATATTTTTGAGAAAATCGAAAATAAAAAAAAAATGGTTCTATGAGAGGTAGGGGAGAGGGGGGCACCTTTGAACACTTTTTTGTGTATAGAGTCCCCAAAATTGGATGGAATTATTGGCCTGTATAGGTTATCGGCACTTTGAGAAATGTATATTTAGAGTTTAATTTAAACCCATTTTTGATTAAATTTAATAAAGATTGATGTTTTATTTTTATTAAAATACAAAATAGGTCCTTATGTTCAAAGATCTCCACATACAGGGCAGGTTTGAATTTACCTGAGAACTTTGGAACGGAAGTATTTATAATGATTTTAAACAGTAAATAATGTGAGTATAATAGCATATCTTTTGAAGGAAACAATAAACTGTATGAATAACTTAATTATGTAGAAGCTCAATAATCAAAAAACTTTAATTGGATATAAAATATTTTTAAAGGTGTAAATCTAGCTTAAAAGTAAACTTTTGAAAATAAATACACCTTTTTTTATGCAAAAAATTGCGCTGAAGCTTTAATTTTAATGCCTTGAACAGTTCACCATGTTTTACGAAGACAAATTTTAAAAAATGTTTTCAAAAACAAAAACTCTTAGAAAAAATGGGTGCACGATTGGGTCGCACGAACTTGCTCTCATGTGCGATCACACTGTGTTTTTAAAGTTTTAATATTTCAAAAAAATATTTATCTTTTAAAAGAAATAAATTAGTTATGGGAGTTTACATTATATATACCACCTGCTTAAAACGTAGTTAAGTTTAAGGTAGTATTATGCGAGTAGGTTTATTTATTTATGAACAATACCTATAACACCGTATTGCAAATATGAATGGAACTTACAGCTTAGAATATTTAATTAAACATAAATTGATTAAACAACCTCTGAAATTGTTTTGACACCAATGTGATGTATATCATTCGATTTCTTAAGGAAATCTCAATTTATGAGAAAAAAAAATTGAAAATCGTTAAAGCGGTTTTTAAAAAAAAATAATTTTTTATATATAAAATTTTAAAAAAATTAATAAAAAAAAATTGTACGCAATGTTTTAGCCTTTGCGGAGTTAAAAAATTAATTAAAAAAAATATCATCTACCCATTTTCGAAATCTGGAATTTTCAAAAAAAATTTTAATTTTTTACTTAGGGGTAGGTACTCATCATTTTTGGTATCTGAAAATATGAAATTTAAATCTCTAGCCTGGATTCCCGCCTATTCTTGAAACGTCTATTTGCGAAAACAGTTCGAAAACACGTGATGACAAATCGCAAGATAAGAAATTATTGGCTACTTGTTTCTTGTTATAACTTGCAAGTTGCATTATTACGCAATACGCGTAACGCATGAGAAATACGGGGCTGCTAAATAAAAATAAGCCAAAATCGCCGAGTTTTTCTCACTAACAATGCGATATGATTAAAATATCAACAGTCAACATGAATTTATTTTTATCGTGTTGTTCAGTTGTTAGTTAGTAGTTACTAGTTTCTGTGCAGCATAGTGCGTACAACCAGTCTATTAAATTATTCGTAAGTATATATTATAATTTATATTGCGATATATTATATTAAGTTTATATTACAATTCGCTCCTCCAAAAATTAATATATTAGATGTCTTGTAACATATTCTTTTGAAAATGTATTAAAATACATACTTATAAAAAATATACTTATACATTTTACCAAAATACACAAAGTACTATTTGAATATAAATACAAGTAGACATTTTGTTTTCTAATTTTCTAAATCTGCATGCCTAGTACCATTGATTAAATATACATTCATGGCTGATACTCAAGATATTTCTGTGGCCACAAGGAATAACAGCATAAGTCGACTTATGTCAAAATTGAGTTTATTACAGTATCTGATGCGCAATATGCGAATCTATACTGTCATATTTTGTTCGTACTTTTATCTCTTACGGTTTATGAACTGTCCTCTACCCGAGCGTCGAACTTGTCGAGTTGTAGAAGCTGAGTAAGGTCGAAGATTCTCGAGATTTAATCTCCAGATGAGTCCTGAAACCAAAGGTCGCTCCTCTATCCCCCCACCCTCCCCTTTCTTTATTCCCTATCCCTCGGCGGCACGGCGATGCAGCTGTTCGTCGATACCACTTCTCCCCCATACCCCTCCTTGTTGGCATGGCGATGACGCTGTTCAACATTCCCTCACCCTGTGTAGTAACACTCCCCTCTCGACAGAACGGCGATGACGCTGTCTATCGTTCTTTCCTCCCTATGTACGGTACGGCGATGACGCTGTCCTTCATTCCTTACTTCCTCTCTCGGCAGTACGGCGATGAAGCTGTCTGACGTTCCTTACCTCAACCCTCCTCCCCTCTCCCAACTCCAAGTGGGCAGGATCAGTGGTGTTAAACGACCCGTGCCGATGATCAGCCAGGCTTGCGGCCCAATTTTAAAAATAGCTCATTCGTTAACGGAGTATGCGGATACCTGGCGACCTCCGGATTAACTAGCCTTATCTGTATATGCAAATCTCTGTACAGATGGACCTCTTTTATTCGCTACTCGTGGGAACAATAATGAACGAAAACAAATAGACAAAACAGACTAAACAGACAGACTTAACAAAGACCGGCTCATCTTCCAAACCGGGCGGCACCACGGCGTCAACGCTGTTTGCCGCGTGTCCGTGAAGTTAGCATATCAAGTGTTAGCATATCAATTTTTTTTTGGAGTACTCATCGCATGCAACATAGTTCTATAGTTCCTCATACTTTTCCAAAATAGTTCTGTTCAATTTCACCGTAAAAACGGATTTCAAAAAATGAGATGCTAACTTCCCGTAGCATATCAATTATTGAAATGTCAAATGAAAATATTTTTTTTAGATGTAAGAAACATTCCTTAAGAGTTCCTCATACCTTAAAATAATTGTTCCGTTATATTCAGACGTAGAAAAAAATAAAACTAAAAAAATTATTCTAATAAAAAAATAAAAAATGGTATGGAAAAATCAACTGAATTTCATAAATAAAAGAAAATTCAATATCATCAATGATCTAAATGCATAGACTTTATGCATATACAATATAATCCAATATTTTTTTATTTCTAATACTTTTCTAACGTACATATATTACGATTTTTTTTAAATTGTTATATGTAATTTTCACAATTATTGCCAACGACCTTGATATGCTGGCATTTTTTTACGAGTTCCAACTCAATTATCATTTTATTCAGATAGATCTAATATGTTTACAATATAAACCGAAGAGTTCCCGTTTCTAACATTTTTCTAACAAAAAATATGATTTTTTTTAAATTAAGGCGATTTGCCATGAATTTTGGAAGTAGACCTTGGTTCGACCTTGATATGCTGGCATTTTTTTACGAGTTCCAACTCAATTATCATTTTATTCATATAGATCTAATGTGTTTACAATATAAACCGAAGAGTTCCCGTTTCTAACATTTTTCTAACAAAAAATATGATTTTTTTTAAATTAAGGCGATTTGCCATGAATTTTGGAAGTAGACCTTGGTTCGACCTTGATATGCTGGCATTTTTTTACGAGTTCCAACTCAATTATCATTTTATTCAGATAGATCTAATGTGTTTACAATATAAACCGAAGAGTTCCCGTTTCTAACATTTTTCTAACAAAAGTTATGATTTTTTTAAAATTAAGGCGATTTGCCATGAATTTTGGAAGTAGACCTTGGTTCGACCTTGATATGCTGGCATTTTTTTACAAGTTCCAACCCAATAATCATTTTATTCAGATAGATCTAATGTGTTTACAATATAAACCGAAGAGTTCCCGTTTCTAACATTTTTCTAACAAAAGTTATGATTTTTTTAAAATTAAGGCGATTTGCCATGAATTTTGGAAGTAGACCTTGGTTCGACCTTGATATGCTGGCATTTTTTTACGAGTTCCAACTCAATTATCATTTTATTCAGATAGATCTAATGTGTTTACAATATAAACCGAAGAGTTCCCGTTTCTAACATTTTTCTAACAAAAGTTATGATTTTTTTTAAAATTAAGGCGATTTGCCATGAATTTTGGAAGTAGACCTTGGTTCGACCTTGATATGCTGGCATTTTTTTACGAGTTCCAACTCAATTATCATTTTATTCAGATAGACCTAATGTGTTTACAATATAAACCGAAGAGTTCCCGTTTCTAACATTTTTCTAACAAAAGTTATGATTTTTTTAAAATTAAGGCGATTTGCCATGAATTTTGGAAGTAGACCTTGGTTCGACCTTGATATGCTGGCATTTTTTTACGAGTTCCAACTCAATTATCATTTTATTCAGATAGATCTAATGTGTTTACAATATAAACCGAAGAGTTCCCGTTTCTAACATTTTTCTAACAAAAGTTATGATTTTTTTAAAATTAAGGCGATTTGCCATGAATTTTGGAAGTAGACCTTGGTTCGACCTTGATATGCTGGCATTTTTTTACGAGTTCCAACTCAATTATCATTTTATTCAGATAGATCTAATGTGTTTACAATATAAACCGAAGAGTTCCCGTTTCTAACATTTTTCTAACAAAAGTTATGATTTTTTTAAAATTAAGGCGATTTGCCATGAATTTTGGAAGTAGACCTTGGTTCGACCTTGATATGCTGGCATTTTTTTACGAGTTCCAACTCAATTATCATTTTATTCAGATAGACCTAATGTGTTTACAATATAAACCGAAGAGTTCCCGTTTCTAACATTTTTCTAACAAAAGTTATGATTTTTTTAAAATTAAGGCGATTTGCCATGAATTTTGGAAGTAGACCTTGGTTCGACCTTGATATGCTGGCATTTTTTTACGAGTTCCAACTCAATTATCATTTTATTCAGATAGATCTAATGTGTTTACAATATAAACCGAAGAGTTCCCGTTTCTAACATTTTTCTAACAAAAGTTATGATTTTTTTAAAATTAAGGCGATTTGCCATGAATTTTGGAAGTAGACCTTAATTTTTAAAAAAATCATAACTTTTGTTAGAAAAATGTTAGAAACGGGAACTCTTCGGTTTATATTGTAAACACATTAGATCTATCTGAATAAAATGATAATTGAGTTGGAACTCGTAAAAAAATGCCAGCATATCAAGGTCGAACCAAGGTTTCTTCCAAAATTCATGGCAAATCGCCTTAATTTTAAAAAAATCATAACTTTTGTTAGACAAATGTTAGAAACGGGAACTCTTCGGTTTATATTGTAAACACATTAGATCTATCTGAATAAAATGATAATTGAGTTGGAACTCGTAAAAAAATGCCAGCATATCAAGGTCGAACCAAGGTCTACTTCCAAAATTCATGGCAAATCGCCTTAATTTAAAAAAAATCATATTTTTTGTTAGAAAAATGTTAGAAACGGGAACTCTTCGGTTTATATTGTAAACACATTAGATCTATCTGAATAAAATGATAATTGAGTTGGAACTCGTAAAAAAATGCCAGCATATCAAGGTCGAACCAAGGTCTACTTCCAAAATTCATGGCAAATCGCCTTAATTTTAAAAAAATCATAACTTTTGTTAGAAAAATGTTAGAAACGGGAACTCTTCGGTTTATATTGTAAACACATTAGATCTATCTGAATAAAATGATAATTGAGTTGGAACTCGTAAAAAAATGCCAGCATATCAAGGTCGAACCAAGGTCTACTTCCAAAATTCATGGCAAATCGCCTTAATTTTAAAAAAATCATAACTTTTGTTAGAAAAATGTTAGAAACGGGAACTCTTCGGTTTATATTGTAAACACATTAGGTCTATCTGAATAAAATGATAATTGAGTTGGAACTCGTAAAAAAATGCCAGCATATCAAGGTCGAACCAAGGTCTACTTCCAAAATTCATGGCAAATCGCCTTAATTTTAAAAAAATCATAACTTTTGTTAGAAAAATGTTAGAAACGGGAACTCTTCGGTTTATATTGTAAACACATTAGGTCTATCTGAATAAAATGATAATTGAGTTGGAACTCGTAAAAAAATGCCAGCATATCAAGGTCGAACCAAGGTCTACTTCCAAAATTCATGGCAAATCGCCTTAATTTTAAAAAAATCATAACTTTTGTTAGAAAAATGTTAGAAACGGGAACTCTTCGGTTTATATTGTAAACACATTAGATCTATCTGAATAAAATGATAATTGAGTTGGAACTCGTAAAAAAATGCCAGCATATCAAGGTCGAACCAAGGTCTACTTCCAAAATTCATGGCAAATCGCCTTAATTTTAAAAAAATCATAACTTTTGTTAGAAAAATGTTAGAAACGAAAACTCTTCGGTTTATATTGTAAACACATTAGATCTATCTGAATAAAATGATAATTGAGTTGGAACTCGTAAAAAAATGCCAGCATATCAAGGTCGAACCAAGGTCTACTTCCAAAATTCATGGCAAATCGCCTTAATTTAAAAAAAATCATATTTTTTGTTAGAAAAATGTTAGAAACGGGAACTCTTCGGTTTATATTGTAAACACATTAGATCTATATGAATAAAATGATAATTGAGTTGGAACTCGTAAAAAAATGCCAGCATATCAAGGTCGAACCAAGGTCTACTTCCAAAATTCATGGCAAATCGCCTTAATTTAAAAAAAATCATATTTTTTGTTAGAAAAATGTTAGAAACGGGAACTCTTCCGTTTATATTGTAAACACATTAGATCTATATGAATAAAATGATAATTGAGTTGGAACTCGTAAAAAAATGCCAGCATATCAAGGTCGAACCAAGGTCTACTTCCAAAATTCATGGCAAATCGCCTTAATTTAAAAAAAATCATATTTTTTGTTAGAAAAATGTTAGAAACGGGAACTCTTCGGTTTATATTGTAAACATATTAGATCTATCTGAATAAAATGATAATTGAGTTGGAACTCGTAAAAAAATGCCAGCATATCAAGGTCGTTGGCAATAATTGTGAAAATTACATATAACAATTTAAAAAAAATCGTAATATATGTACGTTAGAAAAGTATTAGAAATAAAAAAATATTGGATTATATTGTATATGCATAAAGTCTATGCATTTAGATCATTGATGATATTGAATTTTCTTTTATTTATGAAATTCAGTTGATTTTTCCATACCATTTTTTATTTTTTTATTAGAATAATTTTTTTAGTTTTATTTTTTTCTACGTCTGAATATAACGGAACAATTATTTTAAGGTATGAGGAACTCTTAAGGAATGTTTCTTACATCTAAAAAAAATATTTTCATTTGACATTTCAATAATTGATATGCTACGGGAAGTTAGCATCTCATTTTTTGAAATCCGTTTTTACGGTGAAATTGAACAGAACTATTTTGGAAAAGTATGAGGAACTATAGAACTATGTTGCATGCGATGAGTACTCCAAAAAAAAATTGATATGCTAACACTTGATATGCTAACTTCACGGACACGTTTGCCGCTTCTCCTGTGTTGTGTATCAGTAGGGTGGTTGTGGCTAATCATGGCCCCCTGGCTAATGCAGTACGCAGTGAGGGAAGTACAATGGTAGAAATACCTAATTTCAGTAGTGGTAGGGTTGTGCATCATGATCCTTCCACTATAAATGAGTTAAAAACTCTCCAAACCGTGGTGGAGATCTGCCTAATTGTAGTCAAAATGCTGCAGTTAGGCCAGATTAACCTTCAACACTCCATCAAGGCTTCGGCCTCACTTCTGCTCCGTCTAACCAGACACGCAGTTGATATTGTCCTTATCCAAGAGCCGTGGATTGTAAAATCCATGGTGAAGGGACTAAGGACTCCTGGATACTACACACTATATGTGACGGATAAAGGTGAACCTAGATCCTGCATATTAGTTAAAAGTAGCATTTATGTATACTTACTCCCTAACTTCAGCGATAAAGATATCACCAATTCGTCCAAAGAATCGTACTGGCTGGTATCGGCGTATCTAGGCCACGACCAACTTGGCCCTCTCCCTGGTCGTACTCTGGAGAGAATCATTGCTGAAGCAGAACGGCAGAAGGTCAGCCTCATAATTGGGTGTGATTCTTACTCCCATCATACAGTATGGGGCAGTACTGATATCAACGATAGAGGCGAATCTCTTTTTGATTTCATTTTAAGTACTAACCTCATAGTAAGTAACATGGGAAATGAATCTACATTCGTTACCAGAAATCGACAGGAAGTTCTTGATATAACTCTTTTCTCCGACACCATTCATCATATGATTAAAGATTGTAAAGTATCTGAGGAACATTCTTTCTCTGATCACCGATACATCCAATTTAGTCTAGATGTTGAATCCCCTAGCCATTTTACTTTTCGAAATTATAGGAAAACTGACTGGCCCAAATATAGGATGGCGCTGAAAAGTTTAGTTAAACCTAATCTTTTAAGCCCTCTCTCTAATACAAATGATCTTGATAACAAAGTCAAAGATCTCACCCTAGCCCTTAACAATTCAATGTCAATCGCTTGTCCTCTTACTCACGTAAGGGGTAAAAAAAACCGCATTGGTGGAACTCAGGGCTCGAGTCGATTAGAAAAAGTTGTAGGAAACTATTCAATTGAGCAAAAAGCACAAGATAAGCTTTAGACTGGGACTCGTATAAGGAATCCCTAAAAATTTATAAGAAAGAATAGAGGAAATGTAAAAGATCTTCTTGGAGGACCTTCTGTACTAACATTGAATTATTACAAATAAAAGGGACACCGGATTAGATCGCCGCTAGATGACCGGAAATCAAAGTCAACGTTGTCGCTTTTAAAAACTGAATAGTGAAAACCACAACCATTGAATATGCTTGAGGAAATTATGAGGGAAATTTTCGTTCGAATGAAAGGGAGGCAACAACAAAAACAACCACTTTGGTTTTGCAGTTGAATTGTTGTCTGCCATGCCAGACAAGGTCAAACTACGTTTTTGAACGAAATGTAATTTCAAGGGTTGTTTTTTTTTTACTTTGCGTTGCTTTCATGCAATTTGAGGTGATGACGATTATGTTTTAATTTGTTGCGTTTTTTGGTCTTTATGAGTTTGGTATGAACTTTTCTTAATCCTAATTTTAAAGTTTTGTACCTACCTACCTATCTATGAGATTTTAAAGATTCAAAAAGTGTAATTCTAATTGTGAAGATAGGTAGGTACCTATATGTAAATAGGTATACATATGTTGGTAGGTATAGGTACTTTACCCATTGAAAAATAAGTTTAATAAATATTTTTTGTCAGCTCAATATTTTTGGAAGATCAAAGAAGAGAAACTTTTATACCTACCTAATTTTTTTCTAAGGAAACACAATTTAGTTTTTAAAAACCTCCCTATATTTTTTATTTTATTGTTTTTTCTACAATATTATTTCTATATTGACATTGATTTTATGTAGGTATACAATACATACGGTGATTCGCCTAAGGTTTGACAAAAAGCTATAAGAGCGTGTAGATTGAGTTGAGACAAGAAAAATATCGTATGGGTGGCGGGAGTCTATTACCCCCCGTTTAGGTGGAAGGGGCAATTTTCTAAAAAATCAAATTAAAATAGAACAAAATCATTAAAAAACAACGGTAACAACTACAGTGTGTGTGTTTTATTCATTGCTGCATAGACAGCGCAGCAAAATTTCGCTTGGCAAACAAAAACAATCTGATTGCTGGCGAAAAAAAAGTCAGTAAAAAAAAAGATGGCTGTGCTGAAGATAAGGCTTTTAATTATTCAAATGAACGTATAGAGTGAGTGATCGTTTTATTCAGACTTGTGCTGCGCTGGCTATGCAGCAATAAATAAAACACACCTAGAGTAATCTTTTTATTCAGACTTGTGAGCGCTGGCTATCCAGCAATGAATAAAATACACCTAATGCCGTGCTATACACTTTTATAAAGCCAAAGATTTCTTCTTTCATTTTCTTTTTAAATTAAGTTGTTTGAGTGAACAGTTTTTTAAAAATTAATTTTTAAACTTAAATTTTTGAAAAAAAAAAATTAAAAAATTGTGTTCAATGTCATTTTGCTCAAAATTTTATGTTATTAAGTAGTAGTTTTGTATTTTATATTCAATGCTCCAATCAGTTTTTAGTCAAACATTAAAAACCATAATTATGTCAAAATGTTTTCTAGTTTTTGAGAAAATTGAAAATAACAAAAGTAAGTTTTCTTAAATTCGACTTCCATCCGTTATTTTGTTGCTTCAAGGATCCTATTATTTTCTACTAATTAAGAAGTATAGTAGATTTCGTTATTTTCAATTTTCTTAAAAATTAAAAGACATTTAGGGTCTGTTTCACAATGTCTGAGTAAATTTCTAATTATTTATTCGACATTGATCCTAAAATTAAATCCTCCCATTAAAAAACTTTGCGTTTCACAATGATCAATTAGCTATTCGTTCGTTATTCCAGTTTTCCAGACAAATAGAATTTGACTCATGTCAAACATTGAAGAAAAAATAATTATATTCATCAAATATTTAGTTTTTCATGGTGGGTCATCTTATTGTATATGTTAAAAGTGTCGAGAGGATTGTTTCAAAGAGATGTGAATAATAAGAGGTAAGTGTGTTGAATTGAAGTGTGAGTGTTAGTGAAGAAAATTTTGAATTGTTAATTGTTAGTTTAATTTTCTAATCGGCACTTCATCTTGCCATTAAAATACTTAGAACTTTAATTGCCAATTTGACGTATTCAGACATTTTGAAACGTAAATGAGGTTGTTAACTGTCGAATAAGTTCCATGTAGCTTAATTGGAACTTTAATCAGGAATTGTGAAACAGACCCTTAGGCATCCGGTTTTTAGTATTTGACTAGAAATTAATAGGAGATTCGAATATTGCAAACAAAAATATTACTTAATAACGTAAAGTTTTGAAAAAAAATATTATTTTGTTAATAAATAATTATAAATACATATATGTACATATATTTTTTCGCAAAAAAAAATCTGTCAAGAGTTTTTCGAAGAGCAGATAGCAAATTTTGGGAGTGGATGCAGGGCCTCCACACAATTCTGGGGCATAATACCAGGAGCAAAAAAATGTAATCTGATCTTACGCAAACGAATACATATGTAGGTACTACCATTTGCATTTGAACCACAAAACGTGTTTAAATAATGCCAAAAAACATCTATAACAACTGTGGATTGATATTGTTGCAAGTTATTTGTGATTTCTTTTAAAACACACTCACTTTTATTTTGATTGTATGGGAACGGACAAGCGCCTCTATTTGTGCATGCACGGAAAGCTCCCAGACTTAAATTTTTTTTTGTCAAAATGATCCGCACATATATAAATTTTTTCGTCGCAAATAATTTTTTCTGAGAAACTGTTCCCAGAATTTGGTAACCATATTTCACGACGATAATCGTTAGGTAAAACAAATCTGGGAACGCCAGAGTTTTTTTTTATTTTTACATTGTTATAGTCATTTTTATAATTTTAATAATACTCGTAAGTTTAATTAATAAGTAAGTAGAATTTTTTACAAATTATCGAAATTATCACTTATGCAACGAAAGCAAAGACACATTTCAGAATGGTTTTTACTTAGGTATTTTGTTCCTAAAACCATAAAAAAGCATTTTTTTTAGCCAGACAGACTCAATTTATTGGCGACAAGATTTTCGTTTCTTTCCAAAACGTTTGCATCTATTGCCACTTACATAATGTATGTTCTCAGTATCCTATTTGGATCTACGGTTTAACATTCATGATCATTAACAACAAAATATGTATGTTAACCATTTTTAAGAAGAACCGCAATTAAAAGTGGACATGAATTAACACGATTCGTGCGCGACTTCAATCTCTGGGTGCCCAAAGTTTGCCCACGGCAGCGAGGGGCAATGGCCTGGCGGCGCGGCGCTGGGTTGTAAAAAACAGTATCTATTTATCTTTATATTAACAAAATTGTTATAAATTTGATTTTTTTAGTCAATTTCTTTTGAGACTATATACCTAAGTGTATTTAGGGCTTTTCACAATAGTATAGCCTGACGCTGTGTCATTATTTTTTTTTATTTCAAGTGGATTTTTATGGAAAATTACCCTCTCGGCTTAGCAGGTTGAATTAGACCCCTCCGCCCATACAATTTTTGTCTTGCCTTGATCCAACCTGCTTACATGCCCTAGCCTTTTGTCGTATCTTAGGCAAAACAACCTGTTTAAATCTCCGTTCAAGCTAAATATTTTACCCTTCAAGATTAACTCATGATGAACCTTTGAGCAACCATGAAAGAAACGTTTAAATAGGTAACCTTAGATAGATATGTACCTGTGCCTACCTATATCGGATTTAGATCTACAAATCTGAAAGCAAAATAGAAAATATAGAACTGAAGATAATAATTACAAAAATAAAAACACACAAACATCATTTATCGTCACACGTCACCTTCCTTAATTGAGAGAAACCACAAAAAATGCAAAAGCAACCCTTAAAGCATCTACCTATCTACCTATACTACCGAACGCTTCCAGTTGACCTTCAATGGCATTCTTGTTGTTGGTTGTTGTTCATGACAAATAAAAAACACTTCCACCGTATGTATGTACATAGGTGCCGATGCATGGGTAGAGTACTCCGTACGACCCCTGCCGCTGCATTGGATATTCTGTTCCATCTCACACCTCTCGATATATTTTGCAAACAAACGGCGGCAAGCACAGCTATACGTCTTAAAGCCTCCTCACAATGGTCCAACAATGATATTGGCCACTAGATCATTCTGAACTCATTCAGATCACTCCCAAGTATCACAGATTACACCACCCCACAGCTACAGTTCCATAAAAACTTTCAGGTTACCATTCCTTCCAGATCTCTCTGGGAGGACCTGGCTTTCCTGGAAGATGAATCGACCCACTTCTATACTGACGGTTCTTAAACTGAGGACGGGGTTGGTGGAGGTGTATACTCAGATAGGCTGAAACTAAGTCTCTCCTTCCGTCTCCCCAATCTTTGTATCGTGTTCCAGGCGGAACTTTTGGCGATAAAAGAAGTCCTGTCTTGGCTCAAAGAAAACGTGATATCAACCACAGATATTCGTATTTTCTCGGATAGCCAAGCAGCCATTAAATCTCTGGATTCTGTCTCTGCAAATTCAAAAACTGCCCTTAATTGCCGATCATCTCTCTTGGAGATGGCACAGCAGTTCAACATTCACCTTTGCTGGGTGCCGGGTCATAGGGACATTCCAGGCAATTGCAAAGCAGACGAACTCGCCAAAAGTGGAACTTTACTACCTATACTGTCAAATCGGACGAATATTGGTATACCCATCGCTACCTGTAAACTTATGCTAAAGCAAGATGCAATAGAGAGAACAAATCTTAGGTGGAGTAATATTGCCACATGTCAGGCCACAAAACAGATCTGGCCTGTGCTGGATCTGAAGCGCTCTAGGAACTTGTTATCTCTAAGCAGACTGCACATTGGCTCCATCATAGGTGTCATTCCTGGAAACTGTCTAGTAGGCAAGCATGCAACAAGGCTTGGTGTATTTTCTAACGACTTCTGCAGGAGTTGTATGGACGAAGAAGAGGAAGAATCGATTCCAAACCTTCTCTGTACATGCCCTGCTCTTACTCAAAGACGTAGGCTCCACTTAGGAGAATTCTACTACAATGATCCTAGTGATCTGGCAAGTCATCACATTAATAGTCTCGCTCGCTTCGTAAGAAGCTCTAAATGGTTCAACGAGTAGGAATAAAGTTTCCTAGATTCCTGTGGTATCACAATGGGCCAACCAATGGTCTAAGTGTGTCCAGCGTTCTGCTGACAACCACATAAACCTAACCTAACCTATGAACTGTAACACTTCGTCCATAAGTTGTGAACCCTATTTGTAATCTTTTGTGCTTTCAGTTTATTTTCATTATATGTTTCAAATCATTTAAAATTGGTGTGTTTCTAATAGAGCTCCGTATTACACGGACATTTAAAAACACGGATACACGTGTTCTTATAATATCCGGATTTGAATCCGTGTATTTCGTGTATCCGTGCATCCGTGCGTCCGTGTGTCCGTGTATCCGTGTATCCGAAGATCAGTGTATTTTAAATAATCCAATCATCACTGCAGAGGGTTAAATTAATGGGATTTTTTTGATAAAAATACGACAACGACTTGGTAGTCGAATCTGTAGTGGATTTAAATTTAGAATTATTTAATTTTTTCTTTAAAAATCTATTTTTTTTTTTGGAAGATCACCAAAAATAAAAATATATAATATCCATTATCACTCAAAATTTTGAGCTTGTAAGCCCAACCCTTGAAAAGATAAAAATCAAAAACCATTCCGTGTATTAAGAATGCGTGTAATAAAGATCCATGCATGCTTACTATCCGGATACACGGATATTAAGCAAATAAATACACGTGTTTTAAGAGAACGGATTTTTATTTGCGTGTAATAATTACACGGAGTCCGTGTACCCGTGTTTTTCAAATACACGGACTGAAACGTAGGCTCTAGTTTCTAATCATTTAAAATTTTTCCTTTTTATGTGGCAAATCATTAAAATTGCAAAAGAACTTATAGTACTCGCTTACCCATTTTAAGCTTTCTTTATATAATCTTAATTTTTATAATGTTTCTACATACTTATACATAGGGTAAAAGCGGGTGAGATGGCGCGCCAGCGGGGGAGATGGCGCACCTTTAATATCTCGCACATTTAATATTCAATCAAAACTTTTAAACCTTTTTTCTATGCATTTTATGATTTTAAATCGAAGTAGCCAGTATTTGCCGATTTGTCTGTATTGCAAAAAAAGAAAAAAATCTGAAACTAAAATCAGGTAGGTATTTTTTTCGAAACATTTTTTGCACTCTTTTTTGCTTTGGTTTTTTTTGTAAGTCGATTGTTGCTTGGATGTTTATGATATATCAATACATACAAAAAAGTATTGTCTATGAACTCTCTGAATTTTGTAAAAGTGGCAACGGGTGTTATTTTGTGCTTTAGAATAATGTAATATGACAAAGAGGGGGAGATGGTGCAGTTTTTAGAGGGTGAGTTGGCGCATTCCACTTCACACATTTTCATTTTTGTGTAATATGGCCGCATATTATTTCATCCGATAAATTACTTATTATTACTTCAAATAGTTCAAAATATGAAGCGTTGTTTTTCTGAAATTTTTATGGCACAAGTGAAGAAGTTTAAGTGGACGTATCAAACGTTTACTAGTTATTATCATTATTTCGCTAGGTCATGGGCTTAACTTCGCTTGCCCTTGTTTATCATATATGCGCCATCCCGCCCACCTGGGTATACCATCTCCCCCACCCTATAGGGGGATATGGTTTTTCTTAATACTTTTTAATTTTGTATATTAAAAATAGAAATTACATTTATAAAACATTGTAATGTTAATATTACTTATGCAATATAATAAGGAATATTTATATGAAATTAAAAAATCAAAATATTTTTTATTTTGGCAGATATTGACAAAATAAAAAAGGTATGCCATCTCACCCACATTTACCCTATATATTTATATCTTTTTTATTTTAATTAAAATTAAAAAAATTTAATTTTTTTCTGTTTTTTAAATAAACTTAGGTACATCATATCACTTGTTGTAACTATATTAATTACATTTCCAATTTCTGCTATGCTATTTTTCTTTTTGCACAGTTTTTTATTTTGTGAAGAAAGTGACTAAAAAAGACTTTATAGTGAAAAAAAGTGACCAAAATTTTTTTCAGAAAGTAATAGGTAAATTAATATTTTATACTTAAATGGGTAAAAATGTTAAATACCTTTTGTTTACATTAGAACAATAATTACATACATACTTAACATTTATATACAAAAATCATTTGTCTCTTTAAATTGAGGGAAATTATTCGGAACTGAAATTTCTTTCCTATACACTTACTTTTGAGACTAACGAAAATAAATTATCTACTCTCATACCATTTTCAAGTTCCACTCAAAAAGGTCTTGGATTTTTTATCATTATGTCCCATAAGTATCCAACTGTACCGCTGAAAGGTCATTTTCCTCGTTTAAAAGAATAAAAATGTATTTACGAGCCAACTTACTGGATGAAAAACTCAACGCTTTGTCCATACTGTGTATTGAGAATCGCATCACAAACGAATTAGAATTTAACGACTTGATAAATGATTTTTCCCAATTAAAAACTCGAAAAAAACTGCATTAAATCATTCGTACACTTTATGTAATTTATAGATTTTAACTTATAAGATTATATGTAATACAATATTTCAATTAAAGTATAAATTATTCAACCAAAATACCTTTGAACCATTTCTCACTCTCCTGGTAGGTACGGCTATACCCGATTACCCATCACTCTTCGATGTTAGCCCATTCAAATTCCGATCCTGGGATAGTATTAAAAAAAAAGTGGCGGTAAACACTGAGCGTGCCTCAGGTCCGCCACTGTTGTCATCGTAGTGTCAAGTTTGATCAAAATCTCGAGTTTTTTTTATGAATCCATATAAAATGCCACATTGTGATTGTAGGTACCTTAGTACCTATGTATACCTATATTGCAAGTAAAAATGAATCCGAAAGTAGACAGAATTTCGTTGTATTTTGAATTCTTTAATCGTCTAAAAAATTATTAAATGAACAAATTGTTAAATCCATCAAGAGGCTAATGATTTTTCTAACATTCGAATCATCCCTTAGCAATTACGAATTGAATACTTTTTGTTTACCTATAGCTATAGCACACCGAAAAGGAAAATTCCTTTCTTTTTCCTATTGGAACAATCTGAATACGAGAAGTCCTCTAGCGGCAAGTAGTAAAACTGAGTAATAAGCGCGATGAATTTCACGAGAACACATTTTAAAAATGTCTTCGCTAATTCTTCAAAAAAAATTTCTTTTTTTAAGGAAATTTTTTAACCCGTTGACGCGAACCGGAAAAGAAAAAAAAATCGAAGTTATCAATCTTATTGGGTTTTGAAACTATATGTAGTTAGGTAGTCAAATACCTATATAAAACATCAAAAAGGAGATAGGTAGGTATAGGTATAAAATCAAGGTAGTAAGGTATAGGTACGTTAAGGTGAAATTTTTAAATTACCATTCTTATACCTATTATTATTTGCCGCTTTATTCTTGCTTTAGTCATATTATTAATAAACCGTTTAAGTAGGTATATATAATACATATAATTTTACAGCAATCCTTTTTAATTCATTGCAATCTCTTTAAAAGGAAATTTTTGGGTTGGGGTCATTATTCTGTAAGTTCCAAAATTCAGTTTCCAAAATTCTGTATTTCAAAATTCTGTAAAAAAGTGCGCACTTTCTTTTATTATCATAACAATTTTTCTTTTATAATTTACAGAATTTTGAAATACAGAATTTTGGAGTTCAGAATATACAGTATTTATAATTTTTCAGAATTTTGTATTTACAGAATTTTGATATACAGAATTCTAGATTTACAGAATTTTGATAAACAGAATTCTGGATTTACAGAATTTCTGAATACGGAATAAAAGATTTACAGAATAATGAAATACAGAATTATGATCATACAGAATTTTCAATTCATTTACAGAATTTTGGTCATACAGAATTTTGGTCATACAGAATTTTGTTATACAGAATAACGACCCATTTCCGAAATTTTTATAGGTGAAATGTTCTATAGGTATAGATTTAATTATTTCTTGAAACATTCTCAGACAAAAGCAAAAATGATTATCTTCCGGCAAAAACAATATTTGAAAATAATCAAAGGTCCCAAATGAGAATTGTTTTAATTAATCGCAATCAAATAGAGCAAATTCACATGAGAAATATCTTTCAAATCTTCGTTATAAAAATCTGCTTATTCAAGTAAAATTTAACTTCATACTTTAGGTAGGTACATATAGGTATATTCTTTTCTTATAATGTAACTTAAGGTATGTATTAGAAACGTATTTAGAAAAACCACACTTACTTGTAAATTTTCAAAAAAGACTACGCCGCCATTTTTATGCTTCCACTCAACAACCCTTTTGGCAGCGAGCGAGGTACCTCAATACCAACTATTCCAATACAGAGCAGGAATTCATTTTCTCTTTGGATTTAAAAGTCACCCCAAAACTAAACCAAGAGTAAAATTCCATCCCTTAGCGGGACGGTTCTTTTTTTTTCATTAATCATCCCGTTTCCGTATCTAGATACATTTAACCACTTTTGTATGAAGAGTGGAATGGGAACGTTGAAAACGAAAAAATTGTTTCTGTGAACTTCTTATTCGACACACTTATTAAAACCACGCCCAACGCTTGTGTGTCAAGGAAACGCCTCGTTCAGTGTTGTTTGTTGTTGCCGCGGTGCCATGCCATTATAGGAGATTTTATATCCTTGAAAATTTTCTTTTTGTTGTGTTCAGTATAGAAATCTCTGAATAATTTCGTTTTACAAAGAAATAGTATCACCGGAATCATAATTTAAATAAATTCGTCTGTACCTATATGCCGAGGTCACCATAAAAAAAGGTGTCTGACCATCAGGAAGCAGGAAACATTCTATAAAAGACAGACAACAATAAAGTCAACGGTAAATATGTTATAGGTATATTACTCGTGCCTACATGTCATGTTCACTGTTATACATACATATGTGGTTTAAATTGCATTTAGACTGCAATATGTTTGACTTCGTACCTATACAGAGAGGGTTGTCCTGCCTAAGTATACATACCTACCGAACTGATGGTTGTTTTAGCCAATGTTGTGTTGAACTTCCGCTTGAAAAATTTGCGTTATCAGATAGTGGAAACATTTTGTTTCAAAACGAGCTAATCAATAAGTCATTACTATTTTTAATATGAGTTTGGTATCAAAACTGGGATATTAAGTATTTTGTTAACAATAAGAAAAGGCCTATCTTTCATACAAAGCTACCTAGTAATTTTCGAAACGGCTCGATTTTTTCTTTAAATAAAATCAAATAGATAGTATTGATTTTAAAAACGGAGCTTATTATAATATGCTTTCTGGTATCAACATCCAATTAAAAATGTGGAAGGTACCTATACGTTTTTTCGCTGATGTGCAGCCCAAAATACAAATTTAATATTTGATAATACTTGATTTTTAAAATAAGAAACTTTATGAGTTTCTAAGAGCAAGGCTCATTCTTTATTTTCAAATATGAGTTCTTAATGTAGTTGTTATAAGTTCCACGTCAGTTTAAGATCTGAGTCTGTTTTCTACTTTGGATTATTTATTACAATTCGTATCTGGTATTGTGGGTATGCGTACGTGACTTTCTTCATGGAAGTGTGTTTGTACTTGATAAGAATAATCTTGAGCATGTCGTTGTTGCATGTTCACGATTATTGTTTATGTTTATTTAAAATTGAACCATGTTGTTTCTTATCTTTACATTGATTTCTATTTCTGTTTTTATAGGTTTTGTTATATTGATATTTCAGTTTTCAGAACAGACTTACTTTATGTAGAGGTTCATTCAGTGGCGGATCCAGGATTTGGTCAAGGGGGGGGGGGGGGGGTCCAACGCTACATTATTTATGTGCATGAAGTCAGCACCACCATTTTCGTTTAAAAAAGCAAAAAAGCACAAACTGAGCTTAATTTAAAAAAAAATGCAAATTTAAAAAAATGCGCAATGGCAGCATAAGTTGAGCATAATACAGTGCAACTTTATTTTTTTTTAAATCAAAAATGGCGGTGCTAAATTAACGCTTCCCAAAATTCATTTTTGGCTTTAAAAGCTATAAATATGCGAATAATTTTCTGAGCAAAATGCAGTACAACTTTTATGTTTTTGAAAATAGTAATTTTGCAAAAAATTTCCAAATTTGAGAATTTAAAAAAAAATATTTACGGCACATGGAGACACAATTTGAGCGCAACATAGACCAAATTTTTTTTGTTTGAAAATCGAAAAGGGTGGTTCTAATTTCACTCTAAGTTCCTTCGCAACATTTGCGTTCGGTCTTAAAAGTAGCAAATATGCGATTTTTTTATCTCCTCTCTAGAATATTTTTGTAAAAAATTCCGTCCTAAAAATTTGCGACATTTTCAAAAATACTTACGGCACATCGCAGCACAAGTTGAGCACAATACAGTAATTTTTTTTCAAATTCGGATATAGCGTCACTAACTTTACGCTAAAAATATGGCTATTGGCTAGTCTCTAAAAACCATATGCTTAATACGATTTTTTACGGCACATGGCAGCATAAGTTGGGCACATAGCAGCACAACAAAATCAAAAATGGCGGTGTTAACTTCTTTTTGTCCTTATAATATTGAATAATATTTTAATATGTTGCATTGGTGATTTATGATAAATTGACTATAAGTTTTCAAAATTTAAAACACCTTAAGCTCTTGAACTAAGTTTCCCTCATAAAACTGTTACGCAATCTTATGTAAGATATACTCTTTTTTACACGAAGATATATTTGAAGTTTTGAAGGTAGCTATACCTATTCATTATACTTGAAGAAATTTTTAGTCGAAATTTCATAAAAAGATGGGCTTTCTGGATTTAAGTAGGTAAAATGTAGACAACATTTAGGTCGAAGAGAAATAAATATTTTATAAATAAATAAATTAATATAAAAATATTTGGTTTAAATGCTCATGGGAGGGATCCGAAACCCCCCCCCCCCCCCCTGTGGATCCGCCACTGGGTTCATTGGATAAAACTCCTCCCTCTTTAGAGACTTCTATCTGTTGTAAAGCGACCGATGGCAAGTTTACAATAGTATTATTATTATTTTTCTTGATTTTAATACAAATTATAATCGAAATAATGATAAATATAAAGCGTTTTCTTTTCTTCTTTTATTCCAGTTATTTCTTTCAAGTTTTCTATTGATTCATTATTTATTTCTTTTAGGTATTCTTCCGAGTAGGTACTTATATTTTGGTAATGGTAATATTCTATTTGTTTGATACAATTTTTTATTAAAAACTATATTATTTGTTATAGCTTTACAGTTTTCCATTTCTATTACATAATTTCCTTCTAAGGTATAGTTTAAATTGTTACAATTTTGATTTATAATAGTTTTCTCTAGATTTTTTATTATTAAGAATTGATCTTTTTCAATTGTCTCATTTTTCTTATAATAGATAATAGGTTTACAATTTATAATCTTATTTTCTAAAATACTTTGAATACATTTATTTTCAAATGTTTCTAAGTTTTTGATTTCTCTCGATAGGTGAAACATAGTATTATTTACTTTTATTACGTCATTTGTTTCTAAACTTAATATTTTATTTTTTATTGGAAAGTTTTGAATGTAATATTTATTATACTTTTCTTTTGTATATTCTGCGATTGATAATATAATTAAAATATTTTCTTTATATTTAGCTAAATTTATCTTTAATCTTTCTAGTTTTCAAGTGTGATTTTATTTTCTATAATTTCTTGACTCGTTAAAATGTTTTGTGTTAGTGTTCCTGATCTGCTTGTCATTACTATGTCTGATATTTCGTCAATGGAGTCTGTGACTTCTTTTAGATTGTCCTTAAATTCAATTTGAATCTTTAAATTGTTTAATTCTGAGTTATACTTCTTCAAATTATTAATTGTCTCTTTACTATTTGTTTGAATGTTATTTAATTTTATAAATTGGTCATTATTCCCCATTTTTTAAAATGTTTGTTTATTTTTATTTGCAAGTAAACATTTGTGATAATATTTTGGTTATTTTCTTCTATATTTCTTAGCTTGTTTTTATGTTAGTATGATCATCGTTATTCATAGTTCCGAATATGATTTTAAGAACGTTTCCGCCTATATTTATTAATCCTCTTTTCGATTTCTGATGGGGAATAAGAGTGTTTAATTTGATGTCTAATTTATGTATTTTTCTAAGAAATTTGTATTGTTTGTATGGTAAGGCTTCATATTGTTCGTTCAATTGGTTAATTAATTGTCTGTAATATGTGGTGTTTATCAAGTGTATGATTGAGTTGTAACTGTGAATTAATTCTACTTTTACTTTTTCAATAATTACAAATTCTTGTTCGATTTTATTTATTTGTATGAATTGTGCATAAGTCATTGTCGCGATTAATAGGACTATCGTCAGTTTCGTCATGTTGATATTTCTTTAGATTTCTAAATTGATCTCTGTGAAGTATCTGTATTTCTATGGGGTTTAATTGTTATTTTCTTTCCTTTTTTGTTTATTATTTTAACCTTTTTGTGTTTTGTCTTTAATTTGTCAAATTTAGTTGGGTTATTTATTTTGGTATATTTTGGATTTATCTTTTTATCTTTACGATATTTGTTTTTTCTTTTTAGTACATTTTCTTTTGTTTTTTCTATTTTATCGTAAATATTTTTGTAGTTTATTTTTCCTAGGTGTATGTCGATTGGACGTTCCTTTGTTGTAAGGTGTATAGTTCTGTTGTAGATTTCCACTACTGTTATCACTTTTAAAGATATGGGTTGATCGTCGTCATCGAATAATCTTAGATTTTCGTTTAAGGTGCTGTGTAGTTTTTCAATGTCTGCATTTCCAGTATGTCTGTAAGGAGTAGTAGTATGTGTTTGAATATTATTTTCTTTGAAATATTCTTTGATAGAATCGGTTTGAAATGTTGGATCGTTATCTAATGTTAGTATTTCGGGTTTTTTTCATATATGAGAATATTTTTATAACGGCTTCTAAAATGTCCATTTGATTTTTTGTTTTTACTTTTTCAACACTTATAAATTTTGAGAATTTGTCGATACACGTTAAGTATTTCGTCTCGTTTGGAAGTATCCAAATGTCGATATGATAGTGTTTGTGAGGTTCTAGAGGGGTTTCTGTTTTTTCTATAGGTAATTTAATTTGATTTCTTTTTTTTTTAAGTTGCATTTTTCACAATTGTTGATTATCTTTGTTATTAGTTCTTTTAAATTAGGATAATAATATTTCCTTTTGATTTCTAGATATGTTTTCTCGATGCCTATGTGATTATAGTTTTCGTGTTCTTTGCATATTATGTTTTTCATTCGTTCGGTGTCTTGTATGTCTTCTAGTATAATTTTTGTTCTAAGTAATTTTTTGTTATAGTTGTTATTTTTCCAGTATTCTTGAAATTTTAAGAATATTTTGTCTGGTATAAAAATACAATTTTGCATATTTGGGTCACATTCATTTGTGATTTCCTCGAAGTCTTTTGTCATAAAGTCTTTTCGTATTATGTCGATTCTTCTTTTTTGAAAAGGGAAGGTTATTTCTTTGGAATTTTTGTCGTCGATTTTAACTATTATTTGTCTCTTAAATATGTTTATAGGTTTTTCTGTATTTTTTACTAGATTGATGTCGCTTTCAGCGCTATGCTTAGTACTTATTAGTTCTTCTTCTTCTAATGCGTTTATTTCGTTTTCAATGTTTATTCTTGAAATGCGTCAGCCACTTTGTTTTCTTTTTTATTTTCTTTCTTGGGTACAATGCATATTGGGGCGTTGAATGGGAAAGTTGAATTTTGTATTATGCCTGAACTTAGCATTTCTGGAATTTGTTTGTCCACTTCTTCTCGGTGAGCTTCTGGGTATCTGTAAATCCTGCTGAATATGGGGTCTTCGTTGTCAGTTGGTATGTTGTGTTTAATGTGACTGGTTAACGTCAGATCGTCTCGTTTTTTATAAAATGTTTTTTTATTATTTTTGATTAGCTTTGTTTATTTCGATTTTTCTTCTTGCTTTAGGTGTTTTAGCCTTTCTTCATTTATTTCGTTTAGTATATTTATCTGGTCATCATTAATGTTTTCTAAGTGATGTATAGTATTATAATATCGGGAACGAATTGTTATTTATTGTTATTAGTTTTGTTTTATAGTTTATTATTGCATTATTAGGGATGAGAATATTATTACCTAATATTCCGTTAAAATTGTTACTGAAGTTGTAGATTTGGAAACATTAATGAAGCGTCATCGTATTTGTTTAATGTTGGACTAATTCCATCTACACAGTTTATAAAATTGTACAAGTCTTCTGTTCTACCGTCGAAGTTAGGTAATTTCTCAATGTATTTTAGTGGATCTAAAGTAAGTGTGAGTGGTTGAGTCATTTTAAATTCTAATTTATCACTTGAATCACTATTACAATTTTTTGTATTGATTTTACTTAAAATATTTTGATACTTAAAAATATTCTTACACTTGTTGGGTATCTGTTGATTACTGATTTGTGTGAGTTGTTTGTTTGTTGATAAATCTTCTTCTGAACTGCTAGTATGACTTTGTTGCTCTTCCTTCCTTCTGTTTGTGATCCTTTTTGACATCAATTTTTGGTTTTTTATTTGTTTTTTGGTTTATTGTTTGTGAAATTAATTTTTCCTCTATGAACTTCGCAATATTATCATTTTCGTTGAATTGAATTGCTAAATTAATTTCGGTTTATCTCCAATGCGTTGGAATAATTTTTTAAAAGTGTTTTTATTTTTCTTAAATGATTTTATTTCACTTTAATTTTGTTTTGACCGTAAATGTTATTTTGCTTGACTCTAGACTTTATTAAACTTGAAAGGAGTTCTTCACTTTTTATTTTACTATGTCAAATAAATTTTTACACTGTTTTAGTCGTTACTTCGAATTTTAATATTTCCTTATACGTAGTATATTTTTCCGATAGTTAATTTAACTAAAACGTTATGAGTGTAAGTTCTTACAGGATTCTAGACAATTTAGTAGAATCCTACCGACTGCGCCAAATTTAATACTCGATTTTTAAAATAATGAACTTTATGAGTTTCTAAGAGCAAGGCTCATTCTTTATTTTCAAATATGAGTTCTTAATCTAGTTGTTATAAGTTCCACGTCAATTTAAGATCTGATTCTGTTTCCTACTTTGGTTTATTTATTACAATTCGTATCTGGTATTGTGGGTATGCGTACGTGACTTTCTTCATGGAAGTCTGTTTGTACTTGATAAGAATAATCTTGAGCATGTCGTTGTTGCATGTTCACGATTATTGTTTATGTTTATTTAAAATTGAACCATCATTGTTTCTTATCTTTACATTGATTTCTATTTCTGTTTTTATAGGTTTTGTTATATTGATATTTCAGTTTTCAGAACAGACTTACTTTATGTAGAGGTTCATTGGATAAAACTTACATATACATGGCTTCAAATTGGCTGAATAAGAATCCTTCAGCAAAAAAAAATGTCTATAATCTTTCCAACTGTTGGCCATTCCTTGTGAAACGGTGAACGGAGCTTTGCTGGCACAGAAAAAATGTGCGACATGAGGAAGTTATCTTCCTTTGAAAAGTATCACAAAATTTTCAATGAATATATGGAACTGTCAAAAAACTTAGAACGGCATGATCGGCGAAGTGTGTCCAGTAATGGACTGGAAAGCGGCTGCCCAAGAAAACTCAAAGCCAACCTGTTAATGGCATTTTAAGTTTAAGCCAACTAAACAGATTGTCAAAAAAAAACTTTATTAAAGCAAGAGTCCAGATGAACTACAAATCTGTAGTTGGAGTTCCAGATCCAATATGCACCCGACTAAAAGAATTGATATGATAGATCTAATATCATTGCCCTCAGGAATTCCTCTTTTAGAAGCTTAAAAGAATTTTTTTGACAAACTCCTCAAACACCATTGTAGGGTAAAATGGAGAAGTCGAAGATTTGAAATTTAATATAGGGAAATTATGGATACAAAATTTTTTCAAAATCCTAAAGAGACTCAGCACTGACTTAATTTTGACTTTTTGTTAATTTATCCGAAGTTCTTATATAACGAAAACAAAATTGCTAAGAATTATTATTAATGTATAAGTTTGTGAAGAAAGAAGTATTATTCATTTATTTTACTTATATTCTTTACTATCTCTGTTATAAAACTTTTTTATGATCTCCGATAATTACGTAATTTTTCAATCCTTTTTTTAATTTTATAGGCATTTTAGAATCAAAACGATATCATTTAAAAGTTATTTTCAAAAAGCGCTTAATATATTTTTAACAAAATAAAACTGCCTTAAAAAAAACACTTCACTAAAGGGCGAAAATAAAAGGTCCTTATAGTTTAGTCAATCTAATAGAAAAAAACTCCCACACATTTACTGCTTAATCTTAAATATTTTAGAAGTTATATAGGTTTTCGCCCCTTTTTTTAGCCTCTGTTTGATTGTTAACAACGCCACAATTATTAGGTTTAAAAATTATAATAATAATAAGGAGAGTGATTAATTGACTTTTTTTTTATGTAAATTTTGTTGACTAATTTAACAGAAGGTACCTTTATAAACTAACATAAAAAAAAACTGAAAATGGAGTTTTAAGAACTAACTATTTATAAATAAGTTATAACAATTATAAAGGTATAGTTATATTAGCGATGCTGTAACTATACGGAATTTTGAGATATATTAAAACAGTCCCCTGTGGAAATGTAAAACCCGCGCTAAAGTCAAATTTTTGTTTTGGCGAAAAATATTAAGATCGGAACGTGACGAGTGTGGAGATCGTTTGGCTGTGAAGACAAGCGGGGAGCCGATATTTTGTTAGTGCTACGACTGCGTTTGCTTGTTAACCACGCGTCTCGGTCGTTAGTGAAAACAGTCCCCTGGTAAGCCCTTATTTTTACTATTCTAATTTTAAAAACGAAAATTTGTTTAAAATAATTGATTACCTAGTATGTAGCCATATCTGTAAATAAGTTAATTTAAAGATTTTTTTAAGTTTAGCACAAATGTTTTTATTATAGCCTTAAGAAAAGTCACTATAGTAAGTGAACTTTGTTTTAATACTGTTGATTTATTCCAAAAAATAACATATGTTCAGAAAGACGAAGAAAAATAAAGACTGATTACTTCAATACATAAAGAAATTGTTTTTGTCCATAAAAACATTCCCTTGGATGGTTACAATAGTCCCCTGTCACGGTTTTCTATAAAATCGTCCATTACTCAAAAACCAAGAGGAAAATGTGTGAGTTTCTTTAAGATATTATTAACAAACATTTTTAATATTTAATAAAATTTGCTTAGGACAGTCTTGTATGGACGAATTTTCAAGTGAGTTCACTTTGATTTATTTTATTTTTAAAATAATTGTTAATTTAAATTTGAACATGATTTATATCTAATTTAACATAAGAAATAAGTAAAGACTTTAAAATAGCAAATCAAAACAAATTTGATTTTTAGACTTTTAGTTTAGTTAAAACTTAACTAAATAATTTTATTTTTGATTGAATAATCTTTTAAAATTTTTTTGAAAAAATAATAAATTAATAAATTTGATGTACACTCTTGGTCTGGGTACCACCCTTTTGGACCATTAGTTATCAGGCCCCTGTATATACCATAATTTTTATTAAGATTGACACTATCAGATCGTTGTCGCAGAGAGCTTAAAGCAAGCAACAACTTGCGACCAAAGATTTGCCAACACAAAAATTGTGTACACTGGCTCATCACTCAGTGCCGTGTTAGTAGTTAGTAAGCAACAAACTACTACAAAACGAACAATAATTTGATTCAGATATTACTGAGCAAAACTGTATCACCTATTTTAACAGTTTCAGAACAATTTTTGAAAGTTTTTTTTCTTTAATTTTTAACCAGTAATAAAAATTTGTAAAATTTGTCATCTTAAAAAAAATGCTAACACTAGGTTGTGGTTGTGACATTTCAGATTTTTCTGTGCCACAGTGAAAATAAATATACGAATAAATATAATATACCCTCTGTGAAAAATAGGCAGTAAGTGTAAAAACTAAACTTTCTAAAGCGAAGAACATATTAACCTACAAATTTGAGAATTGTAAATAAAATTTGGCACACTCTAGCCTATTGCCCCATCCCCAAGCGGATAAATGATACAATTAACAGAGCGATAACTCCAGCAATTGTCAGTTCTTCAGAATAATTACTAAATTTACTGAAAATTTAAATTTTTCGGTGATAAAAGTGAGCTTATAGCCAACTCACATCATGTTTTTATTGTTTTCGTAGTCTCACTCTCACGACTTACGATCAGGGTTCGACCCGCATTACTAAAATTTCAAAGCAGACTTGTAAAAAAAAGTGAACTAAATCGAAAATTTCCCTAGGAATATTTCAAGTTTTCAAAAACCGTATTTTTAACAAAAAATATTATTTTAAAACACATCACATAAATTCTACTTGTTTCACAACTGAACAGAATTCAGTTTCAAACATTCAGAATTATAGTTGCAAAGCTAGAGCTAATAGTCTTTGCAGCTAAGCTCATTAATTTTAATATTACCATGTAATTTCAATTACCTGTGAATAAAATATAATAATATTAATATAGTTGCAAAATATAATAACACAGTGCATTTACTTTTATAAATTTTGGTTTGGCTAAAGAAATTTTGAATTTTTCAGAGTGGAAAAAAAATTTGAAGATCTCAAAAGTGACGGAATAGATTTATTATCCTTCTTAAAATTGAAGGAGGATTGCAATTATTGACTGTGAAGCTGTGTCACCGCTCGAGAACTTTTAAATAATTTCTTTGGACTGATAAAATGTATCCATTTTAAAGAAAAATGAATCCAAATGAAAAGAAAATAGGTACATAAACAGAACATACAGAAATCTTTTAACACTATAACGCTCGTTTGATAAATACATGTTTTGTAAAATTTCCGCCCCTAGCAAACTCTCTCCCGAAAATTTTGGAAATTCGCCGCCCCTAAAATGGATCATTAAATGAAAAGAAAATATAAAAACAGAGCCTTCAAAAATCTTTTACACTAACATCTGTTTTGATTATCTAATGTTTTGATAAATTGCCGCCCCTATTAAATTGCCTCCCAGATATATTTTAAATTTGTGGCCCACATACTTGGGAAAATTTCCACTCCCAAGCAAAGTGACGCCCGGGGCCTGTGCCCTCCTTGCCCCTGCCACGCTACGCCACTGCTCACTGAAAATAAAATGTAGGTATATATGGTATAAATATAGGTTGAGCTGATAAAACTTCTGTCAATATACGTCCAGCAAAATTGTTTATCAAATTGATAAAAGTAACAAACCAAAAATTTATTTTGTCATTAAAACAAAAAAAATTTGTTGATACAATAAAATTTTTGTCAATATACGTCCAACAAAATGTTTTATCAAATAGATACCTAATAGTAAGAAAAAGTCTGTGTTCTTTTGTTGATGTGACAAAAAAAAATTTGAACTGACAAGCATTATTTTGTCATATTAACAAAATATTTGTCATATTAACAAAATAACATCGTAAAATTTTGTTAATTGCAAATGTTTTTTTTTTCATATTTACAATTTATTTTATTGTATTGAAAAATAATAATTTATAATTAAATAATTTTATTTTGTTTTTCCACAAAATTAAATTATCAGCTCAACAAATTTATTTGTTGAAATAACAAACATTTTTTGTCGGTATGATTATTTTTTTTGTTGAATCTACCAAAAAAATTTGTCAGATTAACCAAATATTTTGTTTAAATAACAAATTTATTTTTCTGAATCCACAAAATTTATTTGTGAGCTTCACAAAATAATTCGTAGGGTACCAACCCCACGGTTTTCTGTGTGGCGTGTGCGTTCATCGGTATATATATATTTATATACATTTCGGTTCAAACCGAGTGTGAACTTTAATTTTACGGAAAAACTAATATTAATTTGCAGTCATACCAACAAAATGTTTTGTAGAATGGATAAATTACAATTTTGCACATACCTACTACAAAAGTTTTTGTTGATGAATTATCTTATTGATAAATTTCTTCTGTAAAACTGACAAAGATATTTTGTAGCTCGAAAATGTTTCACTTACAAATCAATTTTGTTTATTTTACAATTATTTTCTTCAATAGCACAAAGTAGGCAAAGGTATGCAACAACAATAATTTATTCTTACCAATAAAATTTTTGTATATATAATTTTTCTTCTTTAATTGAAATAAATTAAAATTTTTTGTACATACAGCAATATTTTTTGTTAATGTTTGTCTCATTGAAAAAACCAATGTTTTGTCATGATGAAAAAATGTTTTAGAAATTTACTTACAAAATAGATTTATTTATATCACAATTTTACTATATCGGTACTACAAAATAACCAACAAAATTTGTCATTACAACAAAAATATTGTTTAAATGCTTTGATTTTCTATATCAAATTGATAGAAAAATTAACAATAACTTTGTGGTATTGACAAATATTTACAAAATTGAATTCTTGTAGATACAACAAAATTTTGTTTGCTCCACAAAAAAACTTGTGGATATGAAAAAAATCTCTGTTTACTTTGTTATATTAACAAAACGTTTTTTGTTAAACTGTATATTATATTATTTGTAGTGCATTTTTTGCCAAACTGATGAAAATTATTAAAATTTTGTGAAATATGTAGATAAATTTATTTGGTTATATTGATAAAATTTTATCAAAACGATAAAATTATTTTGTTGAAGTCTACCTACAAAAATTTGTTTTATCAATATTACCTAGGAATTTATTTTCCTTGCAGTAAGTGGGATTAAGGCAATTCAACAATTTCTTATTTTTATTTGCATGCTTAGATTGTTCCCAAGTTAACTGTATTTTGGCACACCCACCACATTTAAGCGTATTTGTACGATAGAAACTGCCTCCTATTATGGAGGCATATATATACCTACTTGAACATATTTTTGTATGCCTACATATACCCATTACTCATATAAAGAACTGTTTCTATTCGGTTCTTACATATATATATTTTACACACTCCAAAGATGTGGAAAAAGATCTCTTTTAGCTGTCGTCATTTACGTTGTAGACGTGTCGTGCGTCGTAATCTTAGACTTTATTTCGTATATTTTATCTTTTTTATTAAATCTTGACTACGTTCTTCAAAATAGAAAATGTTTTTTACCAGAATATGTATATAGTTATATGTAAGATGTGACATTCGTATACATATATACATATTTGTTTGTTGATTATATTTTCATGTTGCCAACGACGCCGACGTCGTTGACGTGTTGGTTGCCTCTTTAAAAATCTTCGTTTCCCAATCCAAGCGTTCTTCTAACATCTACCAACCCAGTAGGCTTCACCGTCTTTTAAGGCAATCCTTATAGCAGTCTGTACTTGATGCTGTTTTCATACCCTTGTGGTTGTTGAAAAACGTTTCGCATCTCGTTCATTTTATTCAAATGAGAATTTTCAAACCAATTCATTCTCCTGCGCTGGTGTTCCTTCCTAATATACTCATGCAAGAATGCATATCGTCGCTACAATGCAGAACTAGTCTAAGTCCAAAATTTAAAAATGAGTTTTTTTTTATTTCATAAGGAAACTTGTTGTGTTCCGCGCATTTTCTACATATTCTGAATATTCCTACGTGCAGTAATTCCTTCAGAATTTAAATAATAGAATATAATCATAATGTCGAAAGTCAGCATTTTACGCACTAAGGTTCTGCATTGTAGCGACGATATGTAATAAAAATAAAGTATAACACAAGGCTATGAGATGAAGGATTATACAACGATCTCTGTCAAAGTACAAGTATACCTAAGCTGCAATCTCATAAGTTTCGTGAAGAAACTCTGTAAGAGCATTTTACTATACAACTTTTAAGGAACAAAAAATATCGTAGAAAGTATCTACTAAATCTCGAAGACATGATGCTGACACTGATTTTTTATTTTTTATACGTTCTAACTCTTTTTGACAATATTTTTGGTGGAAGGGAATGTTTTTTTTTTTAATTGTATGTTTTTTAGTTCTTAAAATCTGTTTTTTGAGGTTGGAGTTTTTATTTTTATGCTAGGTTTATAACTCAACATTTATTGCAAGGATTTGTTTTTATATGTTTTGTCCGAAGTATTGGTACCATTCTTAGTACAAAAAATAACAAGATTTCTAGCAAAATTGCTGGAAATCATTTAATTTAGGTTCATTATATATAAAAATACCGCGGTACTGACACCCACGGTACTGACATTTAGGCTTTAATATAACCTCTTACCTCATATCTCAAAGCTTATGAGAAAAATAAAATCCGTCATAATTTTAACTTATATGATTTTAAAAGAAATACAATATTGTAAAAATCACCCCAAAAATTTCATAACACGCTTGGATAACACTACCACGGTACTGACGATTTTAGAATAAAAAACACTTTACTCTTGCAGCGAAATTACGTTAGTAAAATAAATTGACTTTTGTTGAAAATAAATAAATACATAGTGACTATTTCAAACGGTACCATACAAATGCCTTAAAACTTAAAACAAAATGTCGGTTCAGCGAGAAATCTTTTGAATTCAAAAATGAAATGAAATCCGGGGACAACATTCAATTATTATTATTACTTAATTCGAGAACAAATATTTTGACTTGATATTCTCAAAATTTACTATTGTACTCAAACTTTTCTGAGAACAACATTTTTATTCAATGATTTATTTTATAAGAAAATAGTAGACTTAATTGGAAAAACAAGGATGGGACATGCCATATTTTGCATATACTTCTTCAAGTCAAGGGGAAATGGTAGCAAATTTTTAAACAATCTGTAATTTAAATTGTGGTACAAACTTATTTCCACAATTCAAACCAGAAATTCATAAGAACATTTTACACTTAGTTACAAATAACGCCCTAGACACAAAGAATCACAGTTGGCAGAGAATCACACATATAGATATATATTAGGCTCTTGCCTGAAGAAAACGATAAAGTTTGTATGATGGGTTTTTGAATAAAATTAAAATTAAATTACATAACTTATTTCTAATAAATATCCCACCATATACCCAAGTTTTCTTTTATAATGGTGGTTAAAAAATTTTCTCATAAAATCCGGTTTTTTCATTTGAAATTTAAGTGGATTTTTATATAAGTCATATGCAATGTATCATGAGAAAATTTATTAAAAAACATGTTTTTCTTTAAAATTCATCAAAAAACTAGATAAAAATATAAAAGACAAGTCACAAGACAGAAACAAGAACTTGTTTGTCCGAATCAAGGAATAGCCCAAGCACAAGTTTTATATTCCTACCCTTCTTCAGGGGTGCCCATCGTGTTCAGTTTGGTGGTTGAAGTTAATCAACGTATCGGTCAAACAAGCACGAGGACTTTATCCATTTAAAAGAACAAGGACACGTCTTCGTGTTCATTCAGGTAGACAAATAATAACGAAAGCAAGGATTTGATTTCAAAATTTCAAGATTTGTCCAGTTTTTTTTTTCCTTTTTATATTATTATTTTTCTTTTATTTAAATAATGCATTATCGGTATAGGAATTTGGGAACATAGGTATAGGTATACGACATTTCATTGTCTAAAAGGCAAAAGTGTTTCCCAGAAATCTTTATATAATTTTGAAATTTTGTCATGGAATCGTGCTGTCGTCAATAGGTGTGTGAAAAGTAAACTTATGTGAAATAAACAAAATATACTTTCAAAATGGCACGCACAGTGAATTGATATTTATAAACTATTTTGAAAGCTTTTTAAGATTAAACTATATAATTCACTATAATTACGAGGATTTATAAGATTTTAAGAACTCGGGTAGTAAAAAAGAGACATAATTGTTTGGATTATTTTCCTGAATTCATCCTTATCATATAGCTACGTAAGTGATTATAACTATGTGTTTTTCAAAAAAGCAGTTTACTGGAAAAAAAATTATCCTACACATGTTAGTATGTATATTACAATAAACAATATTGTTTCGTATTTTATTTTATTCATATAATATTTTAGAGCAATTAGGTAAATTTAAATTTGGTTTTATCAAATGAAAGAAGTAGGTATACAAAAAAATCAATCAAGCAAATGAATTTGTCCAAAATACTTTAAAAAATTCCTGAACTTCTAAAACGGAATGTAAAATATTTAAACTAAATAAAAATTAATTTATAACTTTTGACAAAATAAAAGTTTTAAAAACTATCCACTGGCCTACAAACCTATACATATACAATAATGATCAAAGGAGGAAAATATCGATTTGGAATTACAATGTCAATTAATATCAATTTTTTCGTAGTGACGTAAAATGCCGACATTTTGAAATCTCGACTTAACCAAAAGTCTTCAACAAAAATACGAGAGAGATATCGATTTATCGAAATTTTACAGCCCCGTAACACTTTTTTTGTCCCGCAATTAGTGTCCCGCCGGGAAATTATGTCCCTCTGGTCCCGCAAAAGATTTAAAATGCGATGAAGATAGAATTTATTTTATCATTATAAGTGTAACACGTGCTTAACTTTTATATTGGAATGCACTTTTTTTCCATTGTGCTCACTGAACGCAAAAAAATCGTGAAAAATCTAAATATACCCTGTTCAGATTGCGACTTTTCACTACGCCATGACGATAATTTTGTGGGTGAAAGGGATGGAGTTCTCTGTTCCCTTCACGGAACTCACCGACAAACCATCGTCATGGCGTAGTGAAAAGTCACAATGTAAACAGGGTCATATCTTACGGTTATTTTTTTATATTGGTGCCGAAATGGGTAAAAAGAAAAAATAACAAACGTTAATTTAGATTGTGTTCGGATCGCGACTCAAAAGATAACATGGAGTTATCAACACGTGCGGCCTATAGAGGTCAAGTGACCAAAATTGTTAACTTAGCGCTCGATTTTCTTAAAGATGATAGCTCACGTGTTAACGAGCAAAATTTCGATCAAATTGAGGAGGAGCTCATTTCTCATCTTCAAAGACTGACGTCCGCCAACGATAACCTTAATGCGATTAAAGAGGACATAAAGCAGAAAGGTCTTCACAAAGAAGATGAATCGCTAAAAATTGTCGAATACCAGGACCAGGCAACAATTAATGCACTTCCACTACTGACCAGGCAACAATTAATGCACTTCCACTACTAAACACCAGGTTGGAGAGACTGCTTAATACGTTTTCGACATTTCGACAAACACAATGCCAAAGAACACTGGTTGCAAGCTTCCAAAGCTTTCTCTTAAACGCTTTGATGGAAATTTTAGTGAAAAACGAAAACCCAAATTTGTCTATGAAAATATGGCGCTAACAGAGAACCTTATCGACAAATGTATCAAAGAGATGGCTCTCGTTACATAGCAAAACTTCCATGGAATTCTAACGACTCTGTTTTGCAAGAGAACAAGGAACTGGCATTGCAGCGTTTGAATTCACTTATCCGTCGGCTGTCCAGAGATCCAGTAAAGCGACGAAGCCATTAGAAAGCTAATTTGTGAAGGCATAGCTGAGCCAGTTACATCTTTATTACACAAAGAGTGCCACCAACCACGTGTTTTCTACCTTCCACATCAGCCTATGTACAAAGAAGAAGGAACCACAAAGCTTCACGTGGTATTTGACGCATCGGCACACGTCCATGGCACTGGTTCTCTCAACGACAATCTTTGGAAAGGAGCCAACTTGCCAGATGTTATGAAAATACTTCTTAACTTCCGAATAGGCCCTCATGGCACTGTCGCAGACATCGGAAAGGCTTTTTTTCAGATAGCCTTATGCGAGGAGGATCGTGACAGAAGCGATGGCTGTCACGATCCTCCTCGCATATGGTTTGGAAGCAAATTGAAATCTGGTAGCGATAGGCAAACGTTTAATGAATACCGAATGACTAGAGTGACCTTTGGTGTTAATTGTAGCCCGTTTTTGCTATGTGCAACGATCAAATGTCATCTGAAACTGGAAGCTAAGGACTTCTCTACCACCTGTGCTATACTTTTGGAGAGGATATACATGGACGATCTAGTCATTAGTACAGACTACGAGCATGAAGGAAGTTAAATGTGTTCCGCAACTGTTGACATCCTCAGACTAGCTTCAATGAATATGCACAAGTGGAACTCAAGCAGTCAGCTTATTCGAGAAGCAATGAAAGTCAGCAATGCCCCATTTGTGCAAAAAGTATTGGGTCTTTCTTGGTTCACCTACAGTGATGAATTGTCTGTACCGATGGAATCTTTGCTAAGTATTCTTAGTTCTGAATCAACAAAAGGAACTAAACGCTACGTTCTACAAGCTGTTGCTAGGATATTCGATCCAATAGGTATTCTAGGTCCAACAATTGTAAAACTTAACATTCTTTTCCAGAAATTGTGGAAGCAGAAGCTTCTCGGCGACGAAGTTCTGACAGGAGACCTACTTACGTAATGGAATGATTGCGTGAAGGGAGTTCTTGAAATCAAGGACATGCAACGTTGCCAAGAGCTGCAATTTCTGTTGCATTATAACCGAACTCCGAAGGCACATTCCAGATCCACATATTTGCAGACGCCAAGGCATATGGTTCAGTGGCCTTTAAAAAATCGATTTCATGCATTGGAAAATCAAATGTTTCATTTTTGTGTGCCAAAAATCGTGTTGCTCTTTTAAAGATGGATAGTTGGAGTGAGTTGACACTACCCAAGTTGGAACTGACAGCCGCTCTTATAGGGCCACGTCTTCAATCATACCTAAAGAGATGTTTAAAGCGTGCTTCCGTCAAATACTTCCTCTGGACAGATTCAAAGATTGCCCTAAGTTGGACCCAAGGAGAGGTGTTGTTGTTGTTGTTGTTGTTGTTGTTGTTGTTGTTGTTGTTGTTGTTGTTGTTGTTGTTGTTGTTGTTGTTGTTGTTGTTGTTGTTGTTGTTGTTGTTGTTGTTGTTGTTGTTGTTGTTGTTGTTGTTGTTGTTGTTGTTGTTGTTGTTGTTGTTGTTGTTGTTGTTGTTGTTGTTGTTGTTGTTGTTGTTGTTGTTGTTGTTGTTGTTGTTGTTGTTGTTGTTGTTGTTGTTGTTGTTGTTGTTGTTGTTGTTGTTGTTGTTGTTGTTGTTGTTGTTGTTGTTGTTGTTGTTGTTGTTGTTGTTGTTGTTGTTGTTGTTGTTGTTGTTGTTGTTGTTGTTGTTGTTGTTGTTGTTGTTGTTGTTGTTGTTGTTGTTGTTGTTGTTGTTGTTGTTGTTGTTGTTGTTGTTGTTGTTGTTGTTGTTGTTGTTGTTGTTGTTGTTGTTGTTGTTGTTGTTGTTGTTGTTGTTGTTGTTGTTGTTGTTGTTGTTGTTGTTGTTGTTGTTGTTGTTGTTGTTGTTGTTGTTGTTGTTGTTGTTGTTGTTGTTGTTGTTGTTGTTGTTGTTGTTGTTGTTGTTGTTGTTGTTGTTGTTGTTGTTGTTGTTGTTGTTGTTGTTGTTGTTGTTGTTGTTGTTGTTGTTGTTGTTGTTGTTGTTGTTGTTGTTGTTGTTGTTGTTGTTGTTGTTGTTGTTGTTGTTGTTGTTGTTGTTGTTGTTGTTGTTGTTGTTGTTGTTGTTGTTGTTGTTGTTGTTGTTGTTGTTGTTGTTGTTGTTGTTGTTGTTGTTGTTGTTGTTGTTGTTGTTGTTGTTGTTGTTGTTGTTGTTGTTGTTGTTGTTGTTGTTGTTGTTGTTGTTGTTGTTGTTGTTGTTGTTGTTGTTGTTGTTGTTGTTGTTGTTGTTGTTGTTGTTGTTGTTGTTGTTGTTGTTGTTGTTGTTGTTGTTGTTGTTGTTGTTGTTGTTGTTGTTGTTGTTGTTGTTGTTGTTGTTGTTGTTGTTGTTGTTGTTGTTGTTGTTGTTGTTGTTGTTGTTGTTGTTGTTGTTGTTGTTGTTGTTGTTGTTGTTGTTGTTGTTGTTGTTGTTGTTGTTGTTGTTGTTGTTGTTGTTGTTGTTGTTGTTGTTGTTGTTGTTGTTGTTGTTGTTGTTGTTGTTGTTGTTGTTGTTGTTGTTGTTGTTGTTGTTGTTGTTGTTGTTGTTGTTGTTGTTGTTGTTGTTGTTGTTGTTGTTGTTGTTGTTGTTGTTGTTGTTGTTGTTGTTGTTGTTGTTGTTGTTGTTGTTGTTGTTGTTGTTGTTGTTGTTGTTGTTGTTGTTGTTGTTGTTGTTGTTGTTGTTGTTGTTGTTGTTGTTGTTGTTGTTGTTGTTGTTGTTGTTGTTGTTGTTGTTGTTGTTGTTGTTGTTGTTGTTGTTGTTGTTGTTGTTGTTGTTGTTGTTGTTGTTGTTGTTGTTGTTGTTGTTGTTGTTGTTGTTGTTGTTGTTGTTGTTGTTGTTGTTGTTGTTGTTGTTGTTGTTGTTGTTGTTGTTGTTGTTGTTGTTGTTGTTGTTGTTGTTGTTGTTGTTGTTGTTGTTGTTGTTGTTGTTGTTGTTGTTGTTGTTGTTGTTGTTGTTGTTGTTGTTGTTGTTGTTGTTGTTGTTGTTGTTGTTGTTGTTGTTGTTGTTGTTGTTGTTGTTGTTGTTGTTGTTGTTGTTGTTGTTGTTGTTGTTGTTGTTGTTGTTGTTGTTGTTGTTGTTGTTGTTGTTGTTGTTGTTGTTGTTGTTGTTGTTGTTGTTGTTGTTGTTGTTGTTGTTGTTGTTGTTGTTGTTGTTGTTGTTGTTGTTGTTGTTGTTGTTGTTGTTGTTGTTGTTGTTGTTGTTGTTGTTGTTGTTGTTGTTGTTGTTGTTGTTGTTGTTGTTGTTGTTGTTGTTGTTGTTGTTGTTGTTGTTGTTGTTGTTGTTGTTGTTGTTGTTGTTGTTGTTGTTGTTGTTGTTGTTGTTGTTGTTGTTGTTGTTGTTGTTGTTGTTGTTGTTGTTGTTGTTGTTGTTGTTGTTGTTGTTGTTGTTGTTGTTGTTGTTGTTGTTGTTGTTGTTGTTGTTGTTGTTGTTGTTGTTGTTGTTGTTGTTGTTGTTGTTGTTGTTGTTGTTGTTGTTGTTGTTGTTGTTGTTGTTGTTGTTGTTGTTGTTGTTGTTGTTGTTGTTGTTGTTGTTGTTGTTGTTGTTGTTGTTGTTGTTGTTGTTGTTGTTGTTGTTGTTGTTGTTGTTGTTGTTGTTGTTGTTGTTGTTGTTGTTGTTGTTGTTGTTGTTGTTGTTGTTGTTGTTGTTGTTGTTGTTGTTGTTGTTGTTGTTGTTGTTGTTGTTGTTGTTGTTGTTGTTGTTGTTGTTGTTGTTGTTGTTGTTGTTGTTGTTGTTGTTGTTGTTGTTGTTGTTGTTGTTGTTGTTGTTGTTGTTGTTGTTGTTGTTGTTGTTGTTGTTGTTGTTGTTGTTGTTGTTGTTGTTGTTGTTGTTGTTGTTGTTGTTGTTGTTGTTGTTGTTGTTGTTGTTGTTGTTGTTGTTGTTGTTGTTGTTGTTGTTGTTGTTGTTGTTGTTGTTGTTGTTGTTGTTGTTGTTGTTGTTGTTGTTGTTGTTGTTGTTGTTGTTGTTGTTGTTGTTGTTGTTGTTGTTGTTGTTGTTGTTGTTGTTGTTGTTGTTGTTGTTGTTGTTGTTGTTGTTGTTGTTGTTGTTGTTGTTGTTGTTGTTGTTGTTGTTGTTGTTGTTGTTGTTGTTGTTGTTGTTGTTGTTGTTGTTGTTGTTGTTGTTGTTGTTGTTGTTGTTGTTGTTGTTGTTGTTGTTGTTGTTGTTGTTGTTGTTGTTGTTGTTGTTGTTGTTGTTGTTGTTGTTGTTGTTGTTGTTGTTGTTGTTGTTGTTGTTGTTGTTGTTGTTGTTGTTGTGTGTTGTTGTTGTTGTTGTGTTGTTGTTGTGTTGTTGTTGTTGTTGTTGTTGTTGTGTGTTGTGTGTTGTTGTTGTGTTGTTGTTGTTGTTGTGGTGGGGGTGTTGTTGTTGTTGTTGTGGTGTGTGTTGTTGTGGTGTTGGGGGTGTGGTGGTGGGGGGGGTGGGGGGGGGGGGGGGGGGGGGGGGGGGGGGGGGGTGGTGTGGGGGGGGTGGGGGGGGGGGGGGGGTGGGGGGGGGGGGTTGTGGTGGTGTTGTTGTTGTTGGTGTGTTGTTGTGTGGTTGTGTGTTGGTGTTGTGTGTTGTTGTTGTTGTGGTGGGGTGGTGTGGTGTGTGGGTTGTTGTTGTTGTTGTTGTGTTGTTGTTGGTGGTGTTGTTGTTGTTGTTGTTGTTGGTGGTGTTGTTGTGTGGTGTTGTGTTGTTGTTGTTGTTGTGGTTGTTGTTGTTGTGTGTTGTTGTTGTTGTTGTTGTTGTTGTTGTTGTTGTTGTTGTTGTTGTTGTTGGTGTTGTTGTTGTTGTTGTTTTTGTTGTTGTTGTTGTTGTTGTTGTTGTTGTTGTTGTTGTTGTTGTTGTAATTAATATTAATTTAATTAATATTGATTTACAACTTAAATTGTTTTATAAAAATGAACATAGAAATATTAATAACGAAAGATCTGTAGATATTTGGTAAACTTTTTTTCAAATGAATTCAGCCCCTAACTTTGAAAAACTATGTGGTTTTGTTTTTTCTTTGCTAATTTCGAATGCCAGATCTGAAGGAATTTTCAGTTCTATGAAAAACTCATAGCGTGAAGAAATAAATAAAGTTTCTATGTCGGTATTAGGACCTAAATTGTTGATTTAACAAAATCAAATGCAAAGAATTCTGGTTAACTGATATTGGTTTAACAGAAATTGTTTCAAAAATCTCATCAGCAAAAAATAGATATAAAAAACCTACCTATACTATTTACTTACCTTGTAAAAATTTATGAATTTGTACTTTTATTATTAATTTACTTTTAATGTCGTTAAATTTTATAGTTTTTAATTAATTTTGTTTTTAGGTAATTCTTTATTTATTTATTTACATCTTAGTTGATCGTTATGTAATATGTTGCATGTTCACTCATAAAATATGAATATTAAATAAAAGACTTGTATAAAATTGAAGTCTTTTTTTTAAATAACAGATAAATCATACTTTCAAAGTTTTCGGAAAGGTTTTTATGTTCTGCAAATAAATTTGTCCCGCAAAGAATTTTTTCAAATCTGGCTTCCCTACTATAGATATGTACACTTTCCACCGAATCAGGTCGTAAAGTGAATTGTTGTATAACGAGTCATTATTTTGCACATACTGTTCGAAACATTTGAATAGCCTCACACTTTGAATTTCTTTCAATTAACTGGGTTTAACTGATTATTGATACTTCTTTGATTTGTACATAAAGAAATACTTATATATTTTAAGGTAAGAGAACGCTCTCTGAGATTAAGATTTGTAACAATTATTTTCTTAAGTTGACTAAATTTTCTGAGCTTATTTGTTTACAGTCACTAAAACGATAATTTTGTTCTAAACATTTGAATATCCTCAATTGATTTTATTGCACATTTTAAGCTATAATTTGTCTGCGTAGGTCTCGAAAAGCTATCAAGAAGTGATAAAACAGTTATGTTTTGTGATTTTGTCAATTTAAAAGTTTAAATGGGTAAACAAAATTCATTGACGGCTAAAGAAATTGCCGAAACAGAGGTCAACAAATTGATCGAAGTCCCAAATTGATATGCAATTTCTATGTAAAAAGCCTCAAAGGACGTACTCTTTCATTTCATCATTGACGAAAATAATATGATAAGATTCCAATAACAACCACTCTCTGAAGAAATCAAGACACGGAGCTGGGTCAGAAGTTAGCCGAATGACCTCAAGTCGGGTTATCAGATGTGCCGGACACTTAAAACACTTAAAGCTGAAGAAAAACCTCCGTTTAACAATATGCGTAACCTATAGCAGCTTAATTTAGCAAGATGACGAATGCCATGGAATGCTGAAGGCAGCATCCATTCAAACGATTGGCAAAAAATGATCTTTTTAATTGAAAAAGTTTTACTTAAACGCACCGGATGGATATTACTACTACTTCCATGATTTCTATGTATATATATATTATTGTAGCCAAAATATTTATATACAATTTGTTTTTATTATATTGAAGAATTTACAGAGATTTTTATATACGCTACCTGGCTTCTATGCCAAGTAATGAGTTTCTTTTTAATCAATACATATGTTTATAGAATTGGCATATATAGGCTTGAATTGAAGGAAAAACTACTATTAAAAACCTTTATTAAAGAAAAACAAAAATACTAACATTGTAAAGATATAAATGAATTCTTTTTACATAGCATTCAGACAGAAGGGGTGATTGTAAACAAAAGAAATCGAGCAATGCTTAATCAAAACAGCTTTAACAAAGATTACTATATAACTATACACAAATCAGTCTCAAATTAAATAATAAATTAATAGATAAATAAATAAATAAACAAATAAATAAATAAATAAATAAATTAATAAAAGAAATTACTATGTAAATAAAAAAAAAATAAATAGAAAAACAAGTACAACAAAAATAAGTAAATAAATAGAAAGATAAACAAATTAATAAACAAATAACAATCAATTAATAAATTTAATAAATATGTCTGTAACAAATAATTATACATATAGAAAAAGAAGTTAATAACAAAATAGAAACATACTTGTATTATATATACATTAAAATTATATTTAAGAAGCTAGATTTGATATTAAGGCATTGTCAGATGATATACACGAAAAAATATATCGTTCATTTAATTTAGAAATTATATTGGATACTATTTCAATATTAGCTAATGTGTGCAATTCACTTGTTGAAAAACACCAAGGAAGATAAAGCATCATTTTAAGAATCTTGTTTTTTCTTTCGTTCATTGTATTTTCACATTTTATTCAAAAAAGTCAATTTTTAACACCCAATAGACACTTAATTATTTTTGTAGGTTAATTAATTTTTTTATTTTCTCTATGCTGAATTTTGTTGTTTCGATTTTTTTTTATTTGGCATTCAATTGTTTTTCAATTTTTTAGCTTCCATTAAATTAAAGGTTATAAATTGCTAAATTGCAAAAATTGTACCAAATAAAAAATTATGTGCACGCCTGGGTCGCACGAACTTGCTCTTATGTTGTTAAAGTTTTAATATTTCAAAAATAAATAAATTAGTTGCAGGAGCCTATGTTGTATAACACCTTCTTAAAACGTAGTTAAGTAAGGTAGTATTATGCGAGTAGGTACATTTATTTATGAACAATATACCACGTTACCGTGTTGCAAATATGCATAGAACTTACAGTTTAGACTGAAAAATTAAAAACAAAAATATGTAATTAAATATAAATTGCTTAAGCAACCTCTGAAATTGTTTTGACACCAATGCGATGTACATCATCCGATTTCTTAAAGAAATCTCAATTTATGAGAAAAAAAAATTGAAAATCTTTGGAGCGGTTTTTATTTAAATAGTTTTTTATACACATAGCAATTTTTTAGCCTTTATTATTGCTGAGTTAAAAAATTAATTAAAAAACAATATCATCTACCCATTTTCAAAATATGGAATTTTAAAAAAATAACTTTGAAAATTCTTTTAAAAAAGAATAATTTATTTTTTTGAAAATTTTGGTATGCAATATTATTAGAACTTATTTGGAGCTTTTGTGCAAAAAAATTCATTAAAATCAGTTCAACTAATAATAGGATAGTCGAAAATCAAAACAATGGTTCTATGCGAGATACTAGATTTACAAAATTAGAACACTAAACCGATTGTAAACTTTGATTGTATCATTGGAAAACCACGATTGCCAATTTGATTGCAACAATTTTTAAATTCAAAATCGCAATTGTGGAATTGAAAATTGTATTTTCTTTAAAACAATGAAAAAACAAATACGAGAAGAATGATGGGAAGAATAAAAAGAAAATAAAGTCAATGTTAAGAAAATAAATAATTTAAAAGAAATATTGATATATGTATAGGTGTTCGAACCGGAAAAAATGCTAGAAAAAAAAATTATAAAAAATAAAAGATTAAAACTTGAAAATGTTCACATTGGTTTTTTTCTTAAATTTTGTTCATCAAATTTTCGTCTTAGAAATATCAAATTTTCTTTAGATAGGATGGAAAGCCCGAGGATAGCATTGCCTTGGGGCCTCTCATATCTTAATCCGGCCCTGAGAGTGTCCCGGACCTGGTTGGCATTATTTTAGGATGTATTCTAAGAAGAAAATCCTTCTACAGTAAAGGTCTATCTCCAATTTTGACATCATTTATCGTGGATTTAAGAAAACACTTACTTTGGTGTACCCTGACCCATGTTAATAAAATTTGCTCTGCTAATTCTGGTGGTAGAAACTTCGTTTAGAAAAAATTCTAGCCTCTATAAAACTGCTAAAGTTAATATCTTGTCTCAGTCTTAAGATATCCAGTTTCAAGCCAGTTCCATTTTTTCAGCCACAAGCTAATTTTTTGACTTTGAGGTCGATTTTTTTGAAAATTTTGGTATGCAATATTATTAGAACTTATTTGGAGCTTTTGTGCAAAAAAATTCATTAAAATCAGTTCAACTAATAATAGGATAGTCGAAAATCAAAACAATGGTTCTATGCGAGATACTAGATTTACAAAATTAGAACACTAAACCGATTGTAAACTTTGATTGTATCATTGGAAAACCACGATTGCCAATTTGATTGCAACAATTTTTAAATTCAAAATCGCAATTGTGGAATTGAAAATTGTATTTTCTTTAAAACAATGAAAAAACAAATACGAGAAGAATGATGGGAAGAATAAAAAGAAAATAAAGTCAATGTTAAGAAAATAAATAATTTAAAAGAAATATTGATATATGTATAGGTGTTCGAACCGGAAAAAATGCTAGAAAAAAAAATTATAAAAAATAAAAGATTAAAACTTGAAAATGTTCACATTGGTTTTTTTCTTAAATTTTGTTCATCAAATTTTCGTCTTAGAAATATCAAATTTTCTTTAGATAGGATGGAAAGCCCGAGGATAGCATTGCCTTGGGGCCTCTCATATCTTAATCCGGCCCTGAGAGTGTCCCGGACCTGGTTGGCATTATTTTAGGATGTATTCTAAGAAGAAAATCCTTCTACAGTAAAGGTCTATCTCCAATTTTGACATCATTTATCGTGGATTTAAGAAAACACTTACTTTGGTGTACCCTGACCCATGTTAATAAAATTTGCTCTGCTAATTCTGGTGGTAGAAACTTCGTTTAGAAAAAATTCTAGCCTCTATAAAACTGCTAAAGTTAATATCTTGTCTCAGTCTTAAGATATCCAGTTTCAAGCCAGTTCCATTTTTTCAGCCACAAGCTAATTTTTTGACTTTGAGGTCGATTTTTTTGAAAATTTTGGTATGCAATATTATTAGAACTTATTTGGAGCTTTTGTGCAAAAAAATTCATTAAAATCAGTTCAACTAATAATAGGATAGTCGAAAATCAAAACAATGGTTCTATGCGAGATACTAGATTTACAAAATTAGAACACTAAACCGATTGTAAACTTTGATTGTATCATTGGAAAACCACGATTGCCAATTTGATTGCAACAATTTTTAAATTCAAAATCGCAATTGTGGAATTGAAAATTGTATTTTCTTTAAAACAATGAAAAAACAAATACGAGAAGAATGATGGGAAGAATAAAAAGAAAATAAAGTCAATGTTAAGAAAATAAATAATTTAAAAGAAATATTGATATATGTATAGGTGTTCGAACCGGAAAAAATGCTAGAAAAAAAAATTATAAAAAATAAAAGATTAAAACTTGAAAATGTTCACATTGGTTTTTTTCTTAAATTTTGTTCATCAAATTTTCGTCTTAGAAATATCAAATTTTCTTTAGATAGGATGGAAAGCCCGAGGATAGCATTGCCTTGGGGCCTCTCATATCTTAATCCGGCCCTGAGAGTGTCCCGGACCTGGTTGGCATTATTTTAGGATGTATTATAAGAAGAAAATCCTTCTACAGTAAAGGTCTATCTCCAATTTTGACATCATTTATCGTGGATTTAAGAAAACACTTACTTTGGTGTACCCTGACCCATGTTAATAAAATTTGCTCTGCTAATTCTGGTGGTAGAAACTTCGTTTAGAAAAAATTCTAGCCTCTATAAAACTGCTAAAGTTAATATCTTGTCTCAGTCTTAAGATATCCAGTTTCAAGCCAGTTCCATTTTTTCAGCCACAAGCTAATTTTTTGACTTTGAGGTCGATTTTTTCGAGAAAATACGTATTAAACATAACCTTTTAATATTTGTTTCTTATAAACGTAACAATAATACAAATGAAAATCAACAAGATCGTGGAAAAACCCACAAATTTTATGATACTGGGGAAAACCAGCAGCAGGTAAAAAAAAGAGTTTATGATTTTTTTTCCCTACGTTTTTTATAAAAGTTGACAATAAGAGTGGTTTTCGATGGTATTTATCCTGATCGATGACTTCCTAGAGCAATATTTAGAAACACGTATTTTAGGCTTAGATAAACAGGATTGCAGTTGCTAGAGTTTTTGATGTATCTCCACACGAGAATACTGGAAGCTGTTACAACTGATCCCTCAATCATCATCAGACGTTTAGCTTTGCAATTCAATGTTTCCAGACGTAAAATTTCGTATCCTTGAAGCGTCATCAAAATTGCGACAACAGTTAAAATCAATAAATATTTAACGTGAAATCCAATAACGGACTCAAGCACGCATACAAAACGAAGGAGAACACTTTGAGCACCTGTAATAAATGTTTTATAATTTATTACACATTTACTTAAAATAAAAATTATCTTAAAACGCACAAAATCATTTTTGATTTATAGCATTTGTTGCTTAAGACAAAAAACCCTTTTTTTAAATGTTACCTGCTGCCGGTTTTCCCCAATATCATAAAATTATGGGATTTTTCACGATCTTCCTATTAATTTTTATTTTTATTATTGTTACGTTTATAAGAAAAAATATTAAAAGTTTATGTTTATTACGCATTTTATCGCGAAAATCGACCTCAAAGTCAAAAAATTAGCTTGTGGCTGAAAACATGGAACAGGTTTGAAACGGGATATTTTAAGACTGAGACAAGATGTCAATTTTATTTAAACGCAGTTTTAAAGGTATTTCTTCTAAAAATAAAGTCTTAAACGAAATTTTTAATACTAGAATTAGCAGAACATTTTTTGTTAACATGGGTCAGGGTACACCAAAGTAAGTGTTTTCTTAAATTCACGATGAATGATGTCAAAATTGGAGATAGATCTTTACTGTAAAACGAGTTTTTTCTTAGAATATGCTCAAGAACCACACCCTTAAATAATGCCAACCAGGTCCAAGACTCCCTGTATATTATGTATGTATCGCACGTAAAAAACATAAACATAAGTTAAAAAATGCAAATATGTATAGTACTCAAAAATTTAGAATAGTTTTTCAAATAACTATTAATTAAAAGAAGAATGGTGCTTATAAAAATAATTTCTAATGGAAAAAATAACAACCTCAAAAGAAAAGTTGAGAATTTTACTACGCCTGCTCCTTACGCGCTCCAAATTGCATCCATTATTTTGAAGACGCCATTATCTTCTTAAAAAAAAGAAGCGACATCTACACCCCCATTCTAAAACTGCCTTAAATGTACCCCTCTAACTAGAACTTTAAAACTTATCCCATCAGGATGCTGGTTTCTTCCTCTTACTTATTTTATTTGCATAAATAGCGACAACCTTCCACGGCTATACAATACACTCCCTGCTTTGGTGGAATCAAGAATATAATAGAACACAAAATCGTTAATGTAGGTGGATAAAATAGTAAAGACGATTTCAGAATGGTGTAGTGTGGGCCGTCGGGTAGCACGGAGTTTATAGTTTTGAAAATGTTTTCTCTGCCATTTTACTTTTTAACTATGATAAGCGGGACTGGTGTGTTCACCCGTATTCCACAACCACTCTTTTGAAGGAGTGAGTTGAGTATTCGTATAGTGGGATGAGTTTAGGAAAATACATTCTCCATTTTACGCACAATGGCTGATTTAAACATTGTTTTCTTATTGATTTTCTCCTTCTTTTTTTCTTAGACACATTTTTCGAACTATACTGCCTGGCTGTTTGTGTTGGTACTGGTAGTAAGGTATATTGGTTTTCTTAAGTCGATCCCTGCTTCCACAAGGATACCTTTTTCTTTTGGAAATAACTATTTCACTACTCCTTTCCTATACGCGCGTATGTAAATATTATATACCAAATTTTTAAATTTAAAAAGAATGGATCATAGTACCATGGCATGGCATAGAAGAGTAAGGAAATGATGCATTGTTGTGTGTAAATGTGGTAGGCCGTTGTGGCAGATATAAAGACAAATTCAAAAGAAAGATGGCAGAAAACCCTTTTAAGAAATACATTTATATAAGATCTATATTATAAACAAAGTTTGTAAGTAAATTTTGAGTAATTAATCCAAAAGACACTACGTTGGCTGTGTATATGCATGTGTCTAATGTGTATATATACCTATATGCCTGTGCTTAGAATATTTATGAGCAGAGAGCGCTTGTGGGGAGCGCGTATAAAAACTTTCTTCTATATCCTTTGTAGAAGTTTCAAAAGATGAAGATAAATTGGGAAGAACAAAGATGAGGGCAATTAAGAAATACTAAATTGTAAGAAAAAGGTTTATTTAATATGTAGCTACTATACCTGCCATACACATATGTATATGTTCTTCTCTTATATGCATAAATGATAACAACACAAATTTTAATAAATTAAGATAAGATAACTTGCTTTTTCTTAATTAGCTCGAAAAACTTTGATCTTACATTGATTTATTTTATAGGTATAGGTATGTTTAATGGGTCTAGGAAAAAAGGGTTTAAATATTAAATATATGCATAACTATATACATTATACATATTATGATGTAGGTATGCCTAATAACGGGTATTATCTTTTTTTTTTAGAAGAGGAGAGTTTTAAATTGAAATAAAATTCAGGAAAATGTGTTTAATAGCCATGAAATTGACTTTATTTGACAAATAATTCCATGATTTAATGGAATAAATGTTTGAATATGATTTTGGCCATGTGGTCAACGCGGTTGGTGCGTATACATGGCGTTATATGGAGGTCCAAATTTCGCACACTATTCGCAGTAAATCAGGCTGTATATTGTGAAATAAAATAACGCGATGAATGTCGACTTCTATATATATAAGTACTCAATTGTTTATGTTTAATCGTCGCCTTGTATAGCCATGCAACTTAACATATTTATACAGACAAAATAATCTAATGGGGTCAGTTGACACGAACGATCAATTTCGTGAAATTAATTGTTCCGTTCGACAAATGTTTCTTTCAGTAAATTAATTGTCTATCACGCGAGTTACGTTGGCAATCTTCTGAGATTTAAAAAAATATATTTTTATATTCTTCTCCAACGTGGAGGAACAAAGAAAAGACAAAGCTAAGATTTTTTTATGGACCACAAGTGGACCTCTTTATTTGAGATGAGAAATAGAACTGAACTTAATGCTAAAATACAGTATGCTATAGAATTAAGATACAATCTATGGTGTCGGGTATAATATGTGTATGTATATGTATATATTAGATGATCAAACGATCATCGAATTAAGTTGACATCGCATTATTTGTAGATGCCTTCCGATGATGCTGATTCTGCAATTTGTTTGTGGCGTCTTTTGATTTGTTTATCTCTGGATTATCGTCGTGGCATTTTATGATTGTTTATGTGTTTATGTTTATGGGGTATTCATATTGGGTATTTCATGTGTGAGTACCTTTGTAACTCGCGCTGTTTTGCATATAATGCCGTCCGTCCGATTGAGGTGCCGCAAAATAATAACAGTTTTTAGAGTGACCAAATACAAGCATTTTTTTTTACTGTGGGAAGGGGGTCTATCTCCCACCCGTTTAGACGTAAGGGGCAGTTTAATAAATAAAGTGTTACAAATTGGAAAAAAATATTGAAAAACAACGGCAATTATACCTACAGTAAAGTATTATACCAGTTTTGAAAGCCAGAAGTTTGTTCTTTTATAATATTTTAAAATCAGGTTATTTTTTAAAAAAATTACTTTCAAACTCAAAGTTTTGAAAATTAAATTCATTTTGATTTTATTCAAATTTGTGATATAAAGTACTAAATTCGGATACTGAAAACCAGAGGACAACTTGAAAAAACAATAGAAGATGCCAAATTAGAGGCGACTCTCTATCCTCATAACAAAAAACATATGGATTGGAAAACACAGCTGTCTAAGATGAATCCAATCTAAGAAGAAAAATTCAGAGAAGACAACTACATAATCGAGTTGGAAGTTGATGTGGAATTGCTTCTAGACAAATTGGAAGACAAAAATAAGGGCACAGAATCTGATATACATACAAATATATCAACAAGAAGTCCTAAAATCTAACTGCCAAAATTCGATGGGAAAATTGAAGAGTGGAAAATATTCTCCGATCTGTTCATCGATGTGGTTCACAATAATAGTGAACTTCCAGATTCAATGAAACTAAATCATTTGCGATCATGCATCTCTGGAGAAGCTCGAACATCAATTGCTAGCCTCATACAAGGATCTTCAGCAAACTACAAAGAAGCGTGGAAGACTCTCACCAGAAGATTCGAGAACAAGAGGCTTAATGTTTCTACACAGATGAACCACTTACTCGACATTCCATTGATGAACGCTACATCAAATACAAGTTTATTTCAGACTCTTGAGTCACAAAATCAAACGATGACTCGAAACAAAGAAGTCAACAGGTACTTTGGAAATTTCCAATCAGACACATAAACAACAATGTAACAAAATTATGTCAGCGGTCACATCGTCTATGGATAAAGTCCGGGAGATGGGAGAAGTTGCGGAAAATCCTATTCAAGAAGACACAACCTTGGAAAAGTCAACAACACATCATGATGAAGAAAGAAACAGAAGTAATCATCAGCTTACCTATCAAATAAATAAATAAATAAATACCGACAAATGATAAAACAAATGAATATTTGGAAGAGATTCTAGCTGAGAAGAAATCAACGGAGAAAATATATCTGATTTCAATGCAAATCTTGGATACTCATATCAAATACTCTAACAGTGAACTGAAATACAAGCAAGAGATAAAAATAGCAAAAAACGCCTCTATCAAAACAAAAGATGAAGATTCACCTTCAGTGCATCTAGCAACAGCGCAAGGAAAGGTCAGAAGCGTCACAGCTCTTACAAGAAAAATCGAAAGGGTAATGGTCAACTCAAAGACACCTCGGGCATACGTCATATTTGACAAGGTCATTAGCAAAAGGCCAATCCGTATTGCAAAGAAGGTTGTCTTCCCCATCTGGGACTATTCAAAATATAATTTTATGAGAAGCAATTCAATGCGTGATCATGACACAGAGAAAAAACGTCGATTCTCTGGTGACCCAAAATAAAATTACTTAAGCAGAGATCTTCATGTGATGATATCTATGACGTTACCACCTTCAGGAAAGTATGCTCGAACTAAGATAAGGAAAATCGTACCAAACAGCAATTATAAGATTCACAAGGAACAAATGTGGGTCATGGATTATGGTAAGGAGAAACCCTACGAGCATCAGCATTTGAAGGAAAACACGGTACTGAGCAGCGCCATACTTTCGACTTTGCTAACTACAGTCCAATGTCAAAAGAAGAAAGTATTAAACTGAAAATTCAAGGGGACCTGGAACAGTTCAAGGAAGAAAACATTCACCTTAAGGGCTAGGACTTTCACAACATAAGCGGTCACAGTGGATTAATGTTAAGTTGCATCTTGCTCATTATTTTTGTTATTTATATAGTACGGGGCATTATATTTAAAAATTAAAGAATTTAAACATTTTGTCGGCCCGCAGAATGTTTAAACATGAACATGCGGTTCTTATCTTCAGATTACCCAATGTGTGTGGTAAATAAATATAACACAGATCATCGTGAACATGCACTGACGGTTATCTACAGATAAATAAACCATTCAATAAAACATAGATAAGTAAGAAGAACATAGAGATAAGGAATATGTAAATAATATACATGTAAAAATAGTATTTAAGGAAGATATGTTGTGTAATAAAATCAGTATTATTTGGAATTTACAACTCCGAGTATTATTCAAACATTTGGAAATTCGAGCCCGATATGCACCAGAAACATCGTGCCCAATCAGAATATTTAAAGTTCCGTTAAGCGTAGAAAACTCCAATTTACTAAAAAGTCCATGAATCAATTTGGTGTTTCCTTAATTTACAATTTGATAAAAAAAAAAAATATTAATGGTATTCATGCAATGATGTAAAACACAAGATATGTAAGTTTACCAATTGGTTTATGAACTGTCAAATTTTGATTAAGAAATATAATTTACACAATTTGGTTAAAATTCCTGCGGAAAATAAACCAAACTTTTTTTATAAACTTATAATCAAACGTCATTGTGACTTTTAAAAGCAATTTGTTCATATAATTGAATAATTTGAATTTAAAACTAATTAACACTATCGGACCTTTGTCGAAGTGAGCTTAAGGTAAAGTGTGCATGTATGTATACACTTTTAAATTAATTAAAATTTAATTTACTGGAAATCGATTGAGCAAACTAAACATTCTTTTTTAACAAAGGCCAATTTTCATTTGGGAATAAAAATAATTTCTTGATCTCATGTCAAATCAAATAAAATCAAATCAATCTCTTTCCACCTCGGTGGAATTTCGATGAATTAATGAATTTTTGCATAGTTTTTTATTTTTTCACCATGTAAACTGTAAATTAGCCTCAGAGGTATTTTTATTACTTAGTCATACACGCAGAGAAATAATTAGGACTAACCGAGAGCATTTTTCGCCTTTCGGTGGGTTTAAAAAAATGTGTTAAATATACCGTACAAATTGTAAAAAATTCATATTTCACATTTTAATTAAACGTGTACCCTGCTTAAATCAAATAATTATATTTAGTTATGTAATGTCACACATCTCTGAGTGGATTGGTTACTATATGAGCGTTTTAATGTTTCATTAATTAACTTAATTATTGGTTATTAAAACCGAACAAAAACAGAAATTTTGTTTTTAAATTGAGGTATTTATTCATTTAATTTATTTATATTTTCGAATTGCTGGTTGTTTATTAAAAATTTATATCCATATATTTATTAATAATGTTTTATGCAATATGAAAATGGAAAACCATAACAATAAAGCCATCAGCCTTTGTATATGTGTTACAGATTTATATTTTTATAATTTTATTTGAGTTTATAATATTTTTTTAAATTCTACTTAATAGATTAGATTTCTTTATGACTTGCTGAGAATCCATATTATGCACGGTTGGGTATGACTATATGTAGCTTAAGGGAATTAAATTAATTAATATCTAAAGCCATAGCAGTTATAGGCACCTTTCTTTTTTCCCGGAAGTTTCCGTTTAAGAGAACGTAAAATGTTATATTATGTAGTCTAAAGCATAAAAGCTTGGTGGTGGACAATATGTGCGTCTGTAAGGGGTCTATCCGTAAGGAGATATTTTACTGTTCATATCTGTTTTCTTTTAAATTTTGTTTAAGAAATATTTATGATCCGATTATTAGAGGAAGTACGTGTGATCCAATTGTGCTATTTATTTTGCTTCTGTTGTGCTTTTATACTTATAAATATTACACACTTTGCAATGTATTATCTAAACTGTGAGAAGCGTCATTAAAAATTTGGCTACTGTCCTTTGACCTTTTATGTATTAAAAATGTTTCAATGCTTCTTAAATACCTTTGAAATCTGATGCAACAAGTTGAATAAAAAGAGTGTTTTCGACCAAAGGAACACATACTATGGGTATTTTTACCTCGAGATATAAATAACAATTATTCGTATATAAGGTATACTCTTGTATAGATTATCTATGTATGTACATGTATTGTCTTCGCCATAGAAAAGGTGTATGTCTTCTGGTCATCGTCCTTGTGAAAATGCATTTTCCAAAAAGACTCACAAAATATATTTAAGGGTAAGTAATCTCTCCACGTATTTGTCGATTTGAGGATATTTTTCCTCTCTTCTCCATTGAAATGAACTCAATTGGTCGGTCTTTTGCGAATGGCATGGACTAATGTTTATGAGGTTTGGGTTGGCCGACTCTCTATTTTATTCAGAAGGACAATGAAGAAGCGAATGACCGAAAATTTCGCAAAAGAGCTCAAAATGTATGAAATTAATTCAATGAATTTTCGTGTACAGTGAAGATAGGTTAGGGGTTGTTGCTACTTAGAGGTACTTGGTCAGTTGAGTTCTTTGGCCATTGGCAAACATAAGCAAGGACTTTTTTTTATTTTTGAATATTTTTCTTGTCATTTTTTTCATAACTTCTTAAGACAGTTTTGTTTACTTTATAATATCCTACTTAAATCTCTTTCAAATTGGTCAACCAAATTTTGTTATCCTTCGCAGTTATGGCAAGTTGCGTGCGGGTTTTGTAGTGTACGTGTTTTATCTGTGTATATAAACTTTTATATTATATAGATCTTGTGCGACGAGTCTATGAATCGTGTAAACAATTTCAAAACTAGAACACAAATTATGGGCCCACATGTTTTTATAATGCGTACCTAGACATATTATTTAAAAATTATTATTTTTTTAAACACAAGTTTATGGCAAAAAAGTAGATAGAAATTGAATTAATTTCTTTAAAGAATTTGAATTGAATATTAACCGTGTTTTTTTACATTTTTCCTATGTGTTCTAAACAAATTTGCAAGAGAGAAATGGACATATAAATGAATAAATATATCAATATAAATGTATCAATGAAAATTAATGACATTTTAGATGTTACATAATAAACAAAAAAAAATAAACTAGAAATTGTGAATTCAATCTATCAGTGTAACAAAATATGTACATAGATATAAGTCTTAAAATTTGTATATATTACAACCTAGAAGATATAAAAATGAGTTTTTATTCAATTAAATTATTTTCGAAATTCCGTTTTTTTTGTTTACATGCCTACGTTTACCTACCCATGTCAAACTGCAATAATTATACATATAGGTGTCAGATTTTATGCCGTATAGGTACTTACGGATGACATTTTGTAGAAACTCATATGACATTTCGTATATAGTAGATATTTCATCTAAATATGTTTTAACTAAACAAATGTCCACGAAAAGGGAAATTATTTATATTTTAACAAAATACATTAGAAAGTTAAATTATGAAAATTAATACTGGAGTTTTGAAGCAGACGACATTACAAATTTATATACATCCCATTGTTATTCGACATTGTGCTATCCGTCGGGTCGGTCGGAGGGAAAAGATTTTTCCAAATTGCGTATAAATGTTGATAACTATATAATTTTACGCCCATGGCGTAATGGTTAATAAAGTTTTACTTATTTTTTTTATTTACTTATTTATTTCTTAAAAATGTGTAAGTACAAGAAGAATATGAATTCTTATAATTAGTACTTAGTCAAAGAGAGCTACAGAAATATTTAGAAGGAAAAATAAATTAAAAAAAAATATAAACATATCAATAATAAGGAATTAATAAAACGATCATTACGATATTTGAAAAAAAAATTATTGTTATTCATTCATATGCTTATATTCAGTCAGATTATAAACAAATGAGTACCTATACATGTGCCTGCAAAATCGAGAAGGCGAGTTACCCAGTATTCTATTCCATATATGTATACATAACCCTATATATTGTATATTTTACAGAAATCCAAAATAACCGTTGAACTTTATTTTCAATCGGTTTCTCACCTATTTTTAAAAATTATATTTTTTAGGTCTTTGGGTGAGATTTATCATTTAATTTCAATGTTGACTTTTATCATAAAAAATAAATGAAAATGCTCAATCACCAGTTTCCCTATAAAAAAATAAATCAGAAATGGTAAAAATGATTAATTATGATATGTGCTTTCAGTTAAAAAAGGTGACAAATATATCGCACATAATGGTTTATATGAGTGTTTTGCATGCGAAAAAAGGCTAGAGCATGAAGGTTGGGTTAAGGCAAGAAAAAAATCGTATGGAAGGGGGGTTTATTTCCCCAAGTTTAGGCGGGAGGGGTAATTTTCTAAAAAATCGACTGTAATCAGAAAAATAATTATTGAAAATTAACGGCAACACAGGGTGTGTTTCTTTATATTTTCCGGATAATGAATAGAAAAGACAGAAAATGCAAAATATCTATCCAGTATCCAGAATGGAATAAAGAAACAGATTTTATTGGAAAGAATATCCAACTATCAGTTGTTTATATTCATGTTAAACAAAACCATTTTTACAATTTAATTTAATTTATAATTTTTGATATGTATAATCAAATTTGTCTTGATGGCACTTGATGACCTTTGAGACATTTTATATTTCCAGCAGACCAAAGAATTTTCTCCTTAAAATAGAAGAAACAAATAAATATTTCACTTGATAGTTGGTTTTCTATATATATTCTACAAATATTGTTCATTTACTACGCACGTTTTCACTGAAAAACAAATGACTTTACAAAAGGCGGAACCCAGAAGAATTGCCTACCGAAATACAAAAGTTGCATTGATAACAAATTACGCAAATTTTAGTTTTGTATCTAATCGGAAATTAATTTTTCGCGCACGCAAAAATAATAATAATTTTGTTTTAATTGATTTTCATCAATGGCAGATGGCAGACAAGACAACAGCGTTTTTTACAATGAAAAAAATGAAATGTATCAGTCGAACTAGAGAATTTTCCATTTACACAGTACATCTTGAGTGGGAACAAAAAGAATGCATTCCATGTAGTTGGTTGTTGTTGTTATAATTTGAAAGAAAAAGAAAACCAAAATATTGTTTAATTCAGAAATTTCTTTATTTTGAATTATTTTATTTTATAGGTATTCTTGGTTATTTTAGGTTAGTTTTAGGACCATTTTCTGTTAGGTTAAGTTTTTTTTGAATAAAGTATGAACATTTTGACTGAAATTATAAATTCTCGAATTTCTTATTTTCACTGCTTGATAAAGTATTTTCTTGGGAAGTTGATTTGGATTTCTTTTCTTTTTTTCCAGCTTCAAGTTAAGTGGTAAAGTAATATGAATTGTCTTTTAATAAAATCAAAGGTGGATGTGGCGCAGGGATGGAGGAGCGATGAAGACCGGTAACCGTTTGAGAAAGATTTAAATGATTTTATTTTCATAAAGACTTAGACACACTTTAGATTTTTCTTGAAATATTAGTTTTTTTGAAGATTTTAGGAAGGATGATTTAGGCTTTCCAAAACCGATTGGCTTGCGGGGCTATTATAAATATAGTTGAGCCATAATAGGTTGTATCATCTGATACGCGGGTAAGTAAATCCTCAGAGACACAACCACATCATAGTCTCTACTCACTGAAGAAATTTGGGGTTATAGATAAATTTAATTAAACCTATCAGGATGAAATCGGTCCTTATTTTTTGAGCCCGAACTATCATTTAAACACTCCGGCATGTAATTTCGCAACAACCGTTCGGCGCTACGACAACAAGAACCCCTTCACCGACGAGCTAGGACGTGCTGTATGCTAGCATGCCACGTTGTCGTAGTCTGAACACCCTTTCCTTCTGCTGCCAGGACCAGCCCACTGTGCCTGTAAGCGGTGGGTTGTATGTAATGGTGGAAAGGAAGTAAAGGTTTTAAGGATTCTCTAGGGCGTGTTTCCATAAAGTGCTGACAGGTTTCATGTTTCAGGGGTTTTAGCACCTCTTTATAAAGAGAAGATGAATCATCCCTATGAGAGTACTAGCCGATAACACCTCGGTCCGTTACAAGGAATAATAGTCTAGTCAATAAAGCCATAAAAACATTAGGAAATAATCGCCGGAAAGTTGGATTTTGGCATATATGGGTATAGCCTCCTCGATATGAGCGCCGCTAACAATTTTATGGGGGGTTGATTCCTTCCAAAATGGATAAATGATCTTCAAACTGTTAATTTTGCGAATTTTGTTCCCAAATGTTGAGTTTAAAAATAATTTATTCAAAATCTAAGTACTAAAATAACTTCGTTTGAAGTTATAGTTATATAGTTAACGAATGAAAAACATGATATTGTAGGTGTTGCCGTTGTGTTTTTATATTCATTTTCTATTATTAATATTTTTTTTAATATGCCCCTCCCACCTTAAGGGGTGGACAGAAAGAGTGGGCCAACATCTTAAAATCATAATCATAAAATGTACCAATAACAAAAAGAAATTAATACTTTTATTATAAAATTCAGAATTTTTGAACTAAGGCACCTAAGTAAAGGGTGTTCTTTTAGACGTGTGGTCTTCAAGAAGAAATAAAACGCATATAATTTAATGTTATGGCCAAGAATTTAGCTTTATTATAAAGATAATATTATGTTTTAAAAATGATTTAGGCAAGTGGCCGCCGCGTCTGGCTCGAATAAATTCCATCCGAGAGGGCCAAGAGGGCCCAGCTCCAATTGTTGCGCGCGATGGCGGATAGACTCATTCGGGTCTTCTTCGATACTCTGCCCTACAGCAGCAATAGCTCTTCGTTGCGCACTGTACGGCGTCTCTGAGGATGCGCATATTATCTACTAGAGTAAACGTGATGTGAAACCGATACATGGTTGCTCGAATTACTCTGCTGGGCGTTTATGTTGACCGTATATTGGACGCAGCGCGCAATGCGTCGCAGGAAATGAACCATTATTTTGGTAATATGTAAATTTGCACGATCTGCAAACGTTGTTCAGCAGTAAGTCTATTCATTATGAAATGGCAAACCAAACTGAGCATAAATCAAGTGACAACTGTCAAAAAGACCAACTCCGAAAAAAGTATTGCCAGATTGAAAACTACACGTCTAAAAAAAACACCCTTTATATATAGAAAAGTAAAACCTTTGACTCTTCCGATTAGTTTATTTCGAAAATAGTTATTTTTATGAAAAAAAGTATGTTAATGTTTTTTATAGGAAATTTTCTATACAAATTACCATTTGGGAGATATTCCTAAAAAACTATTTTTTAGCAGCGTTCATAACGATGGGAACTTTTGACAGTTTCTTAAGAATGCCATGAGGAGGCTATATACCAAAATACAGCTTTCCGGCGATTTTTTCCAAATAAAATGCTTTATATTGATTGGACTATAAAAAAAAGTATCCGGAATATTTTAGTGAATAAAGAAACGCAAAAGCAGTGTTCCAGATATTCCGAATCTTCGGACTAAATAAAGAAACAAACTCACAATGTTATGTTACATGTTTTTTCAAAGCCAGAAATCCACTGAATACATCCTAAGCGGATCAACGGACGCAAGTGGGGCAAATGGAAGTGATATTCAAAACACTGAGCATGGGACAATCGATATAGGTACGCAATGAATTGCTGATGACATAGCTTCTATTTTATCAACTTCCGGATAAATACATACTACATATGTATATATAGATAGAATTGGCAAATGAACATGTATTAATACGAAATTCAGACTTCACATTAAACAGTCAAAAACAAAAATGATGATTTAACCATATTAACAGCCCCATTTTGGCAAAATTCCTCACAGGTCACATACAATCTTACTTATAGGTGGGGTAAAATTAATTTTGTTAAATTTTCTTATTCTGGTAGCACCGTCACAACTTTTGAGTCTCATAAGAACTATCGAAATTGTTATCTCCTTTTGAGTTGCTCACAACTCACAAGTTTGATAATTCATAATCACGAAAAAATTCCGGATTGTCTGAGAATTGTCTGAATTTTATCGAATCATAACAACCTCACAAGAAATCATCCTCAAAAGAGTTTGTGACTTGTGAGCTCCCACAACGCCAGTATAGTGCTGTAAAACTGACTTAATTTTAGATAGCGGAAACAAAGAAGAGGTATTCTTAACTGAGTAGACTGAGTCATTCATTGTGAGCTGCTAGATCTGAATGAACTTTACAACTTAATTCATCCAGGGTATATAAATTCTCAATTACCTATAGCTTGTATAGCCTCTAGACATTCAAAAATCGGGTCATCCATTGTTTCACAAAATACATATGACATTTCTTTGTTTCGCTTTAGTCGTTAATTAATATTTCGTTTAATTCTCAATCCTTAACATACTGGCAATTTATGTTTTCTTTTTTATTCATTATGTTTGTCAATCATTACAAAATTAACATTTAGCGTTTTATTTTTCGTTTATTTTTTTCAAAAATATTTTCAATCATTTCGCAAAAATCTTTCGGAAGTTTTTTTGTTACATTGTTTGATTTTGGCCAAGTGTTTTTTCGCGAAATAACGTTTTGTCGTTTCATTATTTCGCAAAATATCACCAAGCCGTTTATTATTTCGATCATAATTCCCAGCGTAGTTGTTTTGATATAATAAAGTATTTTTTAGTTTAAAATAAAATTATAGAAAAAATAGTATTTTTCATAATACGTATAAGAAACGTAGGTACCTTTAAGTACGGCTTTAAATAATTTTTTTTATAGATTTATTCATATTTGTGTATATTTTATATTCTCTGTGCTCAATTTTGTTTTTTTTCGCGCGAAATTTTAAGATATGTAGCTAATTTAATGGAAGTGAAAAAATTGCAAAATAATTGAACGGCAAACAAAAAAAAGCGAAACAACAAAATGCCAAATAAAAAAAAGGAAAATAACAAATAACAACAAAAAATTGCAGAAATTAAAAAATCCAATCCAACAAAAATCTAAATGAAATGCAAAATGATAATTTGCCATATTATATCATTTAAGATACTAAACGTAATTTGCAAAATGTAGTTTGCGAAATAACAAAATGCTAACCAAAACAAAATGCGAAACAAAAACTGGTGAAATGATCCCCTTGAAACGAAAAATACCATACCCAAAAAAATCATTATGATCAAATCAATTTAAATACATATATACATATACTTATATTTTTAACTTTTTTTTGCAGAATACTAACTTAATTATTATCTTTTTTAATTACTATTTTTTCTTTTTATTGACTTTTGTGTAAGACACCGTTTTATTTTTAATTTTAATTTTTTTAAAGTTTTTTACTATTTTCGTAGGTATTCCTAATATGTTCTTTTTAATTATGTAAAACAAAAAATGTAAACTTTAACCTGTATACTTAAAATATGTTTTATACTTTCATGTAGGTACAGTTGATAAACATAAATAAATCGAAATCTAAATTTACTTAGAGAAAAAGAATCTATAGTCAAAGAGCTATAGGCAGTAGGTTTTGTGGGAGGTTTATGCCATCAGATCATACCAGTCGCGTAGCGTGGCAGGGGCAAGGGGGGCACAGGCCCTCTGAAACGCATAGAATTTATGTGATGTCTTTTAAAATACATATTTTTTTTTTTAAATACTGTTTTTGAAGACTTGAAATTGTCCTTAATTTCGAAACCTATAATTTGGGAAATTTTCGATTTAGTTAAATTTTTTAAAAGTCTGCTCCAAAATGTTAGTACATGCGGTGCGAACGCTGCTCGTGAGTCATGAGTTTGAGACTATGAAAAAATAAAAAACATTTGGTTTGTTTCGACTGATTCGATGTGAGTTGGCTCATATAAACACATTTTATGAACGAAAAATTTTAATTTTGATGAGATGGGGCAATCGGGAAGAGTGTGGCAAATTTTATTCACAATTATAAAATTTGAGGTTTCATTTTTTCTTCGCTTTAGAAAACTTATTCATTTACTTTCATATTATTATTCACATTCAGGTGTAAGTGAATTTAAGTACGTTTTGGCCACTTTGGCACAAAATTGTTCATTATGCTGAAATTTGAGTTTACACTCGGGTCAAAAATAATTTAGTCTTTAACTGCTCCCTTGAGTGAAGTTTAAATTGAATCGGATTGAACGCAACAAGGTTACAATGGTTTTTTGTTTTGTGGTATAACGAGTGAATATTATGCTTTTGGGTTTAACTTTTGGGGTTAACTTACTTTTGACCAAGGCGTAAATTTAAAACAGATTAACGTTACACGCAGAAAAATAATAGGTTAAAAACTGCCTATTTCTCGTATAAATTAAATAAATGATGTTGCTAATATACAACCTGCAAACTCAATATGTTAATATAACCCGAATGAACTAGGTTAAAACAACAACACACACAAACATATATATGCCAGTAAGACCAAGGGTCTTATAAATAAGGCAATATTAGAAGGAATAGAAGGATAGGATAGATTTTTGTTGGCACAGTGGATTGAGAAATTAGGTTTTGATTATCTCATTCAATCCCAGGGGTGGCGTTCAGTTGAGGGAGTATAGAAAAGAATGCTGCCTAGACTGGGGATCAAACCCACACATCCAGGTTAGCAGTCAAGCACTACTTCCACTGCGCCGGGCCCAACCCCAGAAATAGGTTAAATTAACACCCTGATACGGTTAAAGCGGACTAAGTTTAACAAGTTTTTCGGGTAGTATAACATGTTTCTCGGTTAATATAACAAAGTCTTTCGTTAAATTTATCCTTCTTTTAGTTTATCTTAAACAATTTCATTTAACCGAGGCGACTATGTTAATTTTAACCTAATGCACTATGTAGTTTTTACCCGAAACTACGTTATTTTAACCCATTAATTCTTAACCCACCGAAAAAGCCACTCACGTAAAAATTATTTTTCTGCGTGGTGAATAATATGGCAGTTACTCTTTGTTTAGAGGGGTTTATGCCAGGGCCATGACCATCGCCAGGGCCGAACCAACCATATGTGCAAGATCTGCAAATGCACAGGGCGCAAAATTCTGGGGGCGCATTACCAGGAGCAAGAAAATGTAATTATGGCATTAGGCAATAACGCCAAAATCGATTTGGAAATATTGCCCAAAAAAATTCTGAGCAATTGCTGTTGTTTTTTTTTTTTAAAGGAAAGAACGGCCCAAAAAAAGTCCAGAAAAACCTCACTGTTTATGCGCCTCGCTTTTTTGAAAGTTATCTTATCACTTTGGAAATATCGCCCAAAATTTAGGAAAGAACGCCCAAATTAAAAAAAAAAAGTTTGGAAATATGGCCCAAAATTGAAAAAATAACTCCCAAATTTTACAAAGACAATTTACGTTGAAAATATTTGGGCGATATTTCCAACTTGAGATTTGGAAAAATATAAATTTGGACGATATCCATTTTTTTTTGGGCGATAAAAAAAATGTAATCTGATCTTGCGCAAACAAATATGTACTACCATTTGTCATGTCTATGTATGTATGTATGTAAGTGTGCAAATATAAAAAGTGTTGCTTTTTACAAATCTTGCACAGGGCGCAAGTTTGGCTGAGGCTGGCCCTGACCATCGCCATTGTTACTATAGTAAAGGAACTACAACCTAATGTTAGCATTTTTTTTTTTTGAATGTGGAAATTTTAACGAAGCTCTTATTAGGTACTCTTATTATTATTATATGTAAAATCTATCAAAAAATCGTTCTGAAGAATGTAAAAGTTTAGTTTTACTCAGTAGTTGTTGAATTTTTGAATGAATAATTAAAAAAAAGTGATTTCATTTAAGAATAATTGTGATAAATTTAACACATTTTATTGAACTGTAAAAAACAGCGAACAGTTTTTAAAAGGTTTTATCTTGATGAATATTTCAATTTTTATGGGCTATTGTGAAATATGTTCAAGTAAAAGATAAACTTTGACCAACATATTCTGATTCTTCATTTACTTGAAAAAAAGGTGGTAATCTATAGGTAACAATAATAAAAATAAGTAAACATAATAATAATTAAGAGCAGTTTTTCAGCAATCAGCACCCGATTAGACATCTCTATCTTATATCTATAATATAAAAAAGAATAAATCTGTTAATAAAAACTAAATTATAACAAGTTAAGTAAAGTAGCTGTTTCACTTAGATTTGTTTAAAACAACAAAAAAAAATAAAAAATCAGAAAAAAAATTGATAGGGGCGGCAAAAACGACTCTGGCCTGCGTGACAAAAACCCACGTTACGCCACTGGATCATACTCTTTTAACGTAAGTTTATTAATTTTTTATTCGGATAGGAAATATTAAGAATTAAAGCTTTGGTTAATGTAAAATTCTAACATTATGTACAATTGCATACTAAACACATTATGCGTGTAGATAGGTCCTGCAATTTATTTTTGTTATACACCTTTAAAAATTAAATTAACAAATAAATAAAAAGTTGAAATTTTTAAGACAGTTTTTTATACAAAAATATCCCCTGGCATGAAGGAGTTTTGTCCTTAAAAATGTCAAAAATAAAAGGATCATCATTATACATCTTAAAACTATATCATCCTCCTCTATACCTAGCTACTTCGGTATGGCCCCCGCAATCCACCCGTTCGCTCAAAGAAGGAAAACTTTTCTTTGAAAAAAGATGAAAATCTTACAAGATATGTACATACACAAGGACGACGACGACGATGATGGCGGGTAGTTTCTTCTATATGCGTTTTTCTTCGTCGCCATCGTGTGTTTTTTGTATTATAGTGATGTAGGTATAACCATGCATATTAGTATAGCAAAAGTTTTTGTAGAGAGGAAAATTTTAACCCTTTTCCAGGAGCAACCAATAAGAGTGAAATCCTTCTTATAAGAATTTCCCTATTGGTTAAGGTTCTTCGCGTGTTTTCATTTTATTTATACTTTATTCTGCTATTTCTTCTGCCTTTCGCTTATTTCTATATGGAAAATTCGTCTTGAATAAAAGAAAAAAAGCAACAAAATTCCTACAGCCGCTAAGGTGAAGGCAAAAGTTTGCAAAAGAAAGCGCGCAGGAATTGAAACAGGCTTTACATAAGTATATATATAATTATGTGCTTGGAAGCCATCCGAATGTTGCATGATGCTATAGGTATACGAAAAAAGAAAAATTCTTCAAGCTCCGCTATAGTTTGGAATGTACCTATACCACCTAGTCGCGGTTTGTTCTTCTTTCTTCTTTTGCTCTACTGTATATATGTAACGTAAATGTTACGTAAATGTACGCCCAAAATATTGATTTCCTTTTTTAAATATAACGCTTGTTTCCTACTTTCATGTCTATCTTTCTTTTTGTTTTCATTATAAATAAACTGCGCAATTTTCAACGCGTGAATTTGTTCTTTTATTCCTTCCTTCACACAATGCAACTTTTTAGGTTCAAGGAAAAGGGAAAGAAAATAGGTAAAAGGCATTTTTTTTCCTTTCCTTTGACGGCGTCGTTGATGAAAATATTCTCTATCATGGTGAGGAGCGAGGAGCATAAGAAAATCTAAAATGTTCTATTGAAACAGCGGTTTTCTTCTTGCTACACAGGATATCGCGACCAATCAAAAGAATCTTACTGATTTTCGCAAGTCTTGTCGTTTTTCGTCGTTGTATAGGTATATATACATTATACAAGTATCTCTTTAAACTATAACGCACACACTGTTTTTCAGGAGGGAATGTCTCAAATTTTAGTTTAAACTTTTTCTTTTGAATATGTGTGCTCGAAGAAACAGTTTTTGGCTTGTATATTGCCTACTATATGTACCTAAGTATAGTTATACACTCCGACAAGGACCTGAAAAAAGATAAGATATTACTCCTTTTTTTCTCAACACTATGGAAATACGCGAAAGAAGTAGTTATATATATGTTTGAAGAAAGTTTTGTGGCACAAGAATGTAAATAAGAGGTTCTTTCTATACATACTAAGGTACATATAGGTACCTAGGTATGCACGACATGTTTTCCGGGAAAAGATGATGGTGGTGGAATAAAGGCTAATATCTTTTTGGCAGTGTCTTTATATTTTGCATAAAGACTTTTTAGGTTTTGATAAGAGGAGCACACAAATTAGATACTGTTTCTGAGCTGTAAAAGGTAAGTACGGGCAAGCAACCGAATGGGATTTTAATTATGTTTATGGAATAATGTGTGATGGAGTAGGTATGGCGAACCATAATGGAGAAAAGGAAGAGGTGGAATGGATATTTTGATTTAATTTTGTTTGAAAATGTGTTCCATAGAAATGGTTAGTTAGTGTGTTGTTTATAGATTGAACAAAAAAAAAAGGGCCGAACGTGAAAGTATATACCTATACTATGTATAGGCATAGCTGTATTGTATGTATATACTATATATTATACCTTTTGGATAGATACGTAGGTATCTAGCTATAAAATCTTAATTGAAATTTTACAAGAAAGATACAAATTTAATGAAAGTTGATAAAATTATGCAGATAACATTTTGCAAAAGTTTTTTTTTTATTTTGTTTAGGAATCTATACCTACTACTTATGGTATCCAGGTAAGATTATATTAGAAATAGTATTAATCCAAATGGGAGCAAAATATCAGAAAAATAAAAATGTGATTAATGAACGCTGTGGCACCTTATATAATTAATCTAACCCGGAACGGTTTTACACGATAAAAATCCCAAATCTAATTTAACTTCAAAAGAAAATTTGTGTTTGAGTTCAAAACTATTGATTGAAAATGATAATACAGTGGACTCTCGCTAACTTGAACATACGATAACTTAAACAATCCAATAACTTGAACATGCTGTTTTCCCTTTTATGTATTCTGTAGCTTGAACAGGCAATTTTTAAGGCTCTTTACCTTGAACTTTTTTATTGCTGACTCTATAAGTTGAATAATTAAGACATTTGAAACTCTTTAACTTAAACAAATAAATTTTATATCAACAGAAGTTTGAATTTCCTAATTGTAGGTTACTACGTTTGTGAACTGTTTTTTATTCAAGGGGAATTCCCGGAATATATATTTATTTCCTGTATATATTTATTTTCCTGTAAATTTTGCGCAAGCAAGAACGTGTTAATACAATTTTCCAGTTAATTTTTTGCAAGAGTTGGTTTAAATACAATTGTGTTTCGTGTCTTTTACATAACTTTATAATAATAAATTGAATACACATAAAAACGAAGCCTTTTTTTATTTTTTCCAGTAACTTGAACAATCCAATAACTTAAATAGGCCCGGTTTCGTATGTGTTCAAGTTAGCGAGATTCCACTGTAGTTTAAAATCATTGCTAGAAACATCGATGTTGAAATATAATCTGGATCAAATATATGTCACAAGGTCTGCACGTGTTGTAAATCCTTACAGCATATAATGATAAACACAAACTTACTATTTTTATTTGTTTTTAGTATAAATAATTGTTTAACTATGTATTTAATTTTAATTATTTTCACAACTAACTATATTGGTTATATGGGTGATTCTCTGCCAACAGTAATTTTTTAAATAAAAATTTTGCTAAAATTAAAACTCTTTAAAAATTAATTAAAATTTTTTTTTATACTTTGCGTAGACATAGTATCAAATATGTAAAAGCATTTTACTACAACTTTTAAGGAACAGAAAATATCGTACAAAGTACTAAATCTCAAAGACATGGTACTGACACTGTTTTTTTTATTTTTGAATTTTAATAAGTTTTAATTCTTTTTGCCAATATTTCTGATGAGGTTCTGAATTCCCTATTATGTTTTGACGTTTTAAAATTTGAAAGACAATTGATTCTTTAAAATTGTAGGTAGGTATGTATATCTTTTTTAGTTTCTGAATTTTGTTTTTCGAGTTTGCAGTTCCTATTTTTATAATGGATTATTACTCAACATTTATTGCACATATCTGATTTTTTTTTTTTTCTGAAGTAGGTACCTACTAGTTCCATTCTAGCACTACTGCTCGAAATCATTTAATTTAAATTCATTACAAATTTATATACCACGTTACCTACTGACATCCACGGTACTGACATTTAAGCTTTAAAATATCCTCAAATCTCACTGCTTCTGAGAAAAAAAATTTCAGATTTAATTTTTACTATTACTTTAAAAGAAATACAATATTCTAAAAATCACCCCAAAAAATTTCATAACACGGTTGAATAACACTACCACGGTACTGACAGGTAATTTTGAGACACACGTTTTTAGAATAAAAACACTGCATTCTTCCAGCACAATTACGCTGGTAAAATAAACTGATTTTTGTTAACAATAAATAGTGTCTCATTCAAACGCCACCACACAAGCGCCACCAAACTAAAAACAAGATGGCAGTTAAGCGGGAAATCTTTTGAATTCAAAAATAAAATGAAATCCATGGACACTATTCAATTAATTATTATTATTTAATTCGGGAACAAATATTTTGACTTGATATTGTTAAAATTTATTCAAGCAACTATTTTACTAAAACATCTCTGAGAACGACATTTTTATTCAATGGAAAATATTAATAGACAATAGTAGATTTAATTGGAAAACCCAGGATGGGCCATGCCACGGTACTGAAATATTGGCTATACTTTTTCAAGTCAAGGGGAAAGGGTAGCAAATTTTTAAACAATCTCTAATGTAAATTGTAGTACAAACGTATTTGTACACATCAAACCAGAAATTCATGAGAAAATTATACATTAAGTTACAAATAAAGCCCTGAATAAAAAGAATTACAGTTGGCAGAGAATCAAGCATATAACAGGTGATTTTTTAAGAGGTTTAGAACTTTTAAAAAAAAAAAAACACAAAAAATTCGAAAAAATGAATGAAATATTTATTTGAATCGATAGTTTGAACCTTGCAATTTAATGTTTAAAGATAATTTCATGCAAATGTTGACCGCGGCTGCGTCTCAGGTAGCCCATCCGCTGAGTCCAATTTTGGCATACTCTTTCACACATATCGGCCGGTATCTCACAAATGAATGCATGGATGTTGGCTTCCAGTGCGTCAATCGAAGCGGGCTTGTCCCTATAGACATTAGCCTTGACATACCCCCACAAAAAATAGTCTAATGGTGTCAAATCGCACGATCTAGGCGGCCAATTGACCGGCCCGAAACGTGAAATTAACTGTTCACCAAACTCGCCTCGCAATTGCGCCATTGTTTCGCGTGCTGTGTGGCATGTGGCACCATCTTGTTGAAACCACATATCATGCAAGTCAAGAACTTCCATTTCGGGCAAAAAAAAGTTTGTTATCATCGCTCGGTAGCGTTCACCATTGACAGTAACGCTGCGATTCGCATCATCTTTGAAGAAATATGGCCCAATAATGCCGCCGGCCCATAAACCGCACCAAACAGTGGCTTTTTCGGGATGCATTGGTAGCTGTTGCAATGCTTCTGGCTGATCTTCACTCCAAATGCGGCAATTGTGCTTATTTACGTACCCATTCAACCAAAAATGAGCCGACCATAAAATGGAAGCAGCGCGCGATGAACATTTCGAACCGAGCACGAATTTTGATAGTAAAGTTCAATAATTTGCAAGCGTTGTTCATTTGTAAAACGATCCATGGTTAAATTGCAAACCAAACTGAAGCTGTTTGACAGTGACACAAGGTACTAAACACACGTCAGCTGTCAAAACCAGTGTTGCCAAAACCAAACCAGCTAAAAAATCACCCGTTATATGTACATAATTTCAATTTTTTTTTATTGTTGTTGTATTATTACTTTGAATATGAAATAGAGGGGAGATTTTGTGATTGTATATTTTTAAAATATTTATTAGCTAACCTCAAATTTTTTGAAGTTTGTTTAAATATTCATTGGGCCATCGCCCATCACACACGAGGGCAATTCTACCTGGGGAAATCGAAGTTTGGGTGGTGAGGGAGCTGAGGAGTGCGGAATGAATAGAACAAAACGTTCCGCCTTGTTCTGATTAGAATAACAAAGTTTAATTACTAATATGTACAAACACAAGTTGTTTTTTTCTAGGAGAAAAACAATGCGGATCGTCATGAAATCTTAAATTATTATTTTTCTAAAGCAAATAATTTTTTGTTGTCCGAGAATTGTCAAATTGAAAAAAGTATAGGTATAGTCCTAGAATTAAAGCTCGCTCTCAAATCTCATAAAAAAGCAGTTTTATTAATTTTCAATTTTATCAAAAACTTATAGAAAACATAAAACCATTTGGTTTTTTGTGTTCGATGCAGAATTGATATATAAGCACTGACCGCAAAAAAACAAATTTAGCACTTCATTTCACAATTTGAAAAAAAAATTGGTCTAAACTTTTTTTTTTCATTTTTTTATCAAAATTTTGAGTTTGCATGCGAATTTTTTTAAAAACTATTGACATAAATAATTCAATTTAAACTTAGGATTAGAGAATAGATTTTTAGCTTTCAAAACCGGTACAGTACTTTGTTGCCGTTGTTTTTTAATATTTGTTTTCATTTTAAGTCATTTATTTCTTAAATTGCCGCTACCTCCTAAACGGGGCGAGATAGACCCCCCTTCTGCACTAAAAAAAAATGCTTGTTTTTGACCCCCTTACAAAAAACCGTTATAAATTTTTGGCGCCTGAGTTATCGTACTCGTGCCGAAAAAAATCGTGGCATAAATAAAGTAGGTATATGTAGGTATTTACATATTTGAATTAGTGTATAATACTACGCTTTCATATAAACCAAAATATAGGTAATTTTCGCAAATCACAATAAAATATTTGTAATCTTGGCTTATTTTGCAGGCTTATTTTGTTTTTAATTCATTCAATTATTCAATTTGCCTGTCTTTTTTGCTACCATTTGAACCATATTTAAATAAAATGCCCAATTAGATTTTTTTACAAATGCAAAACTTACCATTATGTAATAATTCTTTGAAAGTAAAATAACATTCTTATAAGATGAATAAATGATGAATTTGTCTAGCACATCGTTGAATAATAAAAAACAAACAAAAATAACCTTTCGAACATTAAAATTCTACAAAATAATTTCCCTTAGTTCATACTCATTGAAATGATTTGTAGTTTGAAAACAAAAATTCCTACAAATAAATATCCCCGCTACTGCCATCTGTTGGAAGATATTGCCTATGAACACATGAGTTCACCTATTTGGCACAAGGTGGCGAATAGATATTACATAATACATATTCTTGTCTTAGAATAGAAGAGAAAGGAATTGATTTTGATTTAAAGAAAATTCAATAGGAATGCTATGAAATTGAATCAAGAGCCACAATCATTTGAAATAAACAAGGAACATTTTCTTCCTAAGAGAGTAACCGAATCTAATTATGTTATTATCGTGGGTACTTATTTCAATTTAAGTCTCTCCACATTCATATTTAGATACTATACCTATCTATGTGAGTGTTAAGATTTTTAACTATTATCATTTTTTAAAATCGAATCTGGTTTGTGATTTTATTTCAAATAATAATTTTTAGTATATTTTTACAAAAGTTTTCTTTATTTTCGTATGTAGGTATAAGATTTTTCTATGTCCTCTAAGAATTTTTTTGAAGAAAAATCATCACTGAGGATAGCGTCTTGTATATATCCCTGGCCTGGGTACCTTATGCATTTACAGAGTTCATTAACAAAAACCAGTGTCAGTAGAAACTTGAGGGTTAAATACTCTTACTGAAACCACTCAGAAAAAAATGGGATTTTTCAAATTTACTCAAAATTGTTTAAAGCATTTCGAGTACTTTATGGAATTGTTTCCCCAGGGAGAAAGCAGGAAAAATCTTTCCAGTCAGTTTAGAGAGAAGGAGAAATAGAAAGAGAAATCCTGAAAAAAGGACCAAGTTCAATATGAGCAGAATTTGTGTATTTCTCAAGTTTTATTAAATGAGTTATTCCTATATGGACAATGCCATAGTTCATCTAAAGAAAATTTAAAAGAAAAAATCGGAGTTGACTCTGGACTCTATATATATAGACAATAAAAAGAAAGAAGAACAAATTTGGAGATGGCCGTGAATTTTTTACTCAAAGAGCTATATGGCCAACGACAGGGATGGGAATTATTTCTGGCTTTTTTGTTGGTCGCTTCAAAGGCAATTGGAAATGGGTTAAGAACAGAACATTTTTGAGTAGTAAATTGTAAATTAAAACTTTAGGTAAAGTTATCTATGTAGATATACCTACCTATATTATATTGCAAGTCACTCTCTGGGTTATGTGGAGTGTTTCACCTACAATTCCATTGATTGTCCACACACTATCTCTATTGACTCGTCTTCAAATTTTGACAAGATTAATGGTGTTATTTTCAACCACCCTGTTTTGCTGTGATGATAACGTTGAGCATTGCAAAAAATGTTTTTGTTAATTCTACCACCGATACATATGTACCTACCTGTATATCCTTCAAATATTTATATATGTGTGTCTGTGTAAATATATGGTAAGTTTTGTATTATTAAAAATCGAATTAGAGATTTTGATAAAACTTGACATTGCGATAAAAGAGATACAAAAGTGTGTCCCACAAATTATGAGATACCTATATTTGTTGAAAAATTCATAAATGTGCTGGACTACCGCCAGGTTGGTAGTTCGCAACGAAGAATAAGAGGAAGAAAAATACGAATATAAGGGAATTATTATTTTTGTTTTTGTGGACTGTATTATTTTAAAATTTCAACGTCCAATGAAATTTTTTAAATTATATTAAAATAAAGTAAAACCTTGAATCTGTTTTCAAATTTCCTCTTTAAAAAAAAAATAATTTCCAAATTATTTCTTTCTTCTCCATTCTTTTTGTGTAGGTACCTATGTCATTTTCACGATTTGATTTCTTATACCTACATATGTATGTATATAATAAAAATAAATGATAAGAGCCTTTCATGGGATTTTTATTTTGAAATACGTTTCATAATTCGACTTTTTAAAAATTATAAACCTACAAATTGGATGATTTGTTTAATTTTTAGGATCCGAAAATAGTTGCAACTTTTTGGAAATACCTACTATACCTATAGGTGTTAGATAGGTACTGTTAAATGTAGGTATTGTGATGTGTATGCAGCGCCTATATGGCCAGGGTCCTAGGGGCAATCTTGCGACATATATAACTGTTAAGTATTTTAAGCTGTCAGAACTCAGAAGACTCATGAAGCAAATAGGCGAATCGTAAGGTGTCTCAAGTTTTCATACTCGTGGAGGACCTTGGCCCAGTTATTTTTAATCGTATATTTCTGATCTTCTTTACAGCTTTGCATTTCTTCTTATAAAAACCTGATAATAATTTTGGTGGGAGCAAAATCCTGTTTCAAGATAATTCTGATCCGGTTGGATTCCAAAACAAAAAGAATTACAAACCTATTTTGAAGTTTATGTTTTTTTTATATTGGAGCCTTAAAAAATGCTCATCGTCGTTTAAGGACATTGTGATGGGACCCCATAAAAGGGCATACACAACCCTTCGGATGACGTTGTCGGCCACTGTGGCCCATGGGCAGTGTTAGAACCTCAGTACTCAAATTTCGGAGCAGATTCGTAAAAAAAGTGGAGTAAATCGAAAATTTCCGGAGTAGATTTGAAAACGAAAGAAAAACTCAAGTTTTCAAATTATATAATATTTTAATAAAAATCTATCAAATTTTCGATTTAAACATCCAGAGTAAAAGTTGGTTAAAAAATTGAATAACACAGTGCTGTCATTTCCTTTCATGTGGTTTGGCTAAAGAATTTTAGAATTTTTCATTTTGGAAAAAAACTAGTACATATCTACCTATACTTAGATCACAAAAAAACGAAATGGCGGAGTAGATTTCTTTTCTTTTTTAAATTGGAGTAAATTAACTCCGATTGGAGAAGGTTCTAACGCTGTCCATGGGTAAGCATTAGGAAATCGAAAACTTCTCTCCCTCAACCAGTTGAAATATTTTTAAATGAGTTAAAATCAAACCTTTTCGAGAAACATCATTGCATTAAAAACTTAAAGTATATGAACTGCAGAAGGGATTCCGTGGCTGCTGAGAATTTCAACAATGTACCTATACCTATGACCTAGCGACATTTCAACTAATCTACAAGAACTAGAAGCACACAAAAAATGAAAATAATATAAATACTAGATATGATTGGTTATTTATTCTTATGTGTTTTATTAATATAAAACCAATTACATTTCTTAATTATTTTATTTTATTTATATTATTTTCAGAACCACACAACGGGAGACGAAAAACCAACCACGAAAAAAAATTTTTAAGAGTCGACAAACTCATTAAACTGCCAGGGGAACTGATGGATTCGCAACTGAATCAGCCTTTTCCAACCCTTAAAAACAAATACAAGAAATAGCTTTGATGCCCTTCGAATTATGGACAGAGTTCAGTCGATTTTATGAACTGTGGTAGAGAGACTTCCAAATGTTATATAATTTAGTCGAAAAGCAGAAGACAGACTGAATATTTTAGAGAAAAAGGCAGCATTGAAAACATCGTATATAATATCATAGATCGCATAAGAAATTTGAAAGTTTTTTTTTGAAAAACATGCAAAAACGACTTACGAGGTTCTGTATTTTAACCCCCGGCCCCGCCGTCGTTATAGAAAATATATGCTTTTTTTTAACTGCCTTTAATAAAGTGATGAATAAATGAACGAATTTATGGACCCCATCATGACAGATTTCTCAGGCATTTCCATAAAAATTTAAACATCGCAGAACCAATTCTGTATAAAATTTTAGTGATCGTAAAAAAAATTTTGATTTACTTTTTAAAGACTATAGTACCTATACGCAGATCGAGCTAAATTTAAATTTCATACAAAGTTCTCTCCAAAATTTTGCCAAGTATTTTAGTTGTTTGGATTTTTTGTGATTTTTTAGCTGGAGGTGCGCTAAAATTCAATCTTTCTGGTAGGTATCTGTCAAAATTTAGCGCACGAAGTAATTTTTCGACATATTAATTCTCTAGCTAAATTTTTATAGAAGCTCTGAAATTCTTGAATTTTGTGTGAACTTTGTTTTGTGAAAATAAAAATCTATAAATGGAGGAATATAAGTATTTAGTATTAAGTATTTAAGCGCGACAACTCGTGTAGAACCAGGGGCCTATAACACAAAACAACAAGTCAACAACTACTTGTTTGAATATACGTGTTCAACAAGTGAAATTCAATTTTGTAACACAACAAAAATTATAACAATTGTTAAAACATAAAATTTCCCTCGATTTGTTGAACAAGTTAATCTTACTTGTTGAGTCGTAGAGTAAGCGAAATTGAATATTTGTACATTTGCGCATGTATAAATTGTAGTTTAATAATTTCTTCAAATATTGGGAGGTATACAAAAATTAAATAGATAATTAACGCCAATTTTTTTATACCTATACGCAAATAAAAAACATAAAAATAAAAGACAATTCGCAACTTGAAAAATAATCTGTGAACGAAGTACGAGTATGTAGCAATCGACCATCCCAATTTAACCCACCAATCTTTTGAGGTTAAAAGTTATCCCAAGCAAGCAATATTTACTTAAGCAGATAGAAACACTTTTAAGGTAAGTAGCTAGTTCTGATTTTTGTTTTGTATTTGAAGTAGCCGTTTCAAACGAAATTTTTTATCCAAAACTAAATTGTTTTTATACATTTTATATAATCGTCCGTATAAATTATATTTATAATATATTATATAATATTATAAATAGGTATAAAACTCTATATAAAATAAACTTTATGCTTACTTGTTGACTTCTAACAAGTTTGAAATGGTCAGTTAGAATTTATTAACTATTCAACAGATAAAAGCACTTTTACTTAAACACTTGTTGTATCCAGTTACAGAAACTTTTAATTTATTAAATTTCCCACTTGTTGAAAGATCTAAAAACAATAGTTATAATTTCAGAAGACTTGTTGTTACGTGTTACACAAATTTTGAACACGTGTTGAATTTCGCTTGTTAAACAAGTACTTGTTATATTGTGTTATAGGCCCCAGGGTGTTATAACTCTGAACCATTCCTGTGTGCGTATATTATTGGTAGGAGTAGAGGGGACCTAAAATGTTCTGCCGAATCCTAACGTCTTCATGCTCTTCGAGGTTTTACTCGCAAGAAGCAGAGAAGGTATCCCATATGAAAAACATATCCGTTTTTTCAAGGTAGGATGGGAATCGAACCCAAAACCTTCGGCGTAACAGTCCTACGCACTAACCATACAATTTTGTCTCAAAGAAAATCTATTTTTTGTGTTATATTCTTCTTCATAACGCTCTTGTGTCAAAATTTAGCTGTATGGTTCTAGCTGATTTGGAGAGAAAAGTGGGAGCTAAAATTAAGCTCGATTTGCGTACAATGCTTAAAGCTTGAAATTAAAATTAATTATTCATGCAACAACAAACAAAAATTGCTTTTAAAAACAACTTCTATGGTTAAGTTAACCACATGCACAATTGGAAATAGGTATAGGTATATATGAAAATAAAGCCAATTGTGAGAAGTCGGCCTAAGCTTAATATCATTGTAAACATTGTAAACTTAAAATTTCACATTGTTATTAAATTTCTAAAGTTTTGCTTGGATACAGTCATACTGAGATCAGTTTCAGATTCAGTCTATAACCACAATAAAAATAATATATTCAAATTTTAAACAAATTTGATGCTCTGTTATTAGCATCAATATAAAGTATTGTTTTCCTATAAACCGATACATATATCTAACTCACACTGTGAATTACGTTACGGAAAATTTAAGTGTATAAGTATTCTCTTTGTTTTTTTAATAATTTTTTTTATTTTTATAGGCCCAACTCTATATAGGGCCTTGAGGTGAATGCAAGGCTGCCATAGTGCCTATACTATACACATAATTTCTAAGTTTTTTAATTGGAGATAAGATATTTTATTCGTTTTTCCTTATCAATATATTTTATTCAGCAACCAAAATTATTTCAAATCTAAAGCGGATCTCCTTATAAAAGTTGTATGTTAGAAACCGAGATAGGTAAACTACTTTTGATCTGTTGTTCTTGTCTGATAGCAACTATTATAAAATTCAAAACAGCTGCATTATATATGTACCTACAATATAGTACCTAGGTAGGTACCCCACCTAAGATACGAATTTATATATCTTTTTGAATTTTCAAATTGAAAATCTTGTAGCAGGCTCCAGGTCAATAAAACACAGTTTTATATGATATGCAATGTTTCGAGCATGAATACACTCTTCATCAGGCCTTTATTATTAAATGAAATTAAACACCAAACATAAATTCATGTATAAAATAATTATACAAATGTCAATTACACTTACAACAGCAAATAATTGAATTAATTTCACAGCATTTACACAGTTTTGGTTCAAAATGTTTGAAAAAATACTATAAAAATCATAAATTTTATATATGAAACAATGAGAACATTAAAAACATATAATTAAATAAATTACATTTTACTGAGAAAACTTTTTTAAATTTTTCACTACTGTCCGTAGTTTTATTTTCGTTACTACTGTTTTTTATTTTTTCTTATTTTTTCTTTTTATTAACAGCTGACTATATATACTACTCAGATTATCGCAATCAGATCTTCTATTTATTGCACTCTCCGTGTTGTTAATGTGTAGCATTTCCAGCAACATTCTCTTGTTTTGGTGTCTCTCCACTTCCAATATTTTCACATTGTCTAGATCAGGCTTGTGGTCATTCTCTATACAATGGAGCGCAAGTGCAGTTTTCTGAGACCCACCGTTGTTGATATCAGAACGATGGCCTGAGAGACGATTGCGGAGCTTTTGTTTTGAAGTGCCTATATACCTCTCTACTACCCAAACATTTGATGCTGTAGACAACGTCAGACTTATCCAATTTTTGTATTTTTGCCTTTGTATTTGTAAATAACAAAGACTTGAGAGTTTTAGCTGATCTAAACGCTATCCTCGTCATCTCTTTGTTTCGTATAGGCGCAGCTATCAGGCGGGTGAAGAGAGATGGAATATATAGAGCACTTCGGTAAAATAAAGGTTGTTGATCGTTTGCGGGGGTATCATTGCAGTTATTTTTATGTGAATAGTTGCTTATCAGTTTGTTGATGACATGCGTGGGGAAGGGGTTGGAGCACAGGGTGTTCTTAATAATGTTGAAGTTTTTTTTGCCGAAAATTAATGTGACTGTAGTCCAACACTCTGTTGATGAAATTTTGGGCAGTGTTGAATTTGATTTGTTTTGGTTGTTTGGAGTGGAAGTTTATTATACGCCCAGAAGAAGTGGGTTTCTTGAACCAATCAAAAATAATTTTTCCATTACTCCTAATAGCCTTCACATCCAGGTATGGCAATTCACCTTCTTTCTCAACTTCTACCGTAAATTGGATCCGCCTATGGAATGAATTCAGAGCATCTAGAGTGGTAGAAATACTATCAGATTTCACAGCAGCAAATAAATCGTCGACGTATTTTGTGACAATTTTTGGTTTTGGTGTTAGTTTGCCAATTACATCTTCTAGCAAGGCCTCCATTGCTATGTCCGCCAGTATTGGTGATATTGGGCTGCCCATAGGTACCCCTTGTTTCTGTTGGTAAATGGTAGTTTCAAATTCTAGATAGTTGTTATCGATAATGCAAAAGCGCAGCATTTCCATGAACAGAGACTTTTTTATTTTGGTATGTTGTTTTATTTCATTCCACTTCTTCTCAACTATTTCAATTATCAAATGAACTGGAACATTTGTGAACAAGGAAACAACGTCAAATGACACCAAAACTTTATCAGCTTCTATGGTCAATAGTGAAATAACATCAATGAAATGTTTTGCATTATTGACATTGAACCTAGAATTTTTAGTTATGTTCTTTAGTATCTTGACCATAAATTTAGATAATTCATAGCATGGAACGGATGTTGAAGCACATATCAGTCTGAGAGGCATATTTTCTTTATAAATTTTTGGTAATCCGTATATTCAAAGGGCTGTTAGCGGTATAAGTTGTCATTCGTTTCTTTTCATACTCGTTTATAATGTTTTCGTTAAATAAAGTTTTAATGAAACCACTATTCGTAGATTGGAGTGAGAGTGTAGGATTATTCCTAAGAATTCTGTATATACTTCTATCTGCCATCAAGTCTCTCATCTTTTCCACATAATCCTTTTTATAAATAGCCACTGTAACATTACCTTTATCTGCGTTAACAATGAAAATTTCTTTGTTTTTTAAAAACTTCACTGCTTCACGGGAAATTTTGTTGATAAATTTATCAAAAGGGGGTGGTGCCAATGAACGAAAATGATTTTGCGCTGTTTCATGGTCACCCTGTTCCAATGTTTTTATCATCTCCTCTCCATCCGCTATAATTTTAAAAAGGGGGAAGTCTGGTTTGGTTATCGGTAATGCAAATTTGTGTCCCAATGACAGCAACCATTTGATGTCATCAGGAAAAATTACATCAGTATTGTTGACAAACCATTTATCATTGAATTTGAGCCCCATTTTAAGCCTTAGACTAGTTTTTCCAATTTGTTCTTTTGATTACTTTTTGTTTCTCGATTAATTTTTTGATGTGTTATGTTTTGGCTGTTGAAAAAACTTGAACTTTCATGTGTTGTTAGTGTGTTGGAGATGAGATCTTCGAATTTCACTAAGGAAAGTTTTTGTTTCTCAATTTGTGAATGTTTGAGTGAGATGGCTATATTCAAAAGCTTTGAGTGAAAATTGTCTATGTGTGTAAAAAGTTTCCTCTGTAACACCTTATCCGACGCTTGATCCGAAAACTCAAACATTTGATTGATATTTGCTGATGAGTTATGTATAAAGTTGGAAGTTAAACCAAGCTTTCTGCATTTCATCAGGAATACCAACGAGTTGAAGTTTTTTATGTGTGAAATACCGAGTCTACTAAATTTCTTAAGAGTGTTGCAGGCATTGTTACCATATTTGATTTTGATGTTGTTGTAAAATTCCATTGTACAGATGTTTACGGCGTGCGCTCCGTTATTACAATTATATGAATTTATTTGTGACCTCTTCAGTTGTATACAAATTGAAAATCTTGTAGCAGGCAGGAAATAGTTGAGAAGAAGTGGAATGAAATAAAACAACATACCAAAATAAAAAAGTCTCTGTTCATGGAAATGCTGCGCTTTTGGATTATCGATAACAACTATCTACAATTTGAAACTACCATTTACCAACAGAAACAAGGGGTACCTATGGGTAGCCCAATATCACCAATACTGGCGGACATAGCAATGGAGGCCTTGCTAGAAGATGTAATAGGCAAACTAACACCAAAACCAAAAACTGTTACAAAATACGTCGACGATTTATTTGCTATTGTGAAATCTGATAGTATTTCTACCACTCTAGATGCTCTGAATTCATTCCATAGGCGGATCCAATTCACGGTAGAAGTTGAGAAAGAAGGTGAATTGCCATACCTGGATGTGAAGGCTATTAGGAGTAATGGAAAAATTATTTTTGATTGGTTCAAGAAACCCACTTCTTCTGGGCGTATAATAAACTTCCACTCCAAACAACCAAAACAAATCAAATTCAACACTGCCTAAAATTTCATCAACAGAGTGTTGGACTACAGTCACATTAATTTTCGGCAAAAAAACATCAACATTATTAAGAACACCCTGTGCTCCAACTCCTTCCCCACGCATGTCATCAACAAACTGATAAGCAACTATTCACATAAAAACAACTGCAATGATACCCCCGCAAACGATCAACAACCTTTATTTTACCGAAGTGCTCTATATATTCCATCTCTCTCCACCCGCCTGATAGCTGCGACTATACGAAACAAAGAGATGACGAGGATAGCGTTTAGATCTGCTAAAACTCTCAAGTCTTTGTTATTTACAAATACAAAGGCAAAAATACAAAAATTGGATAAGTCTGACGTTGTCTACAGCATCAAATGTTTGGGTAGTAGAGAGGTGAACTGTCCATCTGTGTATATAGGCCCTTCCAAACAAAAGCTCCGCAATCGTCTCTCAGGCCATCGTTCTGATATCAACAACGGTGGGTCTCAGAAAACTGCACTTGCGCTCCATTGTATAGAGAATGACCACAAGCCTGATCTAGACAATGTGAAAATATTGGAAGTGGAGAGACACCAAAACAAGAGAATGTTGCTGGAAATGCTACACATTAACAACACGGAGAGTGCAATAAATAGAAGATCTGATTGCGATAATCTGAGTAGTATATATAGTCAGCTGTTAATAAAAAGAAAAAATAAGAAAAAATAAAAAACAGTAGTAACGAAAATTAATTTATTTAATTATATGTTTTTAGTGTTCTCATTGTTTCATATATAAAATTTATGATTTTTATAGTATTTTTTCAAACGTTTTAAACCAAAACTGTGTAAATGCTGTGAAATTAATTCAATTATTTGCTGTTGTAAGTGTAATTGACATTTGTATAATTATTTTATACATGAATTTATGTTTGTTGTTTAATTTCATTTAATAATAAAGGCCTGATGAAGAGTGTATTCATGCTCGAAACGTTGCATATCATATAAAACTGTGTTTTATTGACCTGGAGCCTGCTACAAGATTTTCAATTTGTATACAACTGAAGAGGTCACAAATAAATTCATATAATTTTTGAATTTTCTACAAGTTTTCAATTTTGAAAATATCCAACCGAAAATACATATTAGGCGTTCAGGCCCAAAATTTTCGAACTGAGATAATTTAATTTAAAAACAAAACTTATTTTAAACATTCTTGTTTTGAAGTGATTTATTATCAAAAGAGTCATACTATGTACTGTTGGCTTAGCTTATATGCACAATTTTTTTTATTACTATATTTCGTCTAACCAGTTTATCCCATTTTGTCTTCGAACCTTTTTGAATTGTTTTTGTTGCTTTTATAGAGTACACACATTTTTCCGCAATAATAACAGCACCATTTCACATTATAGGACATCGGTTTTTTTATAATATACCTACCTACCTAAATGATTGAATTGTGGTTCGATCTGCGTATTTACTTAAATGTGGAAAATGTGGGTAAGGCCGTTTTGACTCTGAGGTAAGGTACATAAGGAGTTTTTATTGACTTTTTAACAATTTAATTTCAGTCTTGTTGGTTGAATTTCTTTCATTAATAAACTACGGTACGTCGTCATACATATACAGGGTGTCCCATAAACAATGGTCCAAACTGATACAGGTGATAGGGCAGGTCACGACTACTCAGAATTTAGTACATAACTTGTCCGTACCGCATCATAACGGTTTTCGAATAACGGCAGTTTTTTTTTTAATTTTGAAAAACCCCTACTTTGAACCAGGTATTTGGTCACCCTGTCCATAATTGATTTTTGTTTTTCTTAAGTTTTTCACTTAAATATTGTATGATGGTAAGATTAGTTTTCTGCATTAAAATACTATTGATATCCTGCACCAATTTGCTCAAAATTAATTGATAATACTACATTTTGATCAAACCTTTTCTTACTCCAATTTTTAAAAGAGCGTCCTAAAAAAAAATCGTTTGACTCTATACTGGTTTTTATTTTTAAAAATTGGCCATGATATTGAAGTTTCTTAAAAGGTAAAAGGTCAGACTGAGTAGGATGGGTTAAGACAAGTAAAAAATTATTTATTTTTATTGCATACCATCCGGTTTTTAGCAAATATTAAAAAAAAATTAACTGGGTTAACTAGATTCCACCTTTTTGGAAAAAAAGTACTTAATATTTTTTTTTTATTTCTCAAAAACTAAGAAACATTTTAGCATCCGGTTTTCTGTTCTTATTGAAAATTAATAAGAGCATTGAATTTTGAAAACAAAAGTTATATTTAAATACATAAAATTTGAAAAAAAAAATTAGTTTGAAATTTTTTTTTTTCCAAATTTCGAGTTTGAAAATTAATTTTTCAAAAACTATTCACTAACACAACTTTATTTAAAATGAAAATTAAAGAAGAGATTTCTGGATTCCGAAAAAGATATGACATGGCATTGCAAGTTTTACCGTTGTTTTTAAATAATTTTTTTTCCGTTTTAAGTCAATTTTTTAGAAAATTGCCCCTCCTGCCTAAAAGGGGGGAAATAGACCCTCCCATACGATTTTTTTCTTGTCTTAACCCAACCTTCTCACTCTTTTTGGTGCACCTTATATCAATCACCCTGTATATTGTATTTATATACTACCTATCGGTACCACAAATCGAAAACTTATCTTAAAAGTAATCAACTGCTCCTAAGCTCCCACACCAATATAGATTTTTGTTTTTAATTTATTTTTTTCATTTCCAACCGCCATTTTATGGACACTTATTTCTGAAGCATTGCTTTTGTCCTTCTTCGCTTCCCCCTTCACCCATAGGCAACCCCGTTTTTTCGTCAAAGACAAAACGACACACGAGCTGATGAAAATAAAAAAAAAAAAAGTGAAAAGAAAAAAGAAAAAAATTATAATCATAAGAATAAATAAGTTTTTAAGAGAATTAAAAGGCAAGTCCTAGTTTTTCTTTGCCCGTTTTCAAAGCGAAAATCAACCCTTTTTACAAAAAGTTTTTCCGCCATTCCAGTACCACTACAATGAAAGAAGGTCCATCCATTCAGTTTTTATACTTTCTTGTTTCAAAAGTGTGCTATGAGAAATTAAGGTGGGTGTCTATAAGAAGGAGGACAATATGCAGGATACAGTGGCGGCGGGTATACGGTTCGGTGCTGTGTTGGGCCATAAAGGAATAAAGTATATAAGTATACAATTTATATTTTTGATCACGCAAAAAAAGACACCCTGGGGTAGAACGAGGACTAGAGTGAGAATAGGGAAGTCAAAATGCGAAGTGGTTGATGGTGGAGATGAAAATGACGCGCGGAACGCGCTAGCTGCTTTATTACAAACCATTATTCTTTCTTTTACATCGTCGTCGTCGTCGTCATCGTATTCGTCCTTCAGATTCAACACAAAAAAGTCGCGATGCTTTTTTTTATTTAATAATATTCCTTCATCAAATTCCCTGATGAAGGCGATTCATGGAGCGATTTTGCTTTTTCCACTTTTCTCATTTCTTATAATTTTCTTAGGATTTTTTTTAGGGTTCCGTTGTTTTGCTGATGCTTTTTACTGTTTGGGGAGGGCTTCTTCTGGGCTTTCTTCCTTTGGCTTCTATTGTCCTTTCCATTTTTTGTTTCATTATTATTTTTGGTGTAAGGAAAGTATACATTTTTTTTTTTTTTTTTTTTTAGAGAGAGATTTCTTACTTATTATGTGTTTTATATTTCGCCTTTGGTTGCTTGCTGATGATGAAAGAAAGAGACATACAATTTTGTATGTAGGTTAGGTAAAGGAGAGTGGGCCAGGATTTTTCGTTTGGTTTTCTTAGAAACTTTGTTCTTATTGTCAAAATAATTTCGCAACACCATCATCGTTTGAAATATTGGTAGGTAATGTGGAGTGGGTAGGTATAGTAGGTAGGTTTACATAGGAAAGATGGATGGTCTTTCTTTGAATAATAATGATGGTGGAAACATTGAAAGAAGTTTTTTCCTACGTTCCGCATATTTTTAAGAAGTATCAACATTCTTAAAGGACTTTGAGGCTCTTTCTTTCATTTGGTTATAGACCTACCTATATACTTGTGGTTTAAATCTGATCTAAGAAATTCATTCTTTTGGGCTTCATGGAATTCAAAGTGATATCAATTGCAGTTTGTGGATGAAATTTCAGAATATAAATGAAAACAACTTTTTAACTATTCCCGAAGAACTCCCTTCTTTAAGTCAAGTTTGAAGCCAGAAGTCTTAAAATCAAAGCAATTCTGATGAAATTAATAACTGCGCAGTGTTTTATAGATATACCTACCTATCTATACCTATAAAGGGTTAAAGAATGGTCAGGGAAGATTTTTGTTTCTTATAAACGATGTAAAAAATGGACGAAGAAGTTTAGTTAATTGTAAGGACTTTGAAGTTGAATTTTAAGCATAAGACATAATCGTAGCTATAGAAGTTTACATATTTATGTTTTTATAAATTGGGTCTGAACTAAGATGATCATTGATGGTGACAAAGGAGGCCCAAAGAATGTGCGGTGTATGCCACCGCACACAGCCCCGCGCCCAGTGGCGTAGCGTGGCACGGGCAAGGGTGGCACAGGCCCTGGGCGGCACTTTACTTGGGGGCGGCAATTTTCCAGTATATCCGGGCGGCAAATTTTAATATATATCATGCAGGCAATTTGCTTGGGTCGCCATTTTTCCAAATTTTAATCAAAACAGTTCTGTTCTGTTTTTATATTTCCTTTTCATTTGAATCCATTTCAAGGGCGGTAAATTCCCAAAATATCCAGGAGGCAGATTGCTAGGAGGCGGCAGTTTTTTTTAAATATTTATCAAAACAGACGTTAGTGTTAAAAGATTTTCGTATCTTAATTTTTTATTTTTTATTTTAATTTGGATCCATTTTAAGGGCGGTAAATTTCAAAATTAACTTGAGGCAATTTTCTAGGGACGGCAATTTTTTAAAATATTAATCAAAACAGACTTTAAATCTGTTTATGTGTGGTGTAGTCTCCATGTTGTGTGATTTATATGTAAGGAATTAATGTAAAAATAAGACAGTTCGAAAGCATAAGCCCGATGATGGAATACTAATTCCGAAACGCATCGCTTTTCTAAAATTAAAATTAAATGTTGTGAAAATAATAAATATATTAAAAATAAAAATAAAAATAAAACAAAGTTTTTTCTTTTTCTTTAAATTCTTTAAATTTGTTTTTATTATTTTTTACATTAATTCCTTACATTTAATTCTGTTGTTTTTATATTTCCTTTTCATTTGGATCCATTTTAGTGGCGGCAAATTTCCAAAATTTGGCAATTTGCTAGGGGGCGGCAACTTTTCAAAAATATTAATCAAAAGGGACGTTATAGTGTAGTAGTGTAGTAGCCCGTGGCACTGTTACGCCGAAGGTCTTGGGTTCGATTTCCAGCCTATGCCAAATACTCTAAAGCTAAATTTTACAAAAAAGCATTAAAAAACGAATTAGATATCGACTAGCGATAGAAGGTACCTAATACAGTTTTGCTCAGTAACAAGTTAATTCGTGCGGTTACTTCTTTTTATTATACTGTTGGATTTTTTGAAATTTATAAATAATGAGAAGATTAGCTATGGTAAGTTTAACAGCTTTTATTGAACTGTAAAAAATATGCAAACTTTTTTCAAAAGATAAAACCAGTTTTGAATACTTTAATTTGTATGGGTTGCTTTAACGTATTAACTTTGACAAACATTTCTGATTATTCATTCAAGAAAAACGGCTATAGGAAAATCTTAGTTAAGCAGCTGTCTTTGAATTTTTTTAAAACAGCAAAAAAAAAAATAATGGTGTCAGAAAAAAAATACCATAGGGGCAAAAATTGGCTCTGCCCCGGGCGGCTAAAACAAAAATCCCCACGCCGCGCCTTGAAACTAAATTACACTGCTGAACAAAATTAAAGAATTTTTTAAAGTTTGTTGTGTGTTTTTTTGAAGAGGAGTAGGTATCTCTGTTAAAATTGATATACATACATAGGTAGGTACCTAATCGGTATGAAACTAAAATCTTTTTCAAGTTTCAAGTTTTACATTTTGAGTGTATTTAGCAATTTTTTAACAGGGTTTACCTACCGTTATTTCGCAATCATGAAAATAAGCAAGATACAGAATTTTGGAATCCGAATTTTGGCACTTACAGAATAATGAACCCAACCTCTTTTTATAATTTTATTCTCACAATTGGAGCCATAAAACCAAAATGGAATACCTAGATATCTGACTTTGGATGAAAATAGTCTCTTGGTTTCGATTATCTACATCAACAAAAAAATTTAATTAAGGACAGTTTTAAGAATTTTTATAAATTTTCTATATAAAAAATCTCTCACGAATTTATGAGAAATCTGATTTTAAACTATGTATATATATCACTAACTTCTTTAGTAAATCTTACTCTCCCCTCTTCTTTACAAATATTGATTACAAAACTAATATATTGAAATTTGAAATCCAATTTTACAAAGTAAAATTCATCTTATAATCTTGTATAAATTTCCAAAGCAAACGAGTTTCTTTTTCATTCTAAGTCAGATAGGTATCTGACTCTTGGCGGAGTATGACGAAATTTAATAAAATAAAATAAAATAAAATAAAATAAAATAAAATAAAATTAAATTAAATTAAATTTAATTTAATTTAATTTAAAAAAAATTAAATTAAATTAAATTAAATTAAATTAATAATTTAATTTAATTTAATTTAATTTAATTTAATTTAATTTAATTTAATTTAATTTAATTTAATTTAATTTAATTTAATTTAATTTAATTTAATTTAATTTAATTTAATTTAATTTAATTTAATTTAATTTAATTTAATTTAATTTAATTTAATTTAATTTAATTTAATTTAATTTAATTTAATTTAATTTAATTTAATTTAATTTAATTTAATTTAATTTAATTTAATTTAATTTAATTTAATTTAATTTAATTAAATTTAATTAAATTTAATTAAATTTAATTAAATTTAATTTAATTTAATTTAATTTAATTTAATTTAATTTAATTTAATTTAATTTAATTTAATTTAATTTAATTTAATTTAATTTAATTTAATTTAATTTAATTTAATTTAATTTAATTTAATTTAATTTAATTTAATTTAATTTAATTTAATTTAATTTAATTTAATTTAATTTAATTTAATTTAATTTAATTTAATTTAATTTAATTTAATTTAATTTAATTTAATTTAATTTAATTTAATTTAATTTAATTTAATTTAATTTAATTTAATTTAATTTAATTTAATTTAATTTAATTTAATTTAATTTAATTTAATTTAATTTAATTTAATTTAATTTAATTTAATTTAATTTAATTTAATTTAATTTAATTTAATTTAATTTAATTTAATTTAATTTAATTTAATTTAATTTAATTTAATTTAATTTAATTTAATTTAATTTAATTTAATTTAATTTAATTTAATTTAATTTAATTTAATTTAATTTAATTTAATTTAATTTAATTTAATTTAATTTAATTTAATTTAATTTAATTTAATTTAATTTAATTTAATTTAATTTAATTTAATTTAATTTAATTTAATTTAATTTAATTTAATTTAATTTAATTTAATTTAATTTAATTTAATTTAATTTAATTTAATTTAATTTAATTTAATTTAATTTAATTTAATTTAATTTAATTTAATTTAATTTAATTTAATTTAATTTAATTTAATTTAATTTAATTTAATTTAATTTAATTTAATTTAATTTAATTTAATTTAATTTAATTTAATTTAATTTAATTTAATTTAATTTAATTTAATTTAATTTAATTTAATTTAATTTAATTTAATTTAATTTAATTTAATTTAATTTAATTTAATTTAATTTAATTTAATTTAATTTAATTTAATTTAATTTAATTTAATTTAATTTAATTTAATTTAATTTAATTTAATTTAATTTAATTTAATTTAATTTAATTTAATTTAATTTAATTTAATTTAATTTAATTTAATTTAATTTAATTTAATTTAATTTAATTTAATTTAATTTAATTTAATTTAATTTAATTTAATTTAATTTAATTTAATTTAATTTAATTTAATTTAATTTAATTTAATTTAATTTAATTTAATTTAATTTAATTTAATTTAATTTAATTTAATTTAATTTAATTTAATTTAATTTAATTTAATTTAATTTAATTTAATTTAATTTAATTTAATTTAATTTAATTTAATTTAATTTAATTTAATTTAATTTAATTTAATTTAATTTAATTTAATTTAATTTAATTTAATTTAATTTAATTTAATTTAATTTAATTTAATTTAATTTAATTTAATTTAATTTAATTTAATTTAATTTAATTTAATTTAATTTAATTTAATTTAATTTAATTTAATTTAATTTAATTTAATTTAATTTAATTTAATTTAATTTAATTTAATTTAATTTAATTTAATTTAATTTAATTTAATTTAATTTAATTTAATTTAATTTAATTTAATTTAATTTAATTTAATTTAATTTAATTTAATTTAATTTAATTTAATTTAATTTAATTTAATTTAATTTAATTTAATTTAATTTAATTTAATTTAATTTAATTTAATTTAATTTAATTTAATTTAATTTAATTTAATTTAATTTAATTTAATTTAATTTAATTTAATTTAATTTAATTTAATTTAATTTAATTTAATTTAATTTAATTTAATTTAATTTAATTTAATTTAATTTAATTTAATTTAATTTAATTTAATTTAATTTAATTTAATTTAATTTAATTTAATTTAATTTAATTTAATTTAATTTAATTTAATTTAATTTAATTTAATTTAATTTAATTTAATTTAATTTAATTTAATTTAATTTAATTTAATTTAATTTAATTTAATTTAATTTAATTTAATTTAATTTAATTTAATTTAATTTAATTTAATTTAATTTAATTTAATTTAATTTAATTTAATTTAATTTAATTTAATTTAATTTAATTTAATTTAATTTAATTTAATTTAATTTAATTTAATTTAATTTAATTTAATTTAATTTAATTTAATTTAATTTAATTTAATTTAATTTAATTTAATTTAATTTAATTTAATTTAATTTAATTTAATTTAATTTAATTTAATTTAATTTAATTTAATTTAATTTAATTTAATTTAATTTAATTTAATTTAATTTAATTTAATTTAATTTAATTTAATTTAATTTAATTTAATTTAATTTAATTTAATTTAATTTAATTTAATTTAATTTAATTTAATTTAATTTAATTTAATTTAATTTAATTTAATTTAATTTAATTTAATTTAATTTAATTTAATTTAATTTAATTTAATTTAATTTAATTTAATTTAATTTAATTTAATTTAATTTAATTTAATTTAATTTAATTTAATTTAATTTAATTTAATTTAATTTAATTTAATTTAATTTAATTTAATTTAATTTAATTTAATTTAATTTAATTTAATTTAATTTAATTTAATTTAATTTAATTTAATTTAATTTAATTTAATTTAATTTAATTTAATTTAATTTAATTTAATTTAATTTAATTTAATTTAATTTAATTTAATTTAATTTAATTTAATTTAATTTAATTTAATTTAATTTAATTTAATTTAATTTAATTTAATTTAATTTAATTTAATTTAATTTAATTTAATTTAATTTAATTTAATTTAATTTAATTTAATTTAATTTAATTTAATTTAATTTAATTTAATTTAATTTAATTTAATTTAATTTAATTTAATTTAATTTAATTTAATTTAATTTAATTTAATTTAATTTAATTTAATTTAATTTAATTTAATTTAATTTAATTTAATTTAATTTAATTTAATTTAATTTAATTTAATTTAATTTAATTTAATTTAATTTAATTTAATTTAATTTAATTTAATTTAATTTAATTTAATTTAATTTAATTTAATTTAATTTAATTTAATTTAATTTAATTTAATTTAATTTAATTTAATTTAATTTAATTTAATTTAATTTAATTTAATTTAATTTAATTTAATTTAATTTAATTTAATTTAATTTAATTTAATTTAATTTAATTTAATTTAATTTAATTTAATTTAATTTAATTTAATTTAATTTAATTTAATTTAATTTAATTTAATTTAATTTAATTTAATTTAATTTAATTTAATTTAATTTAATTTAATTTAATTTAATTTAATTTAATTTAATTTAATTTAATTTAATTTAATTTAATTTAATTTAATTTAATTTAATTTAATTTAATTTAATTTAATTTAATTTAATTTAATTTAATTTAATTTAATTTAATTTAATTTAATTTAATTTAATTTAATTTAATTTAATTTAATTTAATTTAATTTAATTTAATTTAATTTAATTTAATTTAATTTAATTTAATTTAATTTAATTTAATTTAATTTAATTTAATTTAATTTAATTTAATTTAATTTAATTTAATTTAATTTAATTTAATTTAATTTAATTTAATTTAATTTAATTTAATTTAATTTAATTTAATTTAATTTAATTTAATTTAATTTAATTTAATTTAATTTAATTTAATTTAATTTAATTTAATTTAATTTAATTTAATTTAATTTAATTTAATTTAATTTAATTTAATTTAATTTAATTTAATTTAATTTAATTTAATTTAATTTAATTTAATTTAATTTAATTTAATTTAATTTAATTTAATTTAATTTAATTTAATTTAATTTAATTTAATTTAATTTAATTTAATTTAATTTAATTTAATTTAATTTAATTTAATTTAATTTAATTTAATTTAATTTAATTTAATTTAATTTAATTTAATTTAATTTAATTTAATTTAATTTAATTTAATTTAATTTAATTTAATTTAATTTAATTTAATTTAATTTAATTTAATTTAATTTAATTTAATTTAATTTAATTTAATTTAATTTAATTTAATTTAATTTAATTTAATTTAATTTAATTTAATTTAATTTAATTTAATTTAATTTAATTTAATTTAATTTAATTTAATTTAATTTAATTTAATTTAATTTAATTTAATTTAATTTAATTTAATTTAATTTAATTTAATTTAATTTAATTTAATTTAATTTAATTTAATTTAATTTAATTTAATTTAATTTAATTTAATTTAATTTAATTTAATTTAATTTAATTTAATTTAATTTAATTTAATTTAATTTAATTTAATTTAATTTAATTTAATTTAATTTAATTTAATTTAATTTAATTTAATTTAATTTAATTTAATTTAATTTAATTTAATTTAATTTAATTTAATTTAATTTAATTTAATTTAATTTAATTTAATTTAATTTAATTTAATTTAATTTAATTTAATTTAATTTAATTTAATTTAATTTAATTTAATTTAATTTAATTTAATTTAATTTAATTTAATTTAATTTAATTTAATTTAATTTAATTTAATTTAATTTAATTTAATTTAATTTAATTTAATTTAATTTAATTTAATTTAATTTAATTTAATTTAATTTAATTTAATTTAATTTAATTTAATTTAATTTAATTTAATTTAATTTAATTTAATTTAATTTAATTTAATTTAATTTAATTTAATTTAATTTAATTTAATTTAATTTAATTTAATTTAATTTAATTTAATTTAATTTAATTTAATTTAATTTAATTTAATTTAATTTAATTTAATTTAATTTAATTTAATTTAATTTAATTTAATTTAATTTAATTTAATTTAATTTAATTTAATTTAATTTAATTTAATTTAATTTAATTTAATTTAATTTAATTTAATTTAATTTAATTTAATTTAATTTAATTTAATTTAATTTAATTTAATTTAATTTAATTTAATTTAATTTAATTTAATTTAATTTAATTTAATTTAATTTAATTTAATTTAATTTAATTTAATTTAATTTAATTTAATTTAATTTAATTTAATTTAATTTAATTTAATTTAATTTAATTTAATTTAATTTAATTTAATTTAATTTAATTTAATTTAATTTAATTTAATTTAATTTAATTTAATTTAATTTAATTTAATTTAATTTAATTTAATTTAATTTAATTTAATTTAATTTAATTTAATTTAATTTAATTTAATTTAATTTAATTTAATTTAATTTAATTTAATTTAATTTAATTTAATTTAATTTAATTTAATTTAATTTAATTTAATTTAATTTAATTTAATTTAATTTAATTTAATTTAATTTAATTTAATTTAATTTAATTTAATTTAATTTAATTTAATTTAATTTAATTTAATTTAATTTAATTTAATTTAATTTAATTTAATTTAATTTAATTTAATTTAATTTAATTTAATTTAATTTAATTTAATTTAATTTAATTTAATTTAATTTAATTTAATTTAATTTAATTTAATTTAATTTAATTTAATTTAATTTAATTTAATTTAATTTAATTTAATTTAATTTAATTTAATTTAATTTAATTTAATTTAATTTAATTTAATTTAATTTAATTTAATTTAATTTAATTTAATTTAATTTAATTTAATTTAATTTAATTTAATTTAATTTAATTTAATTTAATTTAATTTAATTTAATTTAATTTAATTTAATTTAATTTAATTTAATTTAATTTAATTTAATTTAATTTAATTTAATTTAATTTAATTTAATTTAATTTAATTTAATTTAATTTAATTTAATTTAATTTAATTTAATTTAATTTAATTTAATTTAATTTAATTTAATTTAATTTAATTTAATTTAATTTAATTTAATTTAATTTAATTTAATTTAATTTAATTTAATTTAATTTAATTTAATTTAATTTAATTTAATTTAATTTAATTTAATTTAATTTAATTTAATTTAATTTAATTTAATTTAATTTAATTTAATTTAATTTAATTTAATTTAATTTAATTTAATTTAATTTAATTTAATTTAATTTAATTTAATTTAATTTAATTTAATTTAATTTAATTTAATTTAATTTAATTTAATTTAATTTAATTTAATTTAATTTAATTTAATTTAATTTAATTTAATTTAATTTAATTTAATTTAATTTAATTTAATTTAATTTAATTTAATTTAATTTAATTTAATTTAATTTAATTTAATTTAATTTAATTTAATTTAATTTAATTTAATTTAATTTAATTTAATTTAATTTAATTTAATTTAATTTAATTTAATTTAATTTAATTTAATTTAATTTAATTTAATTTAATTTAATTTAATTTAATTTAATTTAATTTAATTTAATTTAATTTAATTTAATTTAATTTAATTTAATTTAATTTAATTTAATTTTCGGATTTTGTTCATCCATCGTCGGGCTTAATTCGTTGACTTGTGACACAAGTCAGATGGATGAACAAAATCCGAAACGCGTAGCTTAAAATTAAAAATAAAATTTTATATGTTGTGATATTATTAAATAATAATAAATAAAGTTAAACAATACTTAAATTAAACGTTTTTTAAATTCATTTATTTAAGTTTTATACTATTTACATTGAAATCGTTCATAAACACACAACATGGAGACGACACCTCTAACAAATAAAATTCAACTTATAAGTTAAGTTTAAGTAATAACGTACAAAGTGAAGAAAACAATGCTCAAATTCTAAAGAGTGTTTTTTTCAACAAAGTTCTAACTTCAAACAGTTATAAGTTGTTGTTTTAAACCAATTTTCAAATTGCAATCTGTCAAGTATAATTTCTATATTCAGTACCAAGGTTATATCGTGATGACATAGACATACTTATGTGTATAATATGTACGTACAGAATACGCCTCAATATAACGTTCAAAATTTGCTTCTTAAATTATAGTTATGTGCATACACATCGATGATTTTTTCGTTCACCGCGGATTGAATGAAATAAATGTGGAAGAGACATGACACTTTCTTTCAAATAAAATATCAACAAATTATTATTATCTTATATGCCTCTAAAAAATTTTGTTAACAAAAAATATTTGAGGCTTGGGTCCCACTTGGAAGGGACTTATGGCCCAAATTTAGTGGGACGTAAGCCCCTAAAATAAAATTTGGGCTTTATGTCCCTGGGCCGAAAAAATTGTCGGAAAGTTGGATTTTGATACAGCCTCCTCATGGCATTCTTAAGAAACTGTCAAAAGTCCCCATCGATATGAGCGCCGCTAACAATTTACGGGCTGAAGGTCCCCCCAAAATGGTTTTTCGGGAATAACTCCCAAATGGTAAGTTCTACAGAAAAAAATGTCGAGAACTAATTTGTAGCTTAGAAAATTTCATACATAAATCATTAACATAAACGTTTATTATATGAACATGATTTTGAGATATTTACCCAATCTTTTTTTCCACCCCTCTAGGTGAAAGGGGCAAATTAAAAAAAAAAAACGGCAACACTTAAAATATTATGTTATTTTGAAAATAAAATAAGAAAAATAAAGAGTTTAAAAATCATTTATTCAAAAACTAACTTCATTTAAAAACATAAATAAAGAATGAATTACTGGCTTTAAAAAATGCTATAACATGATGTTTTTGTTGCGTTGTGTTTTATATTCATTTTCTATTTTAAATATTTTATTTTTATTTTGTCCCTCCAACCTAAAGATAAAAATTAATGGCGCAAAATTTTAAACATTTTAACGCGGCTCTAAATCTACTTTAAAATGGGAGTCGGCTCTAAATAATAACTTTAGAATGAGAGTCGGCTCTTTGTAAATTTTAAACGACATAAAGAATACTTTAGCGTTAAAGAGGTCTTCTAACTTTAAAACCAGCAATTTTATCTTTTTAAAGTATGCTTTATCTGTGGGAAATTATCACTGTGAGTGTGAGTTAAACAAACACAAATGCATCCACACAGTAAGACAGCTAAATGCTAGGGCACCCAAAGGAATTTTTATCTGTTTTGTTTTAGGATTGTTTTGAAATTTTAAATCGTTAAAATAGTAAAAAAGCTTAGTAAATCAAAGAAACAATTGTGATATAAAAGTAATTAAAGTGATTACATGCAATACAAAAATGTACAAAAATAGGAAACTACACGCGGTGCTGCGTTAAATGCTGTAAAAACACATATAACAAGCAGGGTAATTTTTGTTCATTTCACAGGTAAGCTGTTTCTCATATTCCACATAAAGTAAGTAAAATTACTCTGCACTACGGGCGCTCAATGGATTTGAGCACCTTGCCATCACCAACAAAAACTAATGCTACCCTGGACGAGAATTTCAATTTTAACAGATCGGGTTCAGCTAATTCCTGTGATTGAAGTGTATTTTTATTTTCAAACAATTTACTTTTTTATAGCAAAATGCTGCGAAATATCAATTGAAAAGTATTCTAGATAACGTATTAACCTAAAAAACATCACTTCACGTTCCCATTACTTTGTGTGGGAGACACAATCGGCCAGTGAAAAGAAAAATTTGAAAACTCCATATTAATTATTATAGTTGTTTTTACACAATTTAACGCAGCACCTCATGTTGTTTTATGTTTTTTTTATATAATATTGCAAGTATTCACTATAGGCGTTTTTCTTTTTTAGATCAGAATAGAGTTCTGAACAGAGTCCGAGCATATCGAGCATGCTCTGAATATCCTCTGAACAAAGCGTGTTCTGAGCGCTCTGAACTATTTTTGAAACACACCTGAACACTTAGCTTTTTTTTTCAATTTCACCTGTCAAATACTTGTGTTCAGCATTCAACTAGGTCTGCTCAGTTATTTTATTCTGAGCTCATAGAGCGCGCTCTGAACAAGCTCAGAACATGTTCAGAACGAAAAAAGAAACACAAATTTGAAGCTCTTAAAACACAATTTTTTGTTTAACAGTTCAGGCTCTGCTCTGAACTAAAAAAGAAAAACGCCTTATGTTAACTTTTATTTCACTTTTTTATTTAGTATTTTCACTATTTTAACGTTTTAAAATCTCGAAACACTTTCCTATAGCTCGGCAAAATTACAGATTGGGTTCTTTTTTTTTTTTTTTTTTTTAATTTTTCGTTCTGTTTGATTTATTCAGCTGTCAAAATTAGGCGTGTTTCACAGAAGTTTGCTGACGTTTTGTTAAACAGGTTCTTTAGTTAGAAGAGTTGTTTAAAGTGTTTAAAATTAAGAAAAATTTAAACAAGAATTTTTAAATAAAGGACTGTTTTAACTAGAGTCGGGTTTATTGCTTAAACGAGAACTGTTTAAAATTTTGCGCCAATGCTTTTATCATACAAAGTGCAAAATTTTTGGAGTAAGCCGCCTCACTATATAGAAAAGTTTATTTCGATTGATTCATTTTGAAAACGGTTATTTTTAAGAACAAAAATTATGTTAGTGTTTTTATAGGAAATTTTCTAATCTACAAATTAGTTTGTGACATATTTTCTGTACAACTTCCCATTCGAGAGTTATTACAGAAAAACCATTTTGGGGGGCCTTAAACCCCCGTAAAATAGTAAGCGGTGTTCATATCGATGGGGACTTTTGAATGAAGTTGAAGATCGCTGCATCCGAAGATTTTTTTTTCTTTAGACTTGCAGCTCTCGATAAGTATCAATGGTATTGAAAAAATTTAAATACCAAAATGTTGAGGGCAAGTTTTTCCAGGGGCGATGTCCGTTAATTTTTGAATTGAACCTCTTTATATTTAATTTAATTTAATTTAATTTAATTTAATTTAATTTAATTTAATTTAATTTAATTTAATTTAATTTAATTTAATTTAATTTAATTTAATTTAATTTAATTTAATTTAATTTAATTTAATTTAATTTAATTTAATTTAATTTAATTTAATTTAATTTAATTTAATTTAATTTAATTTAATTTAATTTAATTTAATTTAATTTAATTTAATTTAATTTAATTTAATTTAATTTAATTTAATTTAATTTAATTTAATTTAATTTAATTTAATTTAATTTAATTTAATTTAATTTAATTTAATTTAATTTAATTTAATTTAATTTAATTTAATTTAATTTAATTTAATTTAATTTAATTTAATTTAATTTAATTTAATTTAATTTAATTTAATTTAATTTAATTTAATTTAATTTAATTTAATTTAATTTAATTTAATTTAATTTAATTTAATTTAATTTAATTTAATTTAATTTAATTTAATTTAATTTAATTTAATTTAATTTAATTTAATTTAATTTAATTTAATTTAATTTAATTTAATTTAATTTAATTTAATTTAATTTAATTTAATTTAATTTAATTTAATTTAATTTAATTTAATTTAATTTAATTTAATTTAATTTAATTTAATTTAATTTAATTTAATTTAATTTAATTTAATTTAATTTAATTTAATTTAATTTAATTTAATTTAATTTAATTTAATTTAATTTAATTTAATTTAATTTAATTTAATTTAATTTAATTTAATTTAATTTAATTTAATTTAATTTAATTTAATTTAATTTAATTTAATTTAATTTAATTTAATTTAATTTAATTTAATTTAATTTAATTTAATTTAATTTAATTTAATTTAATTTAATTTAATTTAATTTAATTTAATTTAATTTAATTTAATTTAATTTAATTTAATTTAATTTAATTTAATTTAATTTAATTTAATTTAATTTAATTTAATTTAATTTAATTTAATTTAATTTAATTTAATTTAATTTAATTTAATTTAATTTAATTTAATTTAATTTAATTTAATTTAATTTAATTTAATTTAATTTAATTTAATTTAATTTAATTTAATTTAATTTAATTTAATTTAATTTAATTTAATTTAATTTAATTTAATTTAATTTAATTTAATTTAATTTAATTTAATTTAATTTAATTTAATTTAATTTAATTTAATTTAATTTAATTTAATTTAATTTAATTTAATTTAATTTAATTTAATTTAATTTAATTTAATTTAATTTAATTTAATTTAATTTAATTTAATTTAATTTAATTTAATTTAATTTAATTTAATTTAATTTAATTTAATTTAATTTAATTTAATTTAATTTAATTTAATTTAATTTAATTTAATTTAATTTAATTTAATTTAATTTAATTTAATTTAATTTAATTTAATTTAATTTAATTTAATTTAATTTAATTTAATTTAATTTAATTTAATTTAATTTAATTTAATTTAATTTAATTTAATTTAATTTAATTTAATTTAATTTAATTTAATTTAATTTAATTTAATTTAATTTAATTTAATTTAATTTAATTTAATTTAATTTAATTTAATTTAATTTAATTTAATTTAATTTAATTTAATTTAATTTAATTTAATTTAATTTAATTTAATTTAATTTAATTTAATTTAATTTAATTTAATTTAATTTAATTTAATTTAATTTAATTTAATTTAATTTAATTTAATTTAATTTAATTTAATTTAATTTAATTTAATTTAATTTAATTTAATTTAATTTAATTTAATTTAATTTAATTTAATTTAATTTAATTTAATTTAATTTAATTTAATTTAATTTAATTTAATTTAATTTAATTTAATTTAATTTAATTTAATTTAATTTAATTTAATTTAATTTAATTTAATTTAATTTAATTTAATTTAATTTAATTTAATTTAATTTAATTTAATTTAATTTAATTTAATTTAATTTAATTTAATTTAATTTAATTTAATTTAATTTAATTTAATTTAATTTAATTTAATTTAATTTAATTTAATTTAATTTAATTTAATTTAATTTAATTTAATTTAATTTAATTTAATTTAATTTAATTTAATTTAATTTAATTTAATTTAATTTAATTTAATTTAATTTAATTTAATTTAATTTAATTTAATTTAATTTAATTTAATTTAATTTAATTTAATTTAATTTAATTTAATTTAATTTAATTTAATTTAATTTAATTTAATTTAATTTAATTTAATTTAATTTAATTTAATTTAATTTAATTTAATTTAATTTAATTTAATTTAATTTAATTTAATTTAATTTAATTTAATTTAATTTAATTTAATTTAATTTAATTTAATTTAATTTAATTTAATTTAATTTAATTTAATTTAATTTAATTTAATTTAATTTAATTTAATTTAATTTAATTTAATTTAATTTAATTTAATTTAATTTAATTTAATTTAATTTAATTTAATTTAATTTAATTTAATTTAATTTAATTTAATTTAATTTAATTTAATTTAATTTAATTTAATTTAATTTAATTTAATTTAATTTAATTTAATTTAATTTAATTTAATTTAATTTAATTTAATTTAATTTAATTTAATTTAATTTAATTTAATTTAATTTAATTTAATTTAATTTAATTTAATTTAATTTAATTTAATTTAATTTAATTTAATTTAATTTAATTTAATTTAATTTAATTTAATTTAATTTAATTTAATTTAATTTAATTTAATTTAATTTAATTTAATTTAATTTAATTTAATTTAATTTAATTTAATTTAATTTAATTTAATTTAATTTAATTTAATTTAATTTAATTTAATTTAATTTAATTTAATTTAATTTAATTTAATTTAATTTAATTTAATTTAATTTAATTTAATTTAATTTAATTTAATTTAATTTAATTTAATTTAATTTAATTTAATTTAATTTAATTTAATTTAATTTAATTTAATTTAATTTAATTTAATTTAATTTAATTTAATTTAATTTAATTTAATTTAATTTAATTTAATTTAATTTAATTTAATTTAATTTAATTTAATTTAATTTAATTTAATTTAATTTAATTTAATTTAATTTAATTTAATTTAATTTAATTTAATTTAATTTAATTTAATTTAATTTAATTTAATTTAATTTAATTTAATTTAATTTAATTTAATTTAATTTAATTTAATTTAATTTAATTTAATTTAATTTAATTTAATTTAATTTAATTTAATTTAATTTAATTTAATTTAATTTAATTTAATTTAATTTAATTTAATTTAATTTAATTTAATTTAATTTAATTTAATTTAATTTAATTTAATTTAATTTAATTTAATTTAATTTAATTTAATTTAATTTAATTTAATTTAATTTAATTTAATTTAATTTAATTTAATTTAATTTAATTTAATTTAATTTAATTTAATTTAATTTAATTTAATTTAATTTAATTTAATTTAATTTAATTTAATTTAATTTAATTTAATTTAATTTAATTTAATTTAATTTAATTTAATTTAATTTAATTTAATTTAATTTAATTTAATTTAATTTAATTTAATTTAATTTAATTTAATTTAATTTAATTTAATTTAATTTAATTTAATTTAATTTAATTTAATTTAATTTAATTTAATTTAATTTAATTTAATTTAATTTAATTTAATTTAATTTAATTTAATTTAATTTAATTTAATTTAATTTAATTTAATTTAATTTAATTTAATTTAATTTAATTTAATTTAATTTAATTTAATTTAATTTAATTTAATTTAATTTAATTTAATTTAATTTAATTTAATTTAATTTAATTTAATTTAATTTAATTTAATTTAATTTAATTTAATTTAATTTAATTTAATTTAATTTAATTTAATTTAATTTAATTTTCGGATTTTGTTCATCCATCGTCGGGCTTAATTCGTTGACTTGTGACACAAGTCAGATGGATGAACAAAATCCGAAACGCGTAGCTTAAAATTAAAAATAAAATTTTATATGTTGTGATATTATTAAATAATAATAAATAAAGTTAAACAATACTTAAATTAAACGTTTTTTAAATTCATTTATTTAAGTTTTATACTATTTACATTGAAATCGTTCATAAACACACAACATGGAGACGACACCTCTAACAAATAAAATTCAACTTATAAGTTAAGTTTAAGTAATAACGTACAAAGTGAAGAAAACAATGCTCAAATTCTAAAGAGTGTTTTTTTCAACAAAGTTCTAACTTCAAACAGTTATAAGTTGTTGTTTTAAACCAATTTTCAAATTGCAATCTGTCAAGTATAATTTCTATATTCAGTACCAAGGTTATATCGTGATGACATAGACATACTTATGTGTATAATATGTACGTACAGAATACGCCTCAATATAACGTTCAAAATTTGCTTCTTAAATTATAGTTATGTGCATACACATCGATGATTTTTTCGTTCACCGCGGATTGAATGAAATAAATGTGGAAGAGACATGACACTTTCTTTCAAATAAAATATCAACAAATTATTATTATCTTATATGCCTCTAAAAAATTTTGTTAACAAAAAATATTTGAGGCTTGGGTCCCACTTGGAAGGGACTTATGGCCCAAATTTAGTGGGACGTAAGCCCCTAAAATAAAATTTGGGCTTTATGTCCCTGGGCCGAAAAAATTGTCGGAAAGTTGGATTTTGATACAGCCTCCTCATGGCATTCTTAAGAAACTGTCAAAAGTCCCCATCGATATGAGCGCCGCTAACAATTTACGGGCTGAAGGTCCCCCCAAAATGGTTTTTCGGGAATAACTCCCAAATGGTAAGTTCTACAGAAAAAAATGTCGAGAACTAATTTGTAGCTTAGAAAATTTCATACATAAATCATTAACATAAACGTTTATTATATGAACATGATTTTGAGATATTTACCCAATCTTTTTTTCCACCCCTCTAGGTGAAAGGGGCAAATTAAAAAAAAAAAACGGCAACACTTAAAATATTATGTTATTTTGAAAATAAAATAAGAAAAATAAAGAGTTTAAAAATCATTTATTCAAAAACTAACTTCATTTAAAAACATAAATAAAGAATGAATTACTGGCTTTAAAAAATGCTATAACATGATGTTTTTGTTGCGTTGTGTTTTATATTCATTTTCTATTTTAAATATTTTATTTTTATTTTGTCCCTCCAACCTAAAGATAAAAATTAATGGCGCAAAATTTTAAACATTTTAACGCGGCTCTAAATCTACTTTAAAATGGGAGTCGGCTCTAAATAATAACTTTAGAATGAGAGTCGGCTCTTTGTAAATTTTAAACGACATAAAGAATACTTTAGCGTTAAAGAGGTCTTCTAACTTTAAAACCAGCAATTTTATCTTTTTAAAGTATGCTTTATCTGTGGGAAATTATCACTGTGAGTGTGAGTTAAACAAACACAAATGCATCCACACAGTAAGACAGCTAAATGCTAGGGCACCCAAAGGAATTTTTATCTGTTTTGTTTTAGGATTGTTTTGAAATTTTAAATCGTTAAAATAGTAAAAAAGCTTAGTAAATCAAAGAAACAATTGTGATATAAAAGTAATTAAAGTGATTACATGCAATACAAAAATGTACAAAAATAGGAAACTACACGCGGTGCTGCGTTAAATGCTGTAAAAACACATATAACAAGCAGGGTAATTTTTGTTCATTTCACAGGTAAGCTGTTTCTCATATTCCACATAAAGTAAGTAAAATTACTCTGCACTACGGGCGCTCAATGGATTTGAGCACCTTGCCATCACCAACAAAAACTAATGCTACCCTGGACGAGAATTTCAATTTTAACAGATCGGGTTCAGCTAATTCCTGTGATTGAAGTGTATTTTTATTTTCAAACAATTTACTTTTTTATAGCAAAATGCTGCGAAATATCAATTGAAAAGTATTCTAGATAACGTATTAACCTAAAAAACATCACTTCACGTTCCCATTACTTTGTGTGGGAGACACAATCGGCCAGTGAAAAGAAAAATTTGAAAACTCCATATTAATTATTATAGTTGTTTTTACACAATTTAACGCAGCACCTCATGTTGTTTTATGTTTTTTTTATATAATATTGCAAGTATTCACTATAGGCGTTTTTCTTTTTTAGATCAGAATAGAGTTCTGAACAGAGTCCGAGCATATCGAGCATGCTCTGAATATCCTCTGAACAAAGCGTGTTCTGAGCGCTCTGAACTATTTTTGAAACACACCTGAACACTTAGCTTTTTTTTTCAATTTCACCTGTCAAATACTTGTGTTCAGCATTCAACTAGGTCTGCTCAGTTATTTTATTCTGAGCTCATAGAGCGCGCTCTGAACAAGCTCAGAACATGTTCAGAACGAAAAAAGAAACACAAATTTGAAGCTCTTAAAACACAATTTTTTGTTTAACAGTTCAGGCTCTGCTCTGAACTAAAAAAGAAAAACGCCTTATGTTAACTTTTATTTCACTTTTTTATTTAGTATTTTCACTATTTTAACGTTTTAAAATCTCGAAACACTTTCCTATAGCTCGGCAAAATTACAGATTGGGTTCTTTTTTTTTTTTTTTTTTTTAATTTTTCGTTCTGTTTGATTTATTCAGCTGTCAAAATTAGGCGTGTTTCACAGAAGTTTGCTGACGTTTTGTTAAACAGGTTCTTTAGTTAGAAGAGTTGTTTAAAGTGTTTAAAATTAAGAAAAATTTAAACAAGAATTTTTAAATAAAGGACTGTTTTAACTAGAGTCGGGTTTATTGCTTAAACGAGAACTGTTTAAAATTTTGCGCCAATGCTTTTATCATACAAAGTGCAAAATTTTTGGAGTAAGCCGCCTCACTATATAGAAAAGTTTATTTCGATTGATTCATTTTGAAAACGGTTATTTTTAAGAACAAAAATTATGTTAGTGTTTTTATAGGAAATTTTCTAATCTACAAATTAGTTTGTGACATATTTTCTGTACAACTTCCCATTCGAGAGTTATTACAGAAAAACCATTTTGGGGGGCCTTAAACCCCCGTAAAATAGTAAGCGGTGTTCATATCGATGGGGACTTTTGAATGAAGTTGAAGATCGCTGCATCCGAAGATTTTTTTTTCTTTAGACTTGCAGCTCTCGATAAGTATCAATGGTATTGAAAAAATTTAAATACCAAAATGTTGAGGGCAAGTTTTTCCAGGGGCGATGTCCGTTAATTTTTGAATTGAACCTCTTTATATTTTTTTTTACTGAGTTTCTAAACTTTTTAAGTTATATTTTTTTTAGACGTGCAGCTAGGCCATAATAAATGTTTTATAAAATCCAAACTCTAGAGGCGATGTTTTTTATTTTTTTTATTTCATGTTCTTAAGTCTTTTATTCTTGCCTAACAACAAATTATAACAAAATAGTAATAATGAAAAATAAAAAACGCAAAAATATCTTTTTTTCCTTAATATGAAAATATTTTTGTTTTAGTTCTATAAGGCTCAACTGTAGCTTGAAATGTAAATCGACTTCACAGAACGTTAATATAATGTAAGAATAGATATAGGATACAAAAATGTTATAAATGAGCATCATCTAAACATAGGAAAAAAAATTATTTTTGTGTATGTATTTTTTTATTATTACCATTTTGTTATAATTGGAGTTTGGAAAATCTAATTCGTGAATGTAATTTTTTTGTATCTACCATTCGTTGATCCGAAGTTATAAGGGTCTAAACTTGCCTGTATTTCCTTTTAAGTTTCATGCTCAAAAAAGCTCAATAAAAAAAATAAAAAAAAAATAAGGAACATCGCCCCTAGAGAAACGTATGCTCTACATAGTGCAATTTTTTTTTTTATAAAACATTTATTATGGCCTAGCTGCACGTCTAAAAAAATATAACTTAAAAAGTTTAGAAACTCAGTAAAAAAATATAAAGAGGTTCAATTCAAAAAAAAGTAACGGACATCGCCCCTGGAAAAACTTGCCCTCAACATTTTGGTGTTTAAATTTGTTCAATACCATTGATACTTATCGAGAGCTGCAAGTCTAAAGAAAAAAAATCTTCGGATGCAGCGATCTTCAACTTCATACTTTTGATAGTTTTTAAAGAACACTATTTGAAGGCTATAGGTATACCAAAATCGCGATTATTTCCTAATTGGGCTGTTTTTATGGCTTTATCGATTGGACTAGGAATTAATCTTATAATAAGAAGATACCATAGGGCCACAGATACGATATTTGTTTCTTCTTATGGTAATTTATGCTATTCGTAAATCGCATACACTCAGCTTCATAATGTGAAGTGTTTCTATATAAGCTACACAAATCCCCGTGTTATTTAGATATTTTCTCTGTGGCTCTCTAAATAAAATTCTTTATTGAAAGAAATTATTAATAAACAACATTTATTTTAACAATATAAACAATTTTGTTACCAAAATCTTAAACTCACATTTACTTCATTTAAATAATAAATTCAAATCCTTATCGCTAATTTTATAATTTCTTAAAATTCGGAGAAAAAAGTCTGATATAAATACAAAGATGAAAATAAATTATTAAAAGTCAGTTGGAGCAGCAACGTGTGACTGAAATTATCGTGGAACAACTTTAATTTTAACAATTTTAGTTTTTTTTAAACTTTTCTTACCATTATACCTATCTGATCTGAAGAATTTCTGTGCCTTCTTTTTCCAGATGTTTCCTCTCTCGACAAAAATTTTTGAACAATGAAAAAAAAAATGAGGCGAAGCAGAAGACCATCTGGTTAACCATAATATTCTATATCCTCAACGAATCTTTCCCATGACCATTGGTCCTATGTGATTATATAAAATGCAAATCTGAATTTAATAAAAAGCCAAAACAAAAAAGGACACACACCTCACAAAGGGATTCATGAAAGTGAAAAATATGGTTTCTTAAATCCCAAATAGATACCCATATCCCACATGCAGCCCATTATTACTTCCAAAAAGCATCCCATAATCAAAAGATACTGAGATGCGATATGTTTAGGTATGTGTTGGCATCGTCTTTGTATCAATTATGCATATCTTATATTACCTTGTCAAAGGGTTATAATATCAGCGTTTCGCGACGTTGTTGGTTGCTTTCAAAGAAAGGGGTTGAGAATGTCGGGGATTGAAAAAAAAGTTGAATTTGAAGAAAATCTGGACCGAACCATCATTCCTTGCCTTAAAACCACCGCTGCCGGTGTCGGTGCAAGGGCAGATGTCTGCTCTGTCCGCTAGGAAAATCTGATGCTGCCATTTGGTCATTATACAAATATATACCTATACATATGAAGGTACGGTAAAATTGAAAACGGGTTTCACAGGATATTTTTGATAAATTATTTTGAACCTTTAGCACAATCAAAATACACACTCGGACGGGTCATACGAGATGAAAGGGTTATGAAAACTTGCTTGACAACATTTCCCATACGCAATAGTTATTTAGGAAACGGACATTGCATGCGGATTTAACAGAATGATGCAAATCTCTATAGTGTGTTTAATTTTTATACCTATACCTTTTTGAAGAGGAAAAAAACCGGTCGTCGGTCACCGTTGTAAACACGGAGAATAGAGTTATTGTTCATAAGAAAGGGTTAGGTCAGTTTCAGAGTGTGGACCGTTTGACGGACAGAAATATGCGGAAGAATAAAACCGGATATGTAATGCATGTGCGTCTGAGAAAACTGGTAAAACTGGTTGTGTTATTAGTTTTCCATATAACAAAATCCGAGAGGATTGTTTAGTTGAATCTGAAGGACATTATGCTAATGTTTGATATCACGTGTGTATATCCTTTTTATGAAACAGAGACGACACAAATGGGTGGTATTGTAAATGGCTGAACGAAAAATTACCATACAGCGCGTGTGTCGTTACACATATGAGCAGATATAAATGGGTATAGGTATAGTTTTGGAAAAATGAAGACAAACTTTTATATAATATGTAGATTGGTCATTCGGTCAGTGTTTGTCGTGTAAGAAAGTTGAAAAGCTTTTATTCTTTATTTATATTAATAAGTTATTTTAAATATAAATTATTTATGAAGAAGGCGATCGATAAGGGTGATTAAAGTTCAATTATTAATTAATGAATTAATTTTTAATTTGTAAATTTCTACCTTGTATGTGTTGGTGAAGCTTCTTTTTTTTAAGTTTACGAATTACGTTTCGTTAATTCATAAAACAATGTGTTCGGTTAAAAATGGAGAAGATTCTCTTTTTTTATTAAGTTTTGTTTAAGGTAACTATATATAAAAATATAAATATGTAAAGAATATCAGACTAAGACAAATAATGTAACTATATATCCAATATGTATGTATGTAGGTAAGTATACTAATTTTCCTATACAACAAAGATTGGTATTCTTTATAATAATTTCCATTAAACGCACATCAGGCATAGATTTTAAATTGAAATAAATGTGTATAGATTTTTGAAAAATGTTCAATTTTTTTTTTTGGAATGGTGTTTATGTTCATCCTAAAAATAGAAATATTATATAAACGTGTATGTGCATGAGGTTGGGTCGAATTAAACGAAATTGCTTAGAAATTCTAGATACCATTAAAAATTAAAAACTGATATTTCCTTGGGGCGCTAAGTAAACCTTAACATAAACTTGGGGCTCTAAAAATACGAGCTCTAAAAATGGTCTTTCATCACCATTTTAATTTTCCGTTAGGATATATACTCTGGACAAAGAGAGGGTATAATTTTGGAATTTTTGTATCCCCGTCTTATATATAATTTTTGTCTGGCCTTGAACTATAACCATACATGCTCCACAGCAGAGCTTGTAAAAGAATGCAGTAGGTACTTTGGTATAATGTAGTCAGTAAAGTCGCAGTTACTTAAGTTTCCAATTGAATACAATTTAGTACTATGTGATTGGGTATACTTTAACTGAAAAATAAACAGTCAGCAGCAAGAAGGTTTATATACCCATCTAATATTCTGACTGATGCAGTTAACAAAAACAGTTAACTGTTCACTTTTTTAAGACTTTTGATAACCTAGTGATATAAGTGAAACACCTAGGGGACCGCAGGTATCATTAATATTAGTAGAGCATGTGTCGCAAATATGGCCCATTTTTTTTAATAAAACGACAAATTTAACTCGAATTCATATATTTTTTGTTTTCGCTTCAGTCTTTAATAATTATCAATTTTAAACATAAAAAGTAACTTATAACAAAAAGATATTCACACAAAATTAAAGGAACCTCATTTCGGGATATAAAAAAAATTCTGCTAATATGGCCTATACTTATATAAGTTTCAAATATGGATCAGGGTGGCAAATATGTTTTCAGTCCAATTCATGCTAAATTCACATATGAAATATTGCTTCTCAATTCTCATTGCTAAAGCAATTATGGGATTCTACAAAAGAAAGAAAAAACATTAAGGCTCACGTTAAAACCATGTATCAAAAATGGCCCGGCCCACTGGTCCAAACTGGGATGGGCCATATTATAAAAACTATGACTTTTTCACTTTTTTTAATTTTTAACATACCCAATTATAACTTCAATCAAAATTTTAACTTTAAATTTGAGAGCATGAAATATAACACCACAAATACATATTTCGAAAAAACTTATTTAATTTCCGAATTACTTAATTGGGGGTGGCCCTGGCGCAGGTTTTTAAGAAAAAAATTTTAATTTAAGAATCCTTAAGTAAACCCACCCAAAAATTACAACAAAACGAATAAAAATTTGTTTTATCTTGCACCGCTGATCTGCTACTGGCACCGACATACAACGAGCAGAACGAGTTTGAATGCATTTGATTTGAACTGACAATGGAGTTCCTTCTTTGTTTCATTCAGGAAATATTGCGGTGGGCCATATTACCATTGTGGGCAATATTTGCGACACTTACTTTAGATTTGGATAAAAAGACTTATTTCCTTTTGTATAAAATAAGCCCGACCGGCGCGGCGCACATCAAAATCAGTTTTAATTTTCGAGATATTCGAGACAAAAAACATTCTTAAGCAATTTTTGGTAGTTTCTTGATTTCTGAAATCTTTTACAAACCTTATCAGTTCTTAGTTACCTACAGTTTCAGTAGTGGTCGAAATCAGTGTTTGTTTTTAAGATATTCGAGTCGGAAAACGTTTTTCAACAATTTTTAGAATTTGTAAGTAGTTTTTTTTTTGCTATATATACAAAAAAAACTGTCAATTGAATTTTTTTCAAAACTATATATCAGTAATCAAATATGGCATTGTGTAAGATATTCGTTTAAATTTGCGACAATATCATCTATATATAATAATGTATAATTTAATATAGATACGGTCAACGAAAGAATGTATAATTACGAACGTATGAATGTCAAAATCAAAGCTGACCAATTACAACAACTTCCAATAGGAAATTAAAAAGATGAAAATCAAAAAACCTATAACTAAATTCAATTAACCGTTGTCTGCCTAAACTGTGCATTATAGCCTTAGGATATGATAGGATAAGATAGGATAGGATAGCATTTCGGTAAATTGTATTTACTTTAAGGACTTTTGTAAATATAGTCACATTTTGAAGAAATTCGTCATTCTTTTTTTTGATTTTATAAAATCCATCTTAGATTGGGGGATAAGATTCAAACTCTTATTAAATAAAATTTGCAAATGGTTTCCCACTTAAATAATATCAAGTATGAACGTGCCTGATCCATTTTGTCATTGTAATTTTTTTCGTTTTCTTTTTTTTTTGAAGTTCCACCCCTGTAACTGTACACTTGCTTCGAATCAAGCATAAATCACACCAATACAACCAACAAAAAAATGGAATAAAAACCCTCCGCGAAGGACAATAGAAGGGTCTGTTCTATTTAACATATTTTTTTTTTTTACTGCGCACTTCTTATTTTCTTTTCCTTTTTCATTCATCCAACACATCAACATTTTAGAGACATGTTTTCAAGAAGAAATGCTTTTGGCATAGATTCCAATTTAAATCACTTTTTCTGGGTTCAATGGTGGTGGGTGGTGGGTGGTGTGCGTCGGGTGGTGGTGGATGGTTAATAATGGTTTTATACCATAGTTAGAATTTTGTTTTCAAAAGAAAAGGTTTTCAATTCGAATTTTAAAATAAGAACAAACAAAAACGATGTCGTTATTTTTGCGCCTTAACTTACTATTTGTAGATAAAAAAATACAAAATGACAGCAAAGAAAAAGAAAAAAAAATATAAAAATATAAAATTAAAACAAAAAAAAATACTTTTTATTTACCAAATAAAAAGGATAAAAGGAACACAGCTTCTTCTAATGAGAGGCAGAAAATTTAAATATTTCTTACAAACACCAATGTAATAACTCAACTTCTTATTTATATCCTATAATAACGAGCAACGGGTATTCTATATATATAGGTACGTAGGTATTTACATAAAAACTCAAATTTTAAAGAGAAAATAATTGGAAGCTATTTCTGTAGGAAATGCCCAAAGAAACACTCAAAATAATAGATTGGGTCTGGTTTGTGATGAAGGCGTGGGTAGAGAGGGTAGGGTTGGAGATAGGTTGAAAAAGAGAAAAGGGTGATGGTGCTAAAGCATTTTAATTTCAACAAGAAAAAAAAAGTAAAACATAAAACAGGACATTATTAAACCCCCATTTCATTCTTATATATAAATAAGAGGAGTGTATAGGGGTTGTAAAGGGAAACGAAGAAAAAGAAAGGATAGAAACTTACAAAATGAAAAACAAAAATAAAGAAGTTCCAATTTGTAGGAACCTACCATTGTTTGTTCGCTAATTCAATTCTGTCTTTCTTTAAAGAATTGAATTTATGGGGATAATAATTTCGACTTGCTTTTCTTTTATTGTGTTCTTATATATAGCATTTACATAAACTCTCTATTGACTACACATACTTTGTATGCAAAATAATGCAAATTATATATAGGTACTAAGTTTAGATATACATTTTTCTGATTTAAGTTAATTTAAAGCCAATTCTTGTAGATACTTCCTTTTAGAAAAATATATGTTTAAATGATCCCCAAGAAACATAAAATGTCCCGAAAGATCGATGTTCAGTAAAATCTAAATACTATTACATTTGGGCGTTTTGATATTCAAATCGCCCAAAAGATCCACATTTTGTCGATGATTTTCAAGAGTTATTCTACGAGAATTTAACAAGGTTAACAAATGCATTTCACCGCTGTGAGACGAATGCGTGTGAACGGGCAAAAATCTTTTTCGGTTTGGCTGATTTGACATTTTTTAAATTTTGAGCAATCTGTCATACCTACTCTTTTACCGCGAAAATTGTTTGACATTCTGCCATTTTTTTATAATTTGTTTGGTACATATGTAGGTACCTAGATGGACGTTTGCCACCAATTAAACAAAATGTTGATAAATTAAAAACGCCAAAAAATCAAATAAAAAAATAATGATTTCAATTCCTACGATTCATCGGCTTCTGAAATTATATACAGTAGAATCTCGGAAAGATGAACGGTTCTATAAGATGAACAGCTCGGAAAGATGAACGAAATATTTTCACTTTTGAGTTTTTCAAAAGATGAGGGGATTGAAATTTTGTACTCGCAAAGATGAAAACTTTATTCCAAACAAAATAATTTTCTTTTTCTTTGCATTTAGTTCCTCCTTGAACAGTGTTTTGGGGCTTATTTTAACTTGTTATATAAATAATTTTTAATGTTTTTATATTTCTAACCATATCTTCTTACTCAACCAAATGTTGATGCTCGAAAAGATGAACAATTCGAAAAGATGAACGGGCCCTGTTTTATATCTGTTCATCTTTTTGATATTCTACTGTATGTAGTACCTATACATAAATAAGTGTTAAGAGTTTTGGGAAATTTCATTAAAAAAAGAATTTGTTAATTTATCGTATGCGAGAAACAACTGAGAACAACTTTAAAATTAAATTATGAATGTTAATTGCATTTGAATTTTTTGTTTGAATCATTCTAATATGTATATGTACATATGCATAAAGTTTGAAGAAAATAGACCCATTCTTTTAGATATATAGAGATGAATTGCGAGACCCCACCTTATATCGTAATATGTATCATGTTTAATAAATATCTCGATGTTTGTTTTTTTTTGTTTTATAACCTACTCACACCTATGTACATACAATCAAATAACAAGTAAAAATCATGTAAGAATATCTATACCTACCTATAATACCTTTAGAAGGAATACCCATTTCAGTTGATGGGTAAACAAAAAACGGTGGGTAGTTTAAAAATATTTTAATAATAATTTTTTGTATCAAAGATAGAAATATGTACAGTGCACTCTCTCCAAACGGACACTTCTCATAACCGGACTGATTTCAAAGGATGGCATTAAATATCTACATTATTTTTCATAGGATAACTCTCCGAAAACCAGACTCTCTCATAACCGAAGGCGAACACCAATTTAAATAACCGCAACAGAGTTTGACTCTCTCGCGTGCAAAGTACAAGCAGAGTAGATACTATATTTTCCATGTTTATTACTAGTAATTGAGAACTATTCGAAAAAAAAAAATTCTATGAAAGAAATTCATTACTCATAGATAGGAGACATTTTGTATAGTACCTAGAAAACTCTTTTCTGTTAAATACTAAATACCAATTTTTTGAACGCACTCGAACTAAAACAAGAATATTCGAAAATACACATATGGAATTGTGTGATTGTTTTCTAGTTTTCTATTTTTTTTATTCATAATCAAATACATACCTCTTTAATAAGCGGACAAATTTCACTGTATATGTTCAATTTAAAAGAATCGTCCCCTCTTATATGCAAAGTGGCTTACCTTAATATTTTAACAAAAATCTTTAAATTTATTTCTGAGAAACTACTGATTTTGTGATTATCTGCACTTTGCTTCTGAGTGGACGGAATGTATCTTCAAAACTGTTCTCTTCAATTGGAAAATTCCTATAGGCTGGAAATAGTCCAGTCAATAAAGCCATAAAAACAGCCCAATTATAAAATAATTGCCGGAAAGCTGGATTTTGGTATATATATAGCCTCCTCATGTTGTTCTTAAGAAACTGTCAAAAGTACGATATATGACATTACAAATTTCAATTATCGTGGAGGAACTCACAACCTTCGTGGATTTGATCTGATGAATCTACCCCGCCGCAGAACATAACTATGGATTGCATGAACCTCTAACTCGTAAACTATTAAATTTGAATGATAATCTCTTTGATTTTAATATTAATATAATTAAACTTAAAACTGTTTGGAAGACTAGTGTACCACGCTTTTATTAATGTCTGTGCTTAATAATTTAAATACGTGTTTTTGTTGGCAAATCTTTGGTCGCTAGTTGTAGCTTGACTTAAGCTCTCTTCGACAAAGATCTGAATGTAAAAAAAAAACCATTACGATGGTACAGAATTGACGTGCCTTTTCTTTCTGTATTTATCTTGGGTAGGCCCAGCTCAGGGTAGGCCCAGCTCATAATACCTATATTAACTAATATGGGTACCTATATACAATAGAAGTTTAGATAGCTTTACCCATTCGAATCCACTACCGGCATTACGAATGTTTTATAGGACTTGTGAGAAACGCTCACTGCATATATGAAAACAATTTAACTTATATCAACCATAATAATAACTTGAAAAAGCCACATGATGAAAATCTTCTTTTTTTTGTATTTCGAGGTTGAAAGAAGAGTTTGCCCATGAATTATTCTTTAATTTAATGTTAGTTGTTTTCATTTTCGTTTTCTTATGGCCTTTTTTAGTCTGATGACCATTTTCGTTTCTGCCTTTACGTAGGTATTAACACTGATAATTTCAGTGAATACAATTTCAGACCATGGTCGATTTCATTCCTTTTAACCCAGCCAACCATTAGTGCTCATTGCTTTCCTCATTCACTCTATTGATTACTCTGGATAAAGGACTCTGTGTAAAGGACGAAACACGCGCTATCAATCTACCCACATTGCCCCACCACTCGCGCGATCTATCCACCCTCATTAAATATTCTTCCTTTTTATCAACATCGTCCGTTTGTTCTTCGCGGTGTATGTATGTATGTCGCCCAGCAAAAGCATCCTTAGAGTTCTTTATTGCTTTATAACCTAACAAGTCCCTAAGACTTTGAAAAAGCAACCTTCTTGCTATAGTTGCTATATTAGTTGCTACACCTTGCTGTAGAAATACACGAAAAAGATGAGAGTTACTTCGTCGTCGTACGTAGTAGGTACATAGATACTATGATACTAGTTTTTTTTTCCTACTTTAAATGCCATTTCATTTTATATTCCTTTATCCTATGCCACGTACCTTTACTTTTTTTTGTATTCTTGTTTGGTTCTGCTGCTGCTATTTTTTTTATTGGTTACTCCTCTCCATTTTATAATTCTGTTTTTCTTAAAATCTATCTCTTTCTTTTATGCCCATGGCCCCAACCCAACCGACAAAGTTGAAATTAAGAAACAGCAAAATCAAGTGCGGGAGAGCAAAATAAAAAAAATAAAACCCAATATACTTTTTTACTCTCTTGGGATGGACAGTGCCTGCCGATTCCAAACGAATCCTTTTGCCTCCCCAAATGCCATTGCCATCTCTCCTACCTAATTCACCATCGCTGTTACCAGGACTATTTTATATTGCTTTTCGTGTCGTAACGAAAAATATAAGCAATAATAAAAATGGCTTTCAATTCTTCCGCTCCATCACCATCAAGTTTTAGTTTGTTGGCAATCGAGCAGCAGGAGAAGACAATGAGTTTTGGAAGAAATCATCGCCATCATCATCCTCATCAGTCCCCTTCGCCCACTTGTGCTATGCTCTGCCTCTGATGCTGGCGCGTTTTTTTTTCCTTTGAAAAAGGTTTCTTTTAAATTTGTGTATTTCGCGAAGGGGTCCTTTGTTTTATACGGGAGTTTTTTTTTACTTTCTCGTCCGCGCTTTCTTCGTTATTTTTTGGCTTCGTCTTAGTTATTTTTTGTTCAAAAAAGATCGGCGATTTTTATTGTATTTATTTGGTGATGCTATTGTTGCTGTATAGCTGCTGTGCGGTAGTTTGATTGCGCACCCCCATTTAATAGGCCAGCAAGTACTAGAGCAAACCCAAACCGTAAGTACATAACGCTTTATGCAAATAGGTACATATATACATATAGCTGAAACAAAGTCTTGTAAAAATTATATTCAAGAAGGAATGAAAGAGGAAGAAATTCCTCTGCGTTGGGTTTTTCAGCAGGATAATGACCCCAAACATTCTTCAAAGCTGCTAAAAGAGTGGTTTTCAACTAAAAATTTTCGTGTCTTAGAATGGCCATCTCAATCATCCGATTTAAACCCAATAGAAAACTTGTGGGCCATTTTAAAAAGGCGGGTTGGGAAAAAAAAGCACACGTCAACAACTTCTCTTTTTGCAGCTTTGAAAAATGAATGGTTGAATATTCCTGCTTCTGTTTTCGAGAATTTAATCCAGTCAATGCCTCGTCGGTGCCGAGCTGTGATAAAAAACTGGGGTTTCTGGACAAATATTAAATAAATAATAAAAGTTAATTGCAAAAAAATAAAATCCGGTTAGTGTGTCACATTAAAATTTTGAATTAACTTTAATTTTTTGAGTTTTTTTTTGTTTTGATGGATAAAGTTCCATGGTTTTTGTTTCAAATAATAAAATTGTTCAATAAAAATGGGAAAAAATTGCAAACATTTGATTTTTTCATTTTTATATCACAAACCAACAATCAATACAGTTTACCAAAAAATCCGGAATGTTTTTCACAACACTGTACATATTTTCAAGCCTTGAACGCTGTGTTTAGCCTTTAATAAGCACTTATTAATCAACATTAACTGATTCAATTGATCAGATTTTTTTTATAAAAACATGTTCAAAACAAATTTTGCTTTTCTTTAGGTTAGGTAGAAGTGGTTGGCGGCGAAGTGACCGACACACTTAGGCCAATTGATGGCCCATTGTGATACCACATGGATCTAGGAAAGCTATTCCCTACTCATTAAACCAGTTTGAGCTTCTTATGAAGCGTGTGAGATTACTTACAGCAATATTTGCTAGATCACTCGGATCATCGTAGTAGAACTCTCCTAAGTAGAGTCTACCCCCAAGTTACATCGTTGGAGCTATTAGATGCAAAACTGTTCTTTTACAGCTCTTAGCGAGCAAAATTGAAAGCTATTGCTCTGTAAAAGATTATTTAACAGCTCCTTTCATTTTATTTAAAAATTATGTTCTATAATTGAAGTTTGAGAACAGTTTTAGCTCTATTAACTTTATAACGCATCAAGATTTAAAAATATGCTCCATAACAAACTTTACACGTCTACTATCGAGCAACCTGTCAATATCAGACAATTTAGAGACGTTATACAGCTGCTAGCAACACATCCCCAAAATACTAACGCATTATCTTTTGAAATGTAAAAATTTAGCATTTACAGAGCTGTATAAAAAGCGACTGTAGAGCCGAATTACTAATATTTGCACACAAATACTTCGTGAAGCGCATGCGCATTTTCAAGTTTTAAAAAAATTCTATAACAGCTGTATATTCAACCTCTCTAAAAAAAATTCTATAGCACTCATGTTATAGGGTGTTCCATACTAGAATACGAAGAAAATAATTATTTCAAAAGAAAAAATTAAACCAGTTTAAAATAAATTAATTAATTTCATTCTGCATTATGTGTCGTTCTCGTCATATTAGTTATTAATAGGAATGTTTTTTTCCAAATGGCGGGTGTCATTATAAAAACTTTTTTTGATGACAATTTCGTTTCTAAAAATAAGCTTTGAAAATTTTATTACGTACATACAAAAATATACCGACGACCTAAGATACATTTTTGGTATAAAATATTCTTCAAATAAAAATCTTCGTTAATAGAAATAATTCTTTTTTATTTATTATCCACTTGCCGAAACTTTCAATTTCTGAAACACCCTTTTTATTTCATTAAAAAAAAATATAAAAACCAGAAAAATGCCATCTTGTTAAAACTAGCTCTAAAAGTACAGAAAGCAAATCTTTAAGTGATATAAGAGCTCGATATCAACAGTAATTAATATTGCAGCTCTATAACAATCAAAAATATAGCTCAAAGTGATTTAACAGCTGTATTGAAGAAACCTTCTTCCCTTATGAAAACATGGCGGCGAGAAAAAAAATAATGCAATATTTTCTTTTATTCATTAAGAAAAATAAATATCTATCCGCGCTCTCACTCAAAATCAAACTAAATTGTATTTTTAACCAAAATAAATTTATTTCGAATTTGAAATTTTTTTTTTTTTTTTTGAATTTTAAATTTTTTTAGGTATCATTTATTTTTATTTGACAGCTTAAAATACAAAATTTCGAAGGCGTGTTGTAATTTAACAAAGTACTTGCATAACGTTTGTGAAAAAAATTAATTCGCACATAAATTAAGCTAACATTTCACTGAAAAATATTAAATTCCTTTATTATTTATTTTGGTAGGAAATTATAATTGGCATATCTTACAAAATTATATATTAGTTATACTATCAAACGATTCACTTATTCTATATAAGTATTAAAGCGTGCCTGCGTTTATGTTTGGTATTATATTTATTACTCAAACAATACAAACAAACATCTTTCAAAAGATGCTCTTTAAAGGTGTATGACATAGACCTTCAGAGTCACTTTCCACTAATAACGTGCTTCTTAAGAGCAAAAAAGTGCTCTCAAACTCAAAGAATTAGCTGCAAATGAGCTCGACTTAAGTTCTAAATGTGTTTCTAGACCTCATTATTAAAAAGAGGAACTTTAAGATTAGCTCTAGAAGCGCTGCTAAAGCCTTTAAAAATATTACTTGGGCGTCTCTGTGATAGAGCAGGACAAGTACATAGAAAGTGAGGAATTGTTTCCTCCTCCTCTTCATCCATGCAGCTTCTGCTGAAATCATGTGAGTAGGCATGTCTACCTATTAAACAGTGTCCGGTAATGACACCTATAACGGAGCTAATTTGTAATCTGCTTAAAGATATCAAATGTTTGGAGCGCTTAAGATCCAGCTTTGGCCAGATTTGTTTTGTCGCCAAACAGGTGTTGAGGTTGTGCCACCTCTGGTTTGTTTTCTTTATAGCATCTTGCTTTAGCATAAATTTACATGTAGCGATTGATATACCAATACTTTCCTTATCAGTCAAGAGTTGTAATGATGTTCCACTTTTGGCTAGATCATCAGCTTTACAATTTCCTGGAATGTCTCTATGGCCCGGCACCCAGCAAAGGTGAATATTGAACTGTTTCGCCATCTCAACGAGAGATGATCGACAGTTTTTGGCCGTTATAGAGTTTGTAGAAACAGAGTCCAGCGATTTGATCGCAGCTTGGCTATCTGAGAAGATGCGGATATCCGTTGTTGATATCACGTTTTCTTTAAGCCAAGATAAAATCCAAGCCAAGATTTAATCGCCATAATTTCCGCCTGTAACACGCTACAATGATTTGAAAGACGGAATGAGAGACCTAAATTGAGTCTTTCTGAGTACACGCCTCCACCAACCCCATCGACTGTTTTCGATCCATCAGTATAAAAATGAATGGATTCATCTTCCAAGAAGGCCTCATCCTCCCAATCTGTTCTAGGTGGGATGGTAACTTGAAAGTTTTTGTTGAAAACTGTTTGGGGTATAGTGTAGTCAATGTTACTTGAAAAAGATCTGAATGAATTCAGAATTTGTGAGGGTTTACACCGAGCCCACACCGATCTGCCCAATGCGTTAGCATGTTTAGAGCGTTTTGTAGGAGTTCTTTCAGGGTTTTAGGATGCTTTCCAGATACTGCTATGGCAAAATCGTCCGCATAGGCTATAACTCTGTAGCTCTCCGCTTCTAGGCACATAAGTAGCTCATTTACTACCAAGTTCCAGAGGAGAGGGGAAAGGACGCCACCTTGTGGCGTACCTCTGCTGACAGATCTTCTGGTAGAAAAGCCGCCCAGTTTTAAGTTGATAATCCTGCTTGTCAGCATATGATTAATCAGCTCACCAAGCGACCTATCCACCTTGAGAGATGACAGTGCTGATGAGATTGCCGATGTTTCGACATTGTTGAAAGCACCTTCTATATCTAAGAAAGCCACAATTGTTGTGGAAGGAGTATTCGATAGTACGTACTAGCGTATGAAGTGCAGTTCTACCGACTTCCCTTTATTGTAAGCTTGTTGAGCGTTGAACAATAGTCTCGTATCAATGTTTGATAGTAGATGGATATCAACCAGACGTTCAAAGGTTTTTAGAGGGAATGATGATAAACTTATAGGTCTAAGATCTTTTGGGTTCACGTGGCTAGATTTACCCGCTTTAGACAGCCTTTGAAAATTACCTCCAGAATAGGCAAAATGACATCTGAATTCTTTTGTATTTCAGCTGGAATAATGCCATCAGGCCCTGCGGATTTGTACGGTTTAAAGCTCTTGAGTGCCCATTGTAGTTTGTTCCTTGTGATCAGACCTTTTGGATAAGTTAAATTGCTATTTGACCTTTTTGGGTCAATACTATTAACTATTAGTGAGCTTCCTGGAAAATGAGTATCCAGTAGCAAGTTGAGCGAACCTTCGCAAGAGTTGGTCCAGGAGCCGTTGGCATATTTCAAGCCGCTTGGCATAACTGGATTTTTAGAGAGGATTTTCCGTTGTCTTGATGCTTCGGAGGTTTCTTCTATGCTACCACAGAAGTTCTTCCAAGAATATCGTTTGGTCTTCCTCAGTTCTTTTTTGTAATTCTTTAGGGATACCTTATAGGAATCCCAGTCTGACACTTCTCTAGTGTTTTTAACTCGATTGAAAAGTTTTCTACAACCTTTCCTGAGCAGATTTAACCCAGAAGTCCACCAGTGTGGCTTCCTTTTACCCCTTATTTGAGAAGGAGGACAGGAGATGGCCAATGATTTATTGAAGGCTTATGTTAGATTGTTGACTTTGTTGTCAAGATCGTTAATGTTAGACGGAACATTCAAAAGCTCAGGTTTAATTAAACTTTTAAGTGTTTCTTTTTATTTGAGCCAGTCGGTTTTCCGAAGATTTCGAAAAACTGACTGGTAGGGAGGTTCATCATTTAAACTGAATTGGATGTATTTATGATCTGAGAACGAGTGTTCTTTAGATACCTTCCAATTAATAATCATTTGATGGATGTTGTCGGAGACAAGAGTTATGTCTAATATTTCTTGTCGGTTTTTAGTAACTACGTTACTTACAATAAGGTTAGTATTTAGAATAAAATCAAAAATAGACTCACCTCTATTGTTGATATCAGTGCTACCCCACACCGTATGATGGGCGTTAGCGTCCCCTAGCCTACTAACAGCCAGTTTAAATAGATCGCACGACCTCTGATCATCACAAACGATGAGCTTGACATGGCCTTGATGCCAGCCACCATCACTTGTGATTGGAGGTGCTCCCGGGTTTTCCCTCATTATACGTAAGAAGCTAGCCGAGAGCTTTAATTTTACCACCTGCCAATGATCTGAAGACATCGTGCCATCCACATAGCTCCTGTCGATAACCGCAACTATTATCTTGTCTTTCAGTATGTCCCTGAAAGACTTGTCTCCGGTATGGGGATTAAGGGGAGTGCTGGTGTTGTGCACTTTGGGACGCTTGGGGACCGAAACGATGCCCTCAACAGACCTTTGTCGCTTAGACGTGGAGTCCTTGCCGGTTTCGTCATATTTGGCTAAGATTCCCTTAGCCCACTTAATCCTACCGTCCTGCTTGGGGTCTCCTCCGACATATGGCTTATCACCATATGCCTTTAGAATCCTCTAAGCATTCCGGATATTTTTGTAGATTGCCCCCGATGGTATGAGCTTTCAGAAGAAAACCCGCAGTGGGAGTGGGCCACTCTGGTTAGTAAAAGAAGGGCCATTATTCACGATCCTCCTTCCACTGAAAGTAGGTATATTTACCTTTTCACTGTTCTTGCCATTGGCAGCCCGACTATGAGTTTTTACAGTCACGTCAACAATGCGCAAGACAGCAATAACAGCAGGTAACTTAGCAGTCGCACTACTGGCCGATCTTGAAGAAGACTCGGACTTACCACCAACACCATTAAATGAATTCATATAAAGGTCCCACGAGTATCGGAGAAGGATTGGTCCACCGTTAACGACTGAGCTATTGTTTTATTTGGGCCTCAGCCTGGCTGATCATCGGCACGGATCGTATAACACCTTGAATACAGCCCAAAGGGAGTAGGAGGGGTAGAGGGAGGGAAATGAAGGGGCTATGGAATGCCAGACAGCGTCATCGCCGTACTGCGTAACGGAGGGGTTAGGATCGTCGGACAGCTTCATCGCCGTGCCTACGAGGCTAGGAGGAGGGTACGCCAGACATCTTTTTCGCCGTACTGCCGAGAGGAGGGGACGTCTGACAGCTTTTTCGCCGTACAGCCAAGGGAGGGGTTCCGTCGGACAGTGTTATCACCGTACCTGTGTACCTTAAAAGTAAAAATAGAAATTTTTTTTATGGGATACTACCTCTTCCGAGGAATTAAATTTTTGCACTCTTAATAGAACTTCAAATGTGTGCCAAATTTACTTCAAATTTGGAGATTTTTGATCACTTTCAGGAAAGAACTGAGAATAATTTGAGACATTGCGAACAAAAGAGCCACCCTAATAGACATATTTCCTTTTCAATAAAAAAAACCCCCGCGTAGAGTGAAGAAAACACAAACCTTTTAATGAATCAATTAAAATGATTTTTTATTGCAAAATATATTATTTTATTGACAAACAACACAAAAACCACACAAATAATAATAATCTGAATAATAATGTTAGGAGAAAATAAAAGAATCCAATCGGCTGCGCAACAGAATTGTTTTTTTTTATGAACAGCTGATGTTGGTTTGTCAGTTTTGGAAGTAAAACGTAATAGATTTGCTCTTTTTGGTACTTTATTTGACACAAGAGTATTATAACTATACGGGGTAGGAAAATCTTTTATATATAATAATTTATGTTGCGTTGAATAGAGGCTACATAAATGCTTATGCATTACATAACTATTCAGCCGTTTAGAGGTGTTTAGCGAATTCTAATAAATAAGGCTGCTAATATATAAAATATAAATACCATTTTGAAGGTGTTCGGCGCAGCACTATTTGGCCAGCTTAAGGTGATAGGTTAATGTGTAAAAAAATCAATTTTTTCGTATATCTAGTTTAATAAATTAATATTACACTGACATTTATTTTGACTAAAACTTAACTGATAATGTACTGATTAATGTTGTCATTATGTTAGTTTACATAATTTAACGTAAATAAACCACAAAATATTAAAGGAAATTAATGAAAACAGAGATTTGGAAACCTAAAAATTAACTTAAATTAACTTAATAACTTCGGCCACACAGCGAATTTAGGCAAACGGTAATAAATAGTGTATGAATATACGTACCTATATATGATATAAAGGTCGTTCTTATTGGAGCTTGGCCATATTTGCCCATTGTCCTTTTGTTATTTTATAATTTGTTCGGTTCTTAAAGTGCGTACCTATCAATATAAATTTTTAAACAATTTTGAAGAAACATAAAATTGCCTTTCAGCATATAATTATGATTGAGAATTTCAGCAAACTGTGATTTTTAAAATCAAAATTTTTCAAAAAATAAAAACTTTTTGAAAACTATTTTAAAGTGAACATTTTTCGTCTCGTCACGCTGCACAAAAATTACCGTTTCTCTTTTTCTTTTCTCCAAAATTAAAGAAATGACTTTCGTAGTCATAATATGTATGTATGACTAGTTCACTTTCGATAAAAAGGTCAAGGATGAGACCAATTACCTGTAAATACAAGATTACCTACGTTGAAAATAAAAAAAATTGCACTTTTATTAATTTATAAAAAAAATTTAACTCATTACCTGATACTTTTTCGATTAATTAAAATTATGAATTTTCAAAATCTTTAAATTGGTTTTCTCGTCTAGAATGAACATTCCTACCATGGGGACACAAATTACATATATGTATATGTGTATCAAAATTCCACTATCAAATTAATGTTACTTCTTTCAAGGAATACAATAAAATAACACATGTGTAACACATGTTGGGAGCCATGTGAGGGGTTGGGAATATTTCATACACCAACAAGTATAAAGGGTGATTCCATATACATATATATATGTATATTCATACACATATGACGAGTATCTTACACCACGTGATGGGAGTACATGAACCTTAAGAAGGTAGCTTTACGTCATCACGTATGCGTGCGTACATATATCTATAGATTTCGAGGAAAATGTTTGTCTGGCATAAAAAGGAAAACACCAGTTTCAAGGTCTTTATCAATTGTTCAATTAGAGATAGGTTAGTATCTTCATAATATTTCTGTTAGAGAAATAGGGCTAACCAATGTAATATAGGTACATACATACATACGAACAGAAAAAAATTAAAAATAAAATAATCTAATTATCTTTATAACCAAAAATATATGCATGCGCTCATAACTCAGTTGAACATCATCTGATTTGCATGGAGATTTTTTCGTTGGATTCGTATTGAATCAGGTAAAAACACAAACTAAAAGCTGAAAATTGGAAATTGCGTCTGGAAAACAAAACTAAAAAAAAAACAAAACGAGAGATTTTTAAACGGAACCTTGTGCATTGACTTTTAACTTTTAAGCTTTAAATTAGTTGATACGCCTCATGTTATATAAATTTCAGATTAAAATTTTCTTTTTGTAGGAAAAAAACATTACAAATGTAACTTACATATTAACAGGCCTTAAATCGACATAAATTAAAATTGTAAAAGGAGGATTTCTATACTTTAGGTTACAAAATATTTCTTTTGGGCCAATAAACTGCAGCTAAGTGGTTTAGCCAGAATGCAAAATAAATATATTAATAAATTAAAATAGGTATTTTTCTTGTTTCGAAATGAAACACTGAAATTGTTGACGGTAGGCTTTTATATAGAAACAACTGAATATATCAATCCAACTTAACATCGAACTCAAATGTCTCTTCTAGATTCAAAAACAACGTATTCCGCAATTTTGATTGTCTATATGTTTATATATATATATAAATTCATTGCACTGCGACCTTAAGATCTATTGTGCCCCCATTTAGAGCAAGATGAGGTGTCTCGTTTATAACTCTTCCTCCTGATTTGAGAAACTTCAGTATCTGGGAGGGAGGCTAATTCGCTCCCCCTGATATGGTGCCATCCCAGATATCTGTTTCGTTTATGCACAAGTACTTCGCAACTACCAAAAATGTGGTCCGGTGTCCCCTCATGAGCGTCGCAGAATCTACAGGTGGCGCTGCTCACCAATCCAAGGATGCTGAGATGTCTTCTGAGCTTGCAGTGACCAGTGAGTAGTCTCGTTATTATTCTTAGGTTATTTCTACTTAAGCTAATGCAGGATGTATAACGTTCTTGGTCATAATTTCCAAGTAATACTTTGGCCTGTCTCAGCTTAGGGAGTTCATTCCATTTTTTTCGTCTTTTGGCCTCCTCTTCTATTTTTATTTTATGTTTCATAACGTTTTCTCCTATTCCGCAATAGGGCTCTAAACTTGTTAAGAGTGTTGCTGCTCCTATTTTCGCTAGGGAGTCTGCCTCTTCATTGCCTTGGACACCAACTTGACCTGGTACCCAATAAAGTGTTATCTTGTTGTAGTTTAGTGCTTTGAGTGTGGCTTGGCTGTCTGACCTGATGGCAATGTTTGTGTTAAGGTAATTTCTCCCGAGATTTCTTTCTGCACATTTTGCTATGGCGTTTACTTCTGCCTGAAAAATGCTGGTAGACTGTCCCATCGGCAGGGAAATTTTGGTTTTAGGCCCAAAAATACCTGCCCCAGTCCCCCCAGTTGTTCTTGACCCCTCAGTGTACCACTTGATGGTATTTGCTTAAGATGGTAGTTTACAAATTCACCTGACCACTCTTTGTTGCTACTTAACTTCATTTGGAAGTTTTTTTCGAAGTTGTATTATTTTATCATACCATCTCTTAGAATTTCGAGAAGGTTTCAAAATGCTTGCATATCGAGTTTCTTTCTCTGCATTTACCCTTCCCAGTTCCCTCCTTGGCAAATCTCAAGATTGCTCTCATAGCAGCACTTTCTATGACCATGTGTAGAGGCGTTAAGTGGAGGATAACCTCCATTGCTGCCGTAAGGCATGTTCTCATTGCTCCAATGATGCATGCGAGCCTTTGTACATTTTCTAGTGATTTCCTAGTTGTAATTTATTCGGTTATTTTGTGCCATGCAACCGCCCCATTGGTAATGATTGGTCTTACCATCATGGTATATATCCACCTGAGGATGTTTGGTTTGCAGCCCCATGTTTTACCTGCAAGTCTCTTGCATATCCCTAGGGCCCTTGTGAGTTGTTGCTTTCCTGACAGTTATCTCGACGTGTTTATTCCATAGGAGCTTACTATCTATACTCTATCGAATTGATTTGTGCAGTACAGGGAAGATAAGTAGTTTGCCTCATACTCTGGTTGCATTGGCTTGCATAAGCGTGTCGCTATTTAAAGCTCTCACAGGGTTTTCGTAGTTTCGTATAAATCGCTGCAAATGAGAGAGAACTCTTTTGCATAGACATGGTATGTGCCCAAGTGCAATACTACTTCAAAGTATACTAATCAGATATGGCATTATTTTATATTTGGCTTTTTTAAAAAGGGCTGGAAAAATGCCATCTACTCCCGCTGATTTAAAAGTTTGAAAGGTATCTATCGCCCAATCAATCCTGTTACCTGAACAGATAGTCGAGGCAATCTTCCAGCTTTCCCGGTTTGGTTTAAGAGGTAAGCTCTCAACTATGTTCTCTATAATCGGTAAACAGCCAGGAAAATTTGTGTTTAGCAGTAGGGTGGACCTTTGCTCCTCATTTTCTGTGAAGCTACCATCAACGTTCCGAAGTGCTAAAGATGTTATTGTCTTGTCTTGTCTTTAGCTATAGCCCTATGTAATCTTGCTGCTGCAGGGGTAGAGAAAATACCCTCGCAGAAGTTTGCAAAACTATTGCTCTTAGCTTTCCTTAATTCCCCGTTATATTAAGTTAACTCTGCAGAGTAGTTGTGCCACTCTCCAGTTCTCTAAGCCTTATTGAAGAGTTTTCTTACCTTGAATCTTAGTTTTGAAAGATTATTGTTCCACCAAGGAGCATCTGTCTACTTTTTCATGGATTTTAATGGACAGCTGAGTTCATAGTCCTCATTTAACGCCCCAGTAAACTCATTAACCATATGCTCTAAATCAAGGTGACTGTTTGTTGTTCTAACTGGTCCTATCTGCTCAAGGTTTGTCTTAAGAACGTTATTGTAAAGATTCCAGTTTGTTTTCTTAGGTTTCTTCCAGAGGTAATCTCTGTAAGAAGGTTTTCTAAGGTAAACACTAAAATTCTGTGGTCAGACATCGAGGGTTCGTTTGAGACTCTCCACATTTTCTACCAGATGTAGTCCGAAGTTGTTCGCGTACGCAAATTTTGGGTAGTTTCTGGCAGGAGAGAGCGCTCATGAGAGCGAAAATAATTTCCCATTCTTGACAGTTTTTACCCGAGAAATTTCTTCGGGCAGAAACTGGTAAGTTCTGTTTTCTGTCAGAAGCCAGTCTGAAAGACAAAGAACAACAAGCAAATACAAAATGGCTGTTGTTTACTTTTTGTTTTATTTGGTAGAAGTTTTTTTTTTTATTTTTTCATTTACAAAAATGAAATATTTTAATAAAATAAGTGAAATTTTTGATAAAAAAAAATTAATAAAGAAAATATATAGGTAATTTAAGAAACTTAGTTTGTGGAGTGTTCTTCAATTCAGTGTTTTTTTTTAATTCTGTCGACTTTAGTTATGATTTCTTCATAGAATTTGGGATTAATAAAAAAATTATGTGATGTTCCTTAAATTTAATTTGTTCGTTATCAAATCTATTAAATAATATGAAATAATAATAAAAAAAAATTTAATATTGTCGCTTTGTTTATTTTTTTGTTTTGTTTACTTTTGGTCGACGTTTAAAAAATGGCAAATATTTTGGTTGAAGGCGTTCGTGTACTTTCGGACAGTTTTACTCCTCTATGAGAGAATTTCATCCCCACTCCTCCAAATTTGACAGTTTGCCAGATTTAGTCCAAGAAGTACACGACCAAACCTAATGAAACATTAAACAATGACACATGCTGTCTGCCGCAACACACCTTCGAGGTGTTTAGCATTTTTATTCCAGACTTTTTTACAGCGAGGCACATTCCCTTATATTTGGAAAAACTCGTTCATCATTCTCATCCACAAAAAAAGATATCGTGGTGATGTTTCTAATTATAGGCCAATAGCCGAACTCTTGTATTTACCTAAACTATTTGAGGCTATTGTATTTAAGAGTTTTTATTTCAGTTGTAAATTGTAATCCTTTACTTGCCAGCGAGCAACATTGGTTTATGTAAAAAAAACAACTGTACCTAACTAATCTTCTCGAATTCACGACGTTTACAAATAAAACTACTGAAGAGGGCCATCAAGTTGACTTTATTTATACAGACTTCAGTAAAGCATTTGACAAGTTGTCTCATAGCCTTATTTTATTCAAGCTTTTTTACCTCGGTTTCCCTTCATCCTTTGTTGAATGGATTAAATCTTATTTGTAAGAAAGGACTTACCAAATTCTTTTTAGAAATTTCGGACTTAATTAACGCCAATTCTGGCGTACCCCAAGGAAGTCACCTAGGCCCATTATTTTTTATAGTTTCTATCAATGATGTAGTCTCGACAGTAAAATCGTGTAGAGTGCTGATCTACGCCGATGATATTAAATTATTTAGAGTCATCAGGGTCCAGTCTAATTCTGTAGCTCAAGATGACTTAAACATTTTTTCTAATTGGTGTCTACATAACAATCTTTTTTTGAATGTATCAACATGTCAGTCAAGTTAGAAGTCACAGTTCTCGCAACTCTCATATTTTCCATCTAGACTTTCATCGTATAAATTATGATTTAAATGAACCCCTAACTCGTTTGAAACATGAAGTAAACCATAACCATAATGTTATCGACTTAAATTATTCAAAACTTCCATTCAGGCGCAAGTTATATGGGCGTTTTCAACACTAGTTACTCACTATTTTTTTGTATGTGTAAAATTCATTTAATTAATATTATGTAGTTATTTGTATGTATATTTGTTTTTTTATGTCTAGTTTGTTCAGCATTGTTGGTATAGTGTGTTAAGTTTAATATATATTTTGTATACTCCCAGTATCGAAAGGTGAAAAAACCCGAAAAGAAAGACCCTATGTTTGAAATGCTTGCATTAAGCAGTACTGATAGCGTTTAAGTTTTGATTAAAAAGAGCATAAGGAATACGTTGCTAACCCTCATATAAGGATACAAATATCTCTTGAATAAGTACACTTTTGAAAGTTTTAATTACAGTGAAGGATAGATTAAAAAAACTGAAGTAAACTGCATCGTCAATTCATTTTTTTCGAAAAGTGGAATACGTTGTTTTGACAAAAATGAGACAAATGTTTTTGGTGGAAAAAAAATATTTTCCAATCTGTTCCTTATGAATAATATATTCGGGATGTATGTATTTTACTTGGTGTAGATATAAGGGATGGGACGATTTTTTCTCATAATTATGTTTCGTACATAATAAATACTAAGATATTTTTTTTTCAATTCAAACTTATTAAACAAAACGGACAATGATAGAATCTTTTAAAAATTCTTTTATTATATATTATATTGTAGGTATAATATAAAAAAAAATATTTTTAAATGCTATTACTTATATGTAGATGTGTCAGAACTGGTTTTCAATTTGCAGTAATTTCCCCTTCCATATCATAAACTTACTCATTATAGCATTTAGGTATATAAGGGTTATACAAAATTTACCAAGGGATGAATTTGTATACCTATTATATTTTTTTTCTATCTACAAACACAACAACATTGATTGATAGGGTAGAAATTTTTTTTTCTCAAATCTCCTCCTTCGTGCCTTTTTCTTAGCGAAATCTTCCGCATCATATACAAAATGAAACGACAAACAACTAAATTGCCGACTCTTGTTCTTTAGGCTATAAAAGAAATTTTAGAAGGAAAACAATTTCTAAAAATTCTTCTTGGACTGTCCTTGTATTCATCAATTCCCTTTACCCTTTATTTTTGTCAACGCCCTTAAGGTCCCTTCTCCACTTAGATTTGTACAAAAATATTCACAGCATCAAATACCTATAACCTAAAAATTGTATAGGTGTTGGTATTTAAATGTTTTTGTATGTTTGTATATTATATATATATGTATACAATAAATAAACGAAAACAGGTTTAGCAAAAAAAATATTTAAAATAAGAAAACCATTGAGCTCCTTTGGAGATTATGTTTAAAATAAATAAAAAAAAAATATGAAGCTTTAGATTGAGAAATAATTGCTCTCACGGGGGAAGATATATATTTGACCAAGAAAATGTTTATGTCATTTCTGATGGGATTCATATAAGTAAAGAAGGAACTTTATATTATAGTTGTAGGAGAATATTACTTAAATAGAAATTTAAATAAGTTAAAACGAAATTCCTAAACCTAAATAAATGATATAGACTTATATAAATATATGCATATTATAAACATATTTTACGCATTTTTTATTTTATATACCAACACAAAACAGCGGAGAGATCTTGACCGAAGTCAACATCTATATACAATACGTGTGATTCAATATAGGAAAGCCTAGAAAAGAAATAAAATATATATATATTAGGGTGATTCAAAAAAACGCCTTTCTCGAAATTCAACCGGGACCGGGCGAAATTATGAAGCTTAGATTGAAACCAAAAAATTCAAAATCGAACACCATTTAGAGGTCGCTACCAGTGTTTTTTCAATAATTTTGCTTGAAAATCTTTGAAAATCGGAATTTTTCTCAAATGTTCAAAGCTGCTTAACTTTTCAAGTATTGGTGCTGAAAGCATGAAATTTTCAGGGATTGTTCGTAATTTTATGTGATTTCCGAATATTCAGTTAGAAAATTAATTTGGGAAATATTTTTTTTATAATTTTTTTGTTTATAAATACAAAAAAACGTCTGCGGAAAAAAACCGCAAGGGATCTAGGACTTGGTGTTGACTTCAAATTACGACTAATTAAACCGAAAATGCATTTCAATGACCAAGAACCTGCCCCAAAGTTCTTTTCTTGCTTAAACAATATTTTAAAAAAAAAACACTATAACCATGATGTAGAAAAACTCATATCGTATTGTACAGGGTGCGCTTAAAAAATATTTTTTTAAATTATTTTCTAAAAAATTTTATAACCTGTTATATTTTAATACTAAATCCTAACGGTTTTTGATTTAACAATTTTTTTTTTTAATTTAAAAAACTTCTACTTTGACTTAATCTTTGGATCACCCTGTCCAAAATTGATTTTTGTTTTTTAACGTTTTTCTTATTTATACTGCTTACTAGTTAGACTAACGTTTTGTAAAGAAATATTTTTAATGATCTTCACCATATAGCTATAAACAAATCGATAGCCCTAAATGGTGGTCAAAATTAATTTGTACTTGAAACGTTTGAAACAGCACCCTGTATAAATATCCTAGCACTCAATAACATTTTTTGCTTTTAAAAGGTTGTCCTAGTTTTGCAGTTTCTTAAAAGGTATACAACTTATTACAACTCACCTTAGATCGAAAGTTATGAACATTTGAATCCAATCAAAAATAATTCTAAAACAAATAAAAAAAAAATAGAAGGAAATTCTATGCTTAATAATATGTTGAATTTTTTGTATTGATTTATTAAATAAAATGGTCGATTCTTTTTTTTTTGTATTGGATTCAAATGTTCATAACTTTTGATCTAAGATGAGTTGTATTAAGTTGTATACCTTTTAAGAAACTGAGACAAACTAGGACAACCTTTTAAAAGCAAAAAATGTTATAGTGTTTTTTTGAAAATATTGTTTAAGCAAGAAAAGAACTTTGGGGCAGGTTCTTGGTCATTGAAATGCATTTTCGGTTTAATTAGTCGTAATTTGAAGTCAACACCAAGTCCTAGATCCCTTGCGGTTTTTTTCCGCAGACGTTTTTTTGTATTTATAAACAAAAAAAATTATAAAAAAAATATTTCCCAAATTAATTTTTTAACTGAATATTCGGAAATCACATAAAATTACGAACAATCCCTGAAAATTTCATGCTTTCAGCACCAAAACTTGAAAAGTTAAGCAGCTTTGAACATTTGAGAAAAATTCCGATTTTCAAAGATTTTCAAGCAAAATTATTGTTTAAGCAAGAAAAGAACTTTGGGGCAGGTTCTTGGTCATTGAAATGCATTTTCGGTTTAATTAGTCGTAATTTGAAGTCAACACCAAGTCCTAGATCCCTTGCGAATTTTTTCCGCAGACGTTTTTTTGTATTTATAAACAAAAAAAATTTAAAAAAAAATATTTCCCAAATTAATTTTCTAACTGAATATTCGGAAATTACATAAAATTACGAACAACCCCTGAAAATTTCATGCTTTCAGACACAAAACTTAAAAGTTAAGCAGCTTTGAACATTTGAGAAAAATTCCGATTTTCAAAGATTTTCAAGCAAAATTATTGAAAAAACGCTGGTAGCGACCTCTAAATGGTGTTCGATTTTGAATTTTTTAGTCTTAATTTTTTGGTTACAATCTAAGCTTCATAATTTTTCCCGGTCCCGGTTGAATTTCGAGAAAGGCGTTTTTTTGAATCACCCTAATATATATGTATATATACATATTATGTACTCCCCAGCTAAATTAGCTTTTATCTGACCTTCTCCCAAAGTTCAATTTAACAGCTTAAATAACAAAGCAAGATAGTGATGAGAAATGTGTATGTGCGTTTACTAAAAAAAGGAAATTATTTAAGATCACACTTAAGTGACAGCATAGGTATACTTTCAGGAGTGAACCCATAAAAATTGTCTTCATTTGTTGAATCCTCCCATATAGCAAACCTAAACGGTACCTATATTATTAAATTTATAAACAATCATGAATATAATATGTGTACAATAATAATTATATAAAGCTTTCCATGATAAAATGATTTATAACAAATAAATTGGATAGAAGCAGGTAATCAAATTAAAACGGATGGTTATAACCACTATTCCCTTCCCTGCTTACGTAAATTTTATAAGACTATAGGTACATGGAAACCAGATAGACAGTAGTACCTTATACTAATGATGTATCTTTATGACATATAAAATGATACAGTCCGTACCATTTGGATAGCCTCACACGTAGTTTATTTTACAATTAACAATTTTTGGTACTTCTTTGAGGTCTAATTAGAAAATTTGTATTGAGTAGCAAGGTAGAACATGGTTACTAGTATTAAGAGAAGTTTTTGACTAATTTCTAAAAGCTTAAGCAATTTTCTCGATTAGTTTTGTAAACAAACACAAACTTGTGTATTATTTGCTTTAACATTAGAATAGCCTCACAGTATTTATTTAATAGAAATAAAAACGATGGATTAATTTTTTTAAAGAAAATAATTTGTTTTTATTTTCTGTGGTTAACACAATATTTTAGAACTTTTTAGAGCCCTCCTTGTTTTCAATTACCTCAAAAAAGCGATCATTTAAGGAATCATACAAAATCAATGTTTGATTTCTTAAACAATCGCAAACGATTCCTTAAAAATCTAACGAAATGTTGGCCCTGGCTAATTTGATAGCTACGATGAACTTTACTTTTCTTGTGTACATCCTTCCATTTCCATAAACCTTGCGTGTTTGAAAACTCCACACATTTTTAATTAGAGTAAGGTTGTAAGGATAATTGCTGTTTATTTAAGGTTTGCAACATTTTAATAAAATCTCTGTGAACCGGCTCATTGTCTTGCTGCAAAAAAAAAATCAGCAGCAGGCCTAAAATACACTGAAACTGAAGCAAGACTGAGACTGAAGCAAGAATACACGATTACGTTGCTATATACTACGAAATGCTTTGTTAATATTTTACAATTATAGATTTTTCATTCTACGAGTTTTTAGAATTTTAAACTACGAAAGTTTCGGACATTACACGCACATAGTCATAGAACCATAAGAAACACTATCGTGTACTCTACAAAAGTTTTGTGAAGTAGGTATAAGCTGTTTTTATTGCACCATTCCCTGAAATTATGAAGATCTTCTTTCAGCTGTAAGCAGTCATTATTAGAGGATATTTTTTAAAAAAATTTTATGTCGTCGGCATAAATGAGAACAGAGGAATTTTTAATGATTGAAGTCACATCATTTATGTATAAAGTGAATAACAAAGGACCTAAATGGCTTCCTTGTGGAACACCCAAATTTACATAAAATTGTTCGGAAGGCTCATTGCGGAAAATAACAGCATAATTTCTATTAGCTAAATAGGAAGCGATCCACATTAAAAAATGTTCACTGGAACTCAAGGCCTTCAGTTTAATTAAGAGAGTTTTGTGACACAATTTGTTGCTAAAATCAGTAAACACATAATCAACTCGCTTCCGCTCTTCAAAGAAATCAATACAAAAAGACGTGAAATGGAACATATTTGTAACTGTAGAGTGTAGACTTATTTTGCACGAAACCATGTTGATTATCGCTAATAATAGATCTACAGTTGAACGATAAGACGTTACATATAAGAGACTCAAACAATTTCGGCATAACAGAAAGTTTAGCAATGGGGCGGTAGTTGGCGATATCATTTTTTGGTCCTTTTTTGTAAATTGGTGTTATAAAAACACTTTTCCACAAAGCGGAAAAGACTGAGAGAGATTCATTAAATAATAAACAAAGAGGGTAAGATAATTGGGATACAAATTTTTTTATAACACATGACGGTACACCATCAGGACCAGGGCTTAAATAGTTTTCTAGCTCATAGATTTTTTGGACTATTGAATCTTCATGAATAGTAAAGTTTATCATGTTAAGGTGTGAATAATTTTGTTGCGGGCAAGAATTTTATATGCTTTCATCGTAACTGCTGACCAAATATGCATCTTTGGAAAAGGTTGCAAACATGTTTGAAATTTCACTGGAGTCATGGCTATAGTTACATTGTTGAATGACATAGGGTTGGGGTACCCATCAGTATTCTTTTTGCTACTAACAAAGTTCCAAAAGTTTTTTGGGCTGAGTTTTAATTTTCATTCGAATATTCAGAAAAACATATTTTTTAGTTCAGAGTTAATACTATAATCCTCATCAGCTCTGGATTTACTAAAATTTAGCCAAGCTTTATTTCTTTTATTTTTCAGATTTTTTATGTGATGGTCAAACCATGGAGGATTATTAGATTTTTTTAAATTATTCCTTAAGGGAGTTGTTTTATATAAGCATTTGAAGAACAGGCTATACAATTTTAGACACATTTCATTCACAGTGCAGTTAAGAAACAATTGATTTCAGTTTACATCACGCAATAAGTTAGAAAGAAGATCAAAATTACATTTTTTGAAATTAAACTCAAGTTTATCATTAGAATCGATATATGCATTCCACATATTCACGTTTAGGTATCGATATATCTAAAGCAGGATGGTGTCTATCTTCGTCTAATAACATAAAGTCAGCCTGAGCTATAGATATGTCGGAATTCATTATAGCTTAAATATAGCTTAAAATGTGCATGGAATAAATCAATTGAGGCTATTCAAATGTTATAAAAAAATAGTCGTTTTAGTGACTGTAAACAAACAAGCACAGAAAATTTAGTTAACTTTAAGAAATCTGTTAAAAAATGTATTTATTTATTTATTGATTGTCTTTATCTCAGAGACGGTTCTCCTTGTCTTTAAATACAAATTTTCTTATGTACAAATCGACGAAGTATCAACATAAGTTGAATTGAAGAAAGTTAAAGTGTGAGGCTATTCAAATGTTACGGACTGTATGTATACACTCTGAGGTATGAATGGTATTCACGTGTTTCATTATTATTTTACTGTAATACATATAATATATGTCAATAGGGTCAAATAATGTATTCGTGATAATTTTATCTCACTTGAGTATCTATAATTCCAAAGCTTTTCCGAATTCTAAACATTTTAAAAGAAAAATGTATTTCTATTATTAACAACAATGCGGAATTCTTTACATAGTTATAGTTAAAAAATACCTAATAAAATAAAACAAATCACATATTAGCAACAAAAAAAAACTATTAATCCAAATGTATCTAATATACAAACAATTTTTTTAATTACTATAGCAAAGAAAATGAAACTGAATGTCAACATTAATAATGAGCAACTGCCACCATAAAATTAATTCTCATTATATAGAATATTTTCGAATGTCTCATGATATACTAATCGTATTTTATTGTCCAAATAGATAGACATACTGTACTCGGCAATATAAAATTTTGTTTATTTATGAATTCCTTGCAATTTTTTTTTTAATTTTTATTAGACTTCAGATTTGAAGTACATAATAATAATATATCTATATAATATATAAACTTGTAAATGTATTAAAATTGGTTAATGAATGAATATTATTCTGCACACCATTCCTTTCGGCGAAATGTATACTAGAGAGATTTTAAAGGTTTTTTTTTTTACTATTTAATTATTTATCTTTTAATAACCTACCACTTTGTATGCAATTTAATGTAACCAAAGAATAAATAGACAATAATTTCTTTTTAATTATTTATTTATAACATTTGGTTCATATTGTTTAAGTTGCGATGGCAAAGCAATAAAAATAAATAAATTTGGTAGTGGGATAGCTCCCATCATCCCAGAGAACCAGGCTCTAGTGACTTACAACTCCCATCCATTCCTGGGTGCATGCTATGTCGGCAGGAATGGAGGGGACCTACAATTTTCTGCCGAATGAGAAAGGCTAAGGTGAGAAGAAGAAAAAAGGGAAAACAATGAATCATAATTCAAGCCAACGTCTTTCAAATTTTATTATTATAGCTATAGCAGGTAACTTATCAATTAAAAACAAATTAATTCATATAAACTAGTTAGAGACTTCCAACCCAGAAAACAATTTGGTATACTGTGAACACTAATGCAACTAATACATATTCAAAAAAAGAACCTTTTCCTATAACGAATTCAAGGTCAAATGTAACATTTCAGTGGATTAATTGGAAATTCGTTACCTTGTTAATTGAGTGCATAATTATTAACGAAAGTGGTTCTCAATTGCTTTTGAAGAATTATGTGTGAGTTGCCGGTTTATGCAATTGAATGCAAACCAATATTTATAAAATACATATTTTGTAGAGAAAATGGTTCTTGAAAGTTCAATCATTCACAAATCAAATTGTTCAGTGAACTGCTAGAAGTGCGAATATAAGGTAAAATAAAGTTAAACTTTTACAGAGGCTGTTTAAGGATAGATGAAAATAAAAACTATTAATATCCATTTTTATAAGCTTTCAAAATTACTAGCTTTTAAATTTTCCTATTCATAAGCTAATTTATGAATTAAATATTTTCCTACTACCTATAATAATTCACCCATTAGCTTTTAAACTGTTGTTTTTAATTTATAAGTCATTAACTATGGCTTATGAATAATTTTTTTACTCATAACATAAGTCACCCACTAGCTTGTGAATTAAGACTAATCTAAATTTAAGCTTAACCAAGATGCAATTTAAGCTCTTGTAACCCTGTTCTATACAAATATGCCATATTTTTCAATAACACTGCGTATGATTTTGAAGTAGGATTTGCAATACCAATCTACAAGTTCCCATGGGTTCCTTAATAAATAAGAATTATATTTACCTATCATTATATACCAAATGCACTATACTAACAGATTTATTTTGGAATGGAAAAATATCGACTAGTTCAAATTCAAAGTTACAAATCACAGCTCATTATTATAGCTTTTTGCTTTGGTTATCATTCGTATAAAGTATAGGTATCAAGTGAAATCCCCAATTTACTATAATCACATCTGAATAGATGATGCATATTATGAATGCTCGCTTTAGAATTTCTAACGTGGTCTAGTCGTCAGTGAGCCCGCTTCATATATTAGTGGTGCACCAAACGTACGCTCAACTCTAACCATTGTCCGTTATTCTGGATATTTATTTATTTTAGTTTTTTAAGAAATCCGGAAGATACTTAGATTTTGCTTTGCTTCTTTGTTAACGACGACAACCGCGACGGGCAGAGAAAAAAACACAAACATCATTTGTGTACCTACATATACACATATTATATAATATTATGTATCTCATTTTACGGCTATGGAGACAAATTTGGAGTATGGATGGTGATATCGTGGAAGATAGATAAATATAAACAATCCTGATATTTATTCAACTTTATTATACCGTTATTTGAATACACTTTTATTAATAACACTTAATATACAATACGGTGTAATTGCTCGAATCTGTTTGTACAATTGTATGTGACTTGTTTTAATCACTGTGCGGTGTACCGTGTACATTCATTTTACGCTTTATTGTTCGAATTTTAAGGGCTGAAACTTTTGGATATAAATTCTTGAGCAAATTCGTATTTCAGTTAAGATATTCGATAGCTGTCAGTCACTTCACTGCAATTTGATAACATCGGCAGGAAATGTTTTGATCTTGAAAATCTCGCAAAAAAAAAAAAAGCAACAGGCGATATTGAATTAATTGCTTGTATATAACCTTTTGCCCGCAACGTTTCCGATGCTAACGGTTTTCATAATAGTGCAGATTTAAAGAAGTGTTCATTTCGTGTTAACTTTAATAATTTGTTCGTTATATTCAAACGTTATAATAAAATGGGTAGCTTAGTGAAATGCATTTTACTTCTAATTTGGGGATTTGTTGCATGCGAAGGACTTCGTCTTCCTTATAAACCACCAAACGGAATTCATGAAGGTGAGACCAAACAATAGATTTACATATAAATAAATAACATGAGATTTGGCTTCGAAATATTTATTTTTTGTTCTGTGATTCACATATACTGACCAATAAAGCAAACAAAAAAAAGCTGTTGTTAAATCTCGCTCTGTTTTTGCTTAACCGCAAACCCTATGGTCGAGTATGTAATTAAGTAAAATAGACGACCTATGGGTAACGCGAAGCTCATTAAAAAATAACGTTATAAAGTATAGATATACAATATACAGATGTCACTGTAAGACCCCGAAATGTAGAAAATCCTTAATTTAACGGTAAAACTTTGAATTTTTCAGCAACTCCACAGATTTTTTGTTTTCATATTTCATTTCGGACTTCTACCATTATAATGTATTTGGTAAGCGGGCTACTCAAGGTAGGAACTGTTGTCTAAGAAAACTGTCGACAAAAGTGCGCACCGGAATGAATTATGTACATTTCGGACAGTTACCAATGCTTCTGAAAAAAACTATAAGTTAAACAGGTAAATTCTAAAATTTCCACATTTTGGAGTTCTACAGTAACATGGGTATTAAGATAATTTTCTTTTTCGATTTGCGAATAAATTATTTAAGAAGTATAAAGACTGAGGATTTAGTGATATTTTGGGTGGGGTGGGTGTTTGCTGGTGGGTTTGGCATAATTCGGGCACCCAGAGATTTTTATGTTTATACTATTAATCCAGATAAACTGTTATTAGTTATAATTGTTATAAATTGACATTTCTCTATTCTCGTCCAAAAAAAAAAGGACGATTGGTTGCTTTAAAGATATTATTCCAGAATTTTTAGGCATATCGACGAAGCCTATCGAAACAAATTGTGAGCTTGATCTTTTCCCGACTGACACTGTTTTGCAGTGGTGAGAGTCTGCTTTTTTTATTCAAATACTTAAACAAAAATCTGTCAGGTGTCACATAGATTAGAAAGGTTCCTTATCAAATTGTTGTCTTAATATATCCAATATCCAATGGCAGTCACGGTCTTTCTCGATTTTTTCATAGACAAAATTTTTTTCTTATAAAATAACTTTACAATTCAGGCCTCGATAACACGATTATATCAGCTACATTGCAGGTGCACGTCATTAAAAGTTAAATTTACGATTGTTTGAGTTTCTGACAAATCAAACGTGAACGTGAAGAGAACGTTTCTACATGCTTATTATCTTGATTCTTTATTGGTTAATATTTGCTGTTTTATTATGAAAAAAATCTCAAACGTGCAAAGACGTAGTACAACCGTCAAGTACACCAAATTATGATAAGGTGTCAGAAAATAAAATTATTTGAACACGTTAATACCTGTTCAAATAATTTTCTAAATAACTGCAAAATATAGAACTAAAAATGCATATTCCATAAGAACTCAAAATAAACTCACGATCCCATTTTTGTTTTTTTTTAGATGCAGCTTACTGGCGCAAAATTGGTTTGGCAACTCTTCAGAAAAGACTCGCTACCTCGAATGTGAAAAATCTTGAAGACCACAAAGCTAAAAATATTATCATATTTGTTGGCGATGGCATGGGTCTCACAACAATAACTGCTGCTCGAATTTTCAAGGGACAAAAATATGGAGCAAACTATGGTGAAGAGTCATCGCTGGTGTTTGATGACTTTCCTCATTCGGGTCTAGCAAAGGTGAGTTCTAAGTCAACATACTTTGTGCTGATATATTTACTTGGTTTCTTCAATAGACTTATAACGTAGACAAACAAGTTCCTGATTCAGCAGGAACAGCAACAGCAATGTTCTGTGGTGTGAAGACTCTTTATGGTGTCATTGGGATGGACTCGACTTGTGACTTCAATGATCCTAGTAAGGGACGCATTCCTTCAATAATGGATTGGGCGCAATCTGTTCACAAACGAACTGGTATCGTGACAACAACTAGAATCACACATGCTACACCAGCTTCAACTTATGCTAACATCTATGACCGTGATTGGGAATGCGATTCTTCAATTCCAGCTGATATCAGAAATGCTCATGTTGACATTGCTCGTCAGTTAATTGAACATACTCCAGGCAAGAACTTCAATGTGGTAATGGGAGGTGGACTCAAGCCCATGGGTATCGTGCATGGAGCTGAAAAGAAAACTTGGAACTTTACCGGAGATACAGAAAAAGTTTGTGACCGCTCCGACGGAAGGAATCTTGTAGATGAATGGCTGACAATGGAAGCAAATGGAAGTCGTACATTTGTTCAGACCCGTGAACAACTAATGAATATGGATACACAGGATATTGAGCATGTTATTGGTCTCTTTAGAAACAATCATTTAACATATAAAATTGGTGCTGAAGATGGAGAACCAGAATTAAAAGACATGGTTGAACAAGCCATAAAAGTCTTGCATCGTACAAATTCAAATGGATATGTACTGATGGTAGAAGGAGGTCGCATTGATCAAGCACACCATCAAAATTATGCACGAGCAGCACTCCAAGAAGTATTAGAGTTTGATAAAGCCATAGAAACGGCCATGCACCTAACTAGCAAAGACGATACTTTAATTATCGTGACTGCCGATCATTCTCATGCAATGACTCTCAACGGTTACCCCGAACGTGGGAATGATATATTAGGTTTTGCGAATAAAACTGCTGACGAAAAACCATACGAAACATTGACTTATGCCAATGGCCCTGGTTACGACGTTCATCGGCGAAATACCTCAGTTACTGGCTCGGTAAGCAGTAATGCAACATGGATTTCAGTTGAAGAGCTTGGATTCAAACGTCAAGACCCAACCTATCGTCATATGGCCAGTTTCAAATTAAAAGACGAGACTCATGGAGGTGAGGATGTGATCGTCTTCGCAAGTGGACCAGGATCCGAACTCGTTCGCGGTGTATTCGAACAAAATTATTTGGCTTACGTCATGAGCTATGCCGGTTGCATGGGTCCAGCCAAGGACATAGATGATTCTTGCTATCCCAAGGACAACACCAAACATAAAAAGCATATAACAACTTCTGGACAGGAAGTGATTAATCCTTGGAAGCTAATTACAGTATTATTGTGCTTGCTTAGTTGGAGAATTTAAGTAACTTCATTAATTTATTTGGTTTTGCCCATCTGGTCAAACATGCGTTTAATTTTTTTTTCTAGATATATTTTGTTAATTTTCTGTAATAAATAAAGCAAATGCAAAGTAGAAAGAAGTTAGTTTTGATTTATTTGAAATGATCATTTGTCTCCGAAAAAATATTTTCATTTATCAATAGACGAAGGTAGGTAGATATTTTTTTTAATTCTAAAAAAATTATACGCTGTTGTAGATATTTTAGTTTTAATTCGAAAAAAAAATCTACGCTGTGAAACCCCAGAAACAATGGAGCTCTTTACCAAATAGCAATATATACCTCTGTCGTTTATTCACAAACATCAAAATCATCACTTTGTAGAAGCTGAATTTTATTTTTCTAACATCGAGGCGATATACTTATATCAATTTAATGAGAAACCAATTGGACTTAAAATTTGCCTTTTAGTGGACTATCAATAGTACATAAAAAACGCACCAAAATCTCGAGATCTATACCTATTGTATTTCTTCTAAATTTTAACTAAACATAGACGTATGCCCAAAAGTTTCGTCTGCTGGTCCGCCCTAATTTTTTCTAAAGGACTTGTTTTCAAAACTTGGAATATACAATATCAGAACAAATTAGGCTAAAAAATTTTCAATATTCAAAAATTGATTAAAAAATAAAATGTCCACCAATAATGGATATTTCAAATGTCAAATATTGGTATAAATATTTAAATTGTATAAGAAATTTTAAGAGGTTTTCCCATTATAGTAAAAACTAAATTTTGTTTATCCAAATCAACTGTCATATTTTGACAATTTATTCCTTCCTTATTGATTGATTTTTTTTATCATAATGCAGAAATGCAGATCTGGACAGAAAAATCAATCTAATATTACAATCCAATTACCACGAAAATAAATTAAAGATCCAAATTCGAATTTAGTAAACCCACTTAATTAAAGGTAGACAAATAAAAACTATTCTTACCAAATTTGTATTTAGGTATTTCAAAATTTATTTTTGTTACATATACACCCTTTATTCGCTGAATAACATTGCTACCAACTGCAGCAGCTACGGTAGTTAATTTTGACGTCTTGTCTTACCTCCCCTCCAAGCAAACTAGTCCGCTTTGGATCCGCGCACGTAGTAAACAACGTATGGATGACTCCTTATACGGATCCAAACCTGGATCCGCAAAACTGCGTTTGTCGGCTCAAATTAGTATGGAAATTAGAATCACCACGGACTCATTTTGTGCATGTATTGTGAGAGAGAGAGCTTCCCATTTCACCATACTCAGCGAGAACCGAAACAAAATGGAATCCAGAACGGATCCAAAAAAATGAACGAACGAGACAGGCGTTTTGTGGTTGAAGAATATTATGCAATTTATTTTCTTCTATCGTTTGTATATAAATGAAACATCACGATGTATTTTGTAATTAACAATTAAATAACTAACTTTTGATTTAAATTGATTTTTTTTCTCAAGGGAATTTTTATTAAACTGTTGCGCTGGGCACGAACGTGAACACATTGAATAAAGTTAATTGTTTTTGTTGTCTTCTCCTTAGTTTTCAGTCCATAAATAAATACTCACCATTAGGGTATTGCATACATTCTCTCGTTCTCAGTAAAAAAAAAAGGACTCGATTTTCGTTCTTTTCTTGCATACATATACAAAAAATGTCGTAATGAGTGTATGACACCCCGTTTTGAAATGATCCAAGAAAGACCGAAAAAGTTGGGTCAGTGAATTTGCTTGAAGGGTCCGACCACGAGGGACACAGATCGTCCCTTTTTTCCTTAACCCATCATCGGATCAACATCTCTCTTATATCAATTGTAATTTGTGAAATTAAAACCATCTATATTTTAACGTGAATAAATTTATTGAACAAATTTAAAGTTTTAATTGAAAAACACAAAAGTGGTGACGAGAATGGGATTGCTGCGAATTTCGTATTGATCAGAATATGTACGATTCATCTGAAGACGAACAAATTCAACTCGGCGATAGTGATCTCAATATAAAACTTCTTGCAATTAAGAAAGATAATTCTACGAATAATTCATTACTTACAGACCAACCTCCTAATTCTACAAAAACAAAAAGTTGCCGGCGAAGAACTTACCCAACTCATTCGCAACCCACCCAACAATTCCAGTCTGAAACTAGAATTTCTCAAAATCCCTGCTTCCAATAACTCTTTCTGGTGTGAAACATCCACAAACACTAACAGACCATACGTCCCAGAAAGCGAACGCAAGAACATATTTAATGCAACACATTCACTTGGCCCCCCAGGAATCCAAGCCACACGAAAAAAAAATTGGAAAAATGTACTTCTGACCAAATTTGCACCATGATATTAACTCCTGGTCAAAAAGTTGTGTTCCTTGTCAGAAAGAAAAGTACACAAACATGTGAAATCGCCGGCTGACCAAATAAAAATTCCTTCAGGCAGATTCCAACACATTACACATTCCCATGGGTATAGTGGGGCCACTACCCCCGTCAAACGATAACAAATATCTTCTTACAATAGTAGACAGATACTCCAGGTGGCCAGAAGCTTATCCAATGCGGGACATAAGTGCAGACAAAATCGCCAAGACTTACGTTTATGAGCACGTCTCTCGGTTCGGTGTACCTAATACAATAACAACCGACCAAGGCTCACAATTCGAGTCAAAGCTTTTTAGGGAATTAAATAAATTTTTGTGGACCACACGTATCCGTACAACAGCCTACCACCCACAAATGGAATGGTGGAAAGATTCCACCGCCAATTAAAATCATCTGTACGTGCCTCTGGAGACAAAATAAACTGGTCACAAGCACTACCTTTAACATTGTTAGAAATTAGAATGACTCCCAAAGAAGACACAAAACATACACCATCAAAACTTTTATACGGCGAAAAAAATAAAACACCACACGATCTTTCTTATTCATCGACAGTCACAAATGACTCAGATGAACATAATTTTATTCAACAACTAAAAAAATGTTTCCAAAACATCCCAACAACGACTCTACAGACTAGAAAACAGAATCCACCAACCTGGTCCACTTCCCAAAAACATTGCACACTTGTAACCAGATCCTGGTAAGGAGCGATAAAATGAAAAAATCATTAGAATCTCCTTATGAGGGTCCTTTTAAAGTAGTTAGAAAACTACGTAAACAATTTTTTGATCGAAAAAGCTTGAAAAAACTTATCAGTTGCGATTGACAGAATCAAACCGTTCCACGATGCTGACAGTGACAGATGGCAGAGTTCAGATGATTCGCTGCGCTGGAAAGGGGGTGATTGTAGAGACCACACATAGATGGCGCAACTAACAGAAAGGAAAGAAGGAGTTGGATATTTTGTTTTTCCCTTTGATTTTAGAATTATTAATCTTTAGGTTTTAGAGTAAGATCGCGAGATCCGCAAGAGTAGATTATTATTATAAGTTGAAATAAATAAATTCGTATCTAAAATAATTGCGTGTTCAAATCATCCCAAAACCACGAAAGTCCTCTGACAATTCCAACGTAGATGAAGATAATTAGAAAACTACTTCTGTTTAAGTCGAGAGATTGAATATATTTCAATTTATAAGTTCAATTGACCTCAACTCCAAAAATTGCGTTTCGCCCAGCCCAGGTACGACAGTTGGGCTCATCAGTTAGATGATATCATACCCTTCTAAGACGCGAATTATGGTCGATGCTTGCCGACTTTAGCTGGCCATACACGATAGAGCCATTTGACTCGAATCCATTTGAACCTGGAGCCTATTTCACAGAACATACATCACAGAAATGTATGTGGCTTAAAATTGACCCCATATGAGTGGTCGTAAATTTTAAATTTTTTTAAAATTATGCGTTTTCTAAGTTGACGCATAGTTTTTCTAAAAATTTAAAATTTACAATGAGCCAAATTTGGCGACTACTTTAAGATACATACATTCATACAATGTATGTGATGTATGTTCCGCGAAATAGGCCACTGGTCCATTTGGACACGGTCCATTTGTGGGTGTCATACACGGTTGATCTAGAGCCAATTTTGACAGTTTGAAAAAAATAATAATAAAGATACAAGAGCTAGGTAGGTACTTTTTTTTTAAGAAGAATGTAATATTAGAATATAATTCTAATTCTATTCTGTCTAGCCTGTCGATTGGCATTAACAACGGATCCTAGAATTCCACTATTCATTGCTTGCTTGACATCGTTTAAAGACATTAAATTAGCTAACTTTTATTAAAAACATTTTGGTATGGATATAAAATGAAAATGTTTGTATGCAGCTGGCTAGTCCGCGTATTCAGGTTCGGTTAATATGCCAGAAAGAATCAGACTCCTTTAATCGGATTCGGTTATTGCCTCTTCATCGAATGGCACTTCATCTAATATAGATGACGTCGTCTTGGTCGAGGTTGAGGTATGAATATGTCCATAGTTTTGGTACATGTACACTTTCTGGATCAGGCCCAGTTTTCATTGAAAATTTAACCTACCGGCTAAAGCCATTTCTTTTTTTTTTTTTTTTTTTGAACCGACAATGTACGACAGCGATAAATGACAACGGAAAACTGTAGTTTTTGTATTAGTTGCCATCAAAAATAGAAAGAGACAAAGTAATACATTTAGAAAAAAACGTAATTCACAATTTAATGTGCGAGAGTGAGAAAGTTGTGCGTTGTCATTTAGTGTAGGTATTGTATTTGTGAAAACAAACAGAAGTACTTGGCTCGCCGGTTCCACACACACGATAGAGCCGAGACGCGGCTCGATGGCTCGGGCTCGCGGATTTTCGACTTGTCGAATATCCAGATGGATTTACCGAGCCACATCGAGCCATCTGAGTTTCCCCTTTGTATATAAAAACTATAGTACTATCATGGTGAGGTGCGACAGTAGCAACAGCTGCGACACCTATATTATACACGCAACAGTTTCTCATCAAGAGTTTGGTGATTTGCAGCTTTGCAGGTTGCAGATATTCGTAAAATGAGGAACGTAATAAGAGAAGAATGTGAACGCTGTCGGCTGTATATTAAATTAAAGAGAGTGCGAGGAAGCGAACAAAATTAATTTTTATTGAGAATATAATACAATATCCATATACAATATACAAAGATAAATTGAAGAAAAACACAATTTTGTTTTGCTTACATTTTTTTTCATTCTGCCATGGTGAAGAAAATGAATGTAAAATGTATATATAGGTATAGTTATATCGAATCGCTCACTTTTTCATGCATTTAAGAATGTAGGTAGATATGTGTATATGTATAGTAAATTTTTAGATTTAATTTAAGACTGGATTTTTTGAAATTCCAATTTAAAGTACCTAGGTGTACCTAGGACAAAATGATGTAAAATTGATCAAACTAGAATTTAAAATTCCAGAATATCGCTAACTTGATAAAAAATCTATAAAATCTACAAAGCGAGATACCTATACCTATAAAATTTTGAAAGTTCAAAACTGAATTAATTAGAAAATTCCAATAAATCAGGGTTAAGTCCGATTGAAATAAATTTTTCAGCATTGGAAAGGTATTTGAAAAAAAAATTATCCGTGTTTCAGGAAATTTTGATTAAAATTTTTTTTGAAACCATATTTTATGATTCAAAAATTGAATTGAATTTTTACCACTTTTTGATTTTTATCTTTTTAACGGGTGCTTTAAAAAATGTAGGTGATATATATTATTGATCTTAATTTGTTGTAAAATTTTTAGATTTTTCAAATTTTTTTCAACCGAGATATTGACATATTTCTGTTGTTTTATTTACCACCTCGTAACTCTGTAGTTATTTCATTTATAGGATTCGTTTTTCTTTAATTCGCATCTAGGAAAATAGACAAATACATAACTGTACACCCCACACGACTTTCACAATAGTTCAATAAGAAAGTTAAAAAATATCGGAAAATTGAAAAAATTGGGGTTGTTGTTCATTGCCAACCGACGTGGTTCAGTAACAAAAGTCCAATTTTTGTTAAAATTGAAAAACACCCGATTTCCGCTCAGTCAAATGCTTATATCTTTAGATCCAATTGTCCGATTTTCAAAATTCAAAGTTCAAATTAAAGCCAGAATCACAGTCGAGTACAAGCTACAAAAAAAATTTTTTCGAGGCAAACGTAACGAGAAAGAGAAATACACAAAAATAATTAAAAAAAAGTTTGCTACTAAGAATATACTGCTGTGAGTGAGATAGACCATAACCTTGGCAAATGGATTCGCATCGGGAACGTAGGTGTACATAGGTATACAGTATTTTTCTTCAACTAAGAATTGTGAAGGTCACTTCACTGTTGGTTGGTTTGGATAAGTTTAAGGTCTTTAAATTTAGGTAGAATGAGAGTGTAAAGGGTCTTAATTCATCGAATGAAACCAATAGTAAATTTGTTTAATATTTTATATATATATTATTTATTAAGAATTATGTTTTCTCCCTTTGAGCTCTCGTTGAATAATAATAATAATAGTTTAAAATAAAACATACATATATTAAAAAGTATACTTGGAATTTAAATAAAGTATGTATAGAGTGTTGTTAGGTAAGTGTATAATATATTTTGTTGTTATAAATGTCCTTATAAGAGGGTTCATTTTTTTTACAAATTCATTACGGAGGCACAAAAAACCTTTAAATGAAACTCGTTATTAATTTTAAATAGCTTATAACTTCTGTTCTATTAAGCTTATCTGTAAGATTAAAGTCTTAAAATAAAGGTAATATGTCGGGCTTACTTATAGAGTTAAAAAAAATAATTAAGATCAAAAAAAAATGTGAGTGCAAAAAGTGAATTAGGTACTTCGTTGTTCGTCATTATGAAAAATAATGAATAATAATGGCTTTGTTGACATCGGCAACAAAATTGATCCTAAATAGGTACTTACCTATCTACATAATAATATGTAGGTATGTTTCTATAAATATAATAGGGTGGCTCGATTGATACAAAATTGTATGAAACATTTTTTTTTGTTTGATCGAGTTCGGGTGGTATATAAAAAAAGGTGTCATAGATGTCTCTCAATCGGAAAAATATTTCATGGGTAGGTATATTCTTTTCCACATCACGCAGTGGGGTAGAATACTAGATGCGTTTTTTTTTTGAGGTTCTCCTGTCGGCCTAGTCCTCTTTCTATTACTACATCAAACTACTCAATTATTAAACATGCAGTTTAATTATTAATCATGCATTGTAATTATTAAACATGCATTTTAATTATTTAACATGTAGGATAATTATTAAACATGCACTATAAAAATATACATATAAATATTTTTAGTTTTTGTTGTTTTTTTGTTTTTTTTTTTTTTGTTTATAAATGTCTATAAGTAGATATTATTATTCTATAAAATATATTTACACAATATAATAAAAATACAAAGGTACTACATAATATAAGTAATATAATATATAATAATTTTTAGGCACAACGCACAAATTGTTTTTAAGTTCTGTAGGTAATGTGAACCTATTAAGTTTAAAAGTGTTTTAGGATGTAGTTTTGAAAAAAACTAATTTAGCAAGCAATCACTAGGTATTAAGCACTCTGAATTTCCGAACAATCCCACAATAAAGAACGGCTAATAGCAAAGTACTGACAGAATGCACTGAAAATTTCGACTGTTTTAAAAAAAAACGCGAAAATTTTGCAGAAGTATTGTAGGTATTGACCAACAAACACCCGAACATATGACCAACGAACTTATTTTCCCTTTTACCATTTCCTTTGTAGGTATATAAAAGTTTTTATATACAAAGCCATTACCAACTTAAAAAGCCGTTTCATTACCCCTTCATTTTTAACAAACAAAATCCAATAAAAGCGAAGAATCATATATCCCATAAATATTCTTTGAATATAGATATGTATGTAAAACACTGCAGAATGCAAAAAAAACCACAAAATTCTTTCTTTCTTTATTATTTTCCTCAACTTTATTCTTCATTATCTTTATTTTATTTTATAATTATCAACAAAATGGATTTTTTTGCTCTTCTTTCTTTTTCTTCTTCTTCTTTTTCCTCGTTGCATTTTCCACAGTGAAATTAGTTCTCAAAAATTTTGATCTAGGTTTTTAGTATGAAATTTTTAACGGTTTTAAAAATTTGTTGGCAAGTGGTACAAGCCCTGACTTTTCTACTTAATTGCATATCTTTAGCTATATTGAAAATCCGACAATTTTATCCAAAGATATAAGCATTTACCTGAACTGGTGTTTTTCGGATTTCGTAAAAATTGGAAAATTCTTTTCTGAAACCCGTCGGTAAATAACAACCCCATTTTTTTAAATTCTTCTAAGATTTGTTTAAATATTTTTATGTTACTATACAAAATTCACTATAATCTACAATAATATCGATCACCTACATACCTACATAATTTTGAGATTTTTTTTAAAGCACCCTTAAAAAGATAGGTACATATACCTAGGTAGGTATAAATAATTTAATTGGCCTAAAAAATTTTGAAAAATCAAAAAATGATGTAAACAAAAAATAAGTAAAAAATTTCCAGAAACATATAGGTAGGTATAACTTTCCAATGGTAGCTACCTATACAATTTATTTTGATCGGACTTCGCCCTGATTTATAAGAATTTTCTAATTCTTTAATTTTGAATTTAAAAAAAAAATTAGGTAGGTAGGTACTAGGTACCTAGGTAGCTCTCGCTTTGTAGATTTTATAGAATTTTTGTTTACATAAGTAACCTTCTGAATTGTTAAATTAGGTAGGTAAAAATTGAAACCTGAAACCTATACCTACCTAGTTTTAAAAAAAATGGATAGGTAGGTACCTACTACCTACCTACCTTAAAGAAACTAGTAAAAAACAAAAAAAAATGATTTATCGAGAAAAGCTTAAAATATTTATCTAGGTAGGTAGGTATACCTAGGTTACTAAGGTTACCACCTACCTACATATGTACATACATGTGTATGTATGTATGCACCTACCTACCTGTCTTAAAACAACTCCAATATTGTTTTTTTTTATAAAAATATATGTTGATCGAATTACCAAGGCACTAACAGAAAAAACTTTAAGATAAAAAAATATTCAAAGTTGACCTTTTTTTTGTTGTTATGGGATTTCTTGCTTGGCCTATATCTTGGCGCGAAGATTTTAGGTGCTGTGGGTAGGAAGAAACATAAAAAATTGCACCGTGAAAAAAAACCATACTCAGAAACATTTAGTATGTATCTGTTTTGCCTTTTATACCTATACCTTCAAAGGTTTTGCTAAAAGCCAAAAACTACTCCCACATTAAGTTTTTTCTTTTTTTTTTATTAACCAAAGCAAATTTCACAATACATACACAAAGATAAAAAATTTTTGTTCGTTTTCTCTGGCATCGACGCAAACAGCTGAAAAGTTATTTCCACTCTCCTTATAGTCATCACTCATCAGAATTCAGAATTGAAATAATACAATTCTCTCTCGCTCTTAATACGTGCTTTTCATTTCTTGTCCAAATAATATATTTGAGTCTGCAACAAAATTTCAACTGACTCTAGCGCCACCGTATGGCTACACGCAATCCTACAAAATTTGCTCCATGATAGTACTATAGTTTTTATATACAAAGGATTTACCTAAATTTCCAAGAGATGTCGCTTCATAAAAGACGTTACATTATAATTCAAAAGCAGTTGAGTTACATTGCCCCCTTCTTAGGATTGTTCGTCCCGAACAATTTTATCACTTCTTTCACCGTTGTATCGATGTAAACGGTCACAATGAACTACTTTTAATTTGCCTCTTTCCCCTCTCTGTATACGGTAGACTACATCATTGATTCTTTTCACAACAGTATACGGGCCTTCCCAGTTTTGTTGGAGTTTTGGTGATAGTCCTTTTTGTCGATGAGGATTGTAAAACCACACAAGGTCACCTTCTTGAAATCCTATTGCTGTTGCTTTTACGTCATATCTTGTTTTCATTCGATCACTGGATAATTTTATGTTTGTACTTGTTCGTTGATGAATGTCAATAAGCCTATCTTTCAGGTCATCCACATAGTCCTCTGTTCCCTGTGACTCATTTGGACGACACCCAAATTTCACTTCACTTGGCAGGCGTATTGTTGATCCGAACAGGATTTCCGATGGTGTTTTTCCCGTCGAGCTATGGGTTGCACTTCGATATGCCATAAGGAACAATGGGATATGTCGGTCCCAGTCTCGTTTGCAGTCGCCGACAACCTTAGATAAATGTTCTTTAAGCGTCCTGTTGAATCGTTCAACCATCCCATCAGATTGTGGATGGAGCGGTGTTGTTCTCGTCTTCTTAATGCCAAGAAGCGTGCAAACCTCCTGAAAGACTTTAGATTAGCAAATGCTTCAGGCTACTTGCTGAAATAATCCATGACTACAAGGATGTATCGGTTTCCACTGTTAGTTTCAGGAAAAGGGTCTGCGACGTCTATAGCAATTCTCTCGAAAGGTGTGCCCACATTATACTGCTGCATTTTACTCTGAATTTTTCTACCCGGTTCTCTGGTAGCAGCACAAGTATCACATTTGCGGCACCACTTTTCGACGTCATCTCTTGCGCGAAGCCAGTAGAACCGTTGTCGTATCTTTTCCAACGTCATATTCATTATTCACTCACAAATGACCTCCAGAAGTTTCATCATGCATTTCTTGAAGAACGTCATTAACTTTTGACCGAGGTACGACTAGTTGCATCACATAAGATTTACCATCTGCGGATTCCCACTTACGCCTCAGTACCCCTTCTTGCACATGAAGCGAGTCCCATTGTGCCCAATATGCTTTGAGAGCCGGACTTCGGTCGGAGATATCACACCATTCTGGTATCTCTTGGTGTTCTTTCCATGCAAGAATGGGTTCTATATCCGAATCATCTTATTGGGCCGTTGCAATGCTTACAGTCTGATTTGCATGGTCGCCCAAATAGTGCGTCTGCGTTTGAATGCAGCTTTCCTCTTCGATGTTGAATCTCATAGTTATACGTCTGCAGCCTTTTGATCCATCTTGCTACTTGACCTTCTGGATTCTGGAAGTTTAAAAGCCAATTGAGCGCACCATGGTCTGTTCGAAGAAGGAACTTCTGTCCATAGATGTACTTATGGAAGTGCTTTGTTGCCAATATCAGAGCGAGAAGTTCCCTCCTTGTCACGCAATAATTCCTTTCTGGCTTCGAGAGTACTTTGCTACAGCAACAGGATTTCAAGAAGGTGACCTTGTGTGGTTTTACAATCCTCATCGACAAAAAGGACTATCACCAAAACTCCAACAAAACTGGGAACGCCCAGAAAGTGTACAAAAAGGGTTAAGAGGCAAATTAAAAGTAGTTCATTGTGACCGTTTACATTGATACAACGGTGAAAGAAGTGATGAAATTGTTCGGGACGAACAATCCTAAGAAGGGGGTAATGTAACGATTAAATTACTGAACTGCTTTTGAATTATAATGTAACGTCTTTAAGAAGCGCCATCTCTTGGAAATTTAGGTAAATCACAAATCGGTACCTTCTTTGTATATAAAAACTATAGTACTATCATGGTGAGGTGCGACAGTAGCGACACCTATATTATACACGCAGCAGTTTCTCATCAAGAGTTTGGTGATTTGCAGCTTTGCAGGTTGCAGATATTCGGTAAATGAGGAACGTAATAAGAGAAGAATGTGAACGCTGTCGGCTGTATATTAAATTAAAGAGAGTGCGAGGAAGCGAACAAAATTAATTTTTATTGAGAATATAATACAATATCCATATACAATATACAAAGATAAATTGAAGAAAAACACAATTTTGTTTTGCTTACATTTTTTTTCATTCTGCCATGGTGAAGAAAATGAATGTAAAATGTATATATAGGTATAGTTATATCGAATCGCTCACTTTTTCATGCATTTAAGAATGTAGGTAGATATGTGTATATGTATAGTAAATTTTTAGATTTAATTTAAGACTGGATTTTTTGAAATTCCAATTTAAAGTACCTAGGTAGGTACCTAGGACAAAATGATGTAAAATTGATCAAACTAGAATTTAAAATTCCAGAATATCGCTAACTTGATAAAAAATCTATAAAATCTACAAAGCGAGATACCTATACCTATAAAATTTTGAAAGTTCAAAACTGAATTAATTAGAAAATTCCAATAAATCAGGGTTAAGTCCGATTGAAATAAATTGGAAAGGTATTTGAAAAAAAAATTATCCGTGTTTCAGGAAATTTTGATTAAAATTTTTTTTGAAACCATATTTTATGATTCAAAAATTGAATTGAATTTTTACCACTTTTTGATTTTTATCTTTTTAACGGGTGCTTTAAAAAATGTAGGTGATATATATTATTGATCTTCATTTGTTGTAAAATTTTTAGATTTTTCAAATTTTTTTCAACCGAGATATTGACATATTTCTGTTGTTTTATTTACCACCTCGTAACTCTGTAGTTATTTCATTTATAGGATTCGTTTTTCTTTAATTCGCATCTAGGAAAATAGACAAATACATAACTGTACACCCCACACGACTTTCACAATAGTTCAATAAGAAAGTTAAAAAATATCGGAAAATTGAAAAAATTGGGGTTGTTGTTCATTGCCAACCGACGTGGTTCAGTAACAAAAGTCCAATTTTTGTTAAAATTGAAAAACACCCGATTTTCGCTCAGTCAAATGCTTATATCTTTAGATCCAATTGTCCGATTTTCAAAATTCAAAGTTCAAATTAAAGCCAGAATCACAGTCGAGTACAAGCTACAAAAAAAAAATTTCAAAACCGTTCAAAATTTCATACTAAAAACGTTGAAAAAAAATTTTGAGAACAAATTTTTTCGAGGCAAACGTAACGAGAAAGAGAAATACACAAAAATAATTAAAAAAAAGTTTGCTACTAAGAATATACTGGTGTGAGTGAGATAGACCATAACCTTGGCAAATGGATTCGCATCGGGAACGTAGGTGTACATAGGTATACAGTATTTTTCTTCAACTAAGAATTGTGAAGGTCACTTCACTGTTGGTTGGTTTGGATAAGTTTAAGGTCTTTAAATTTAGGTAGAATGAGAGTGTAAAGGGTCTTAATTCATCGAATGAAACCAATAGTAAATTTGTTTAATATTTTATATATATATTATTTATTAAGAATTATGTTTTCTCCCTTTGAGCTCTCGTTGAATAATAATAATAATAGTTTAAAATAAAACATACATATATTAAAAAGTATACTTGGAATTTAAATAAAGTATGTATAGAGTGTTGTTAGGTAAGTGTATAATATATTTTGTTGTTATAAATGTCCTTATAAGAGGGTTCATTTTTTTACAAATTCATTACGGAGGCACAAAAAACCTTTAAATGAAACTCGTTATTAATTTTAAATAGCTTATAACTTCTGTTCTATTAAGCTTATCTGTAAGATTAAAGTCTTAAAATAAAGGTAATATGTCGGGCTAACTTATAGAGTTAAAAAAAATAATTAAGATCACAAAAAAATGTGAGTGCAAAAAGTGAATTAGGTACTTCGTTGTTCGTCATTATGAAAAATAATGAATAATAATGGCTTTGTTGACATCGGCAACAAAATTGATCCTAAATAGGTACTTACCTATCTACATAATAATATGTAGGTATGTTTCTATAAATATAATAGGGTGGCTCGATTGATACAAAATTGTATGAAACATTTTTTTTTGTTTGATCGAGTTCGGGTGGTATATAAAAAAAGGTGTCATAGATGTCTCTCAATCGGAAAAATATTTCATGGGTAGGTATATTCTTTTCCACATCACGCAGTGGGGTAGAATACTAGATGCGTTTTTTTTTTGAGGTTCTCCTGTCGGCCTAGTCCTCTTTCTATTACTACATCAAACTACTCAATTATTAAACATGCAGTTTAATTATTAATCATGCATTGTAATTATTAAACATGCATTTTAATTATTTAACATGTAGGATAATTATTAAACATGCACTATAAAAATATACATATAAATATTTTTAGTTTTTGTTGTTTTTTTGTTTTTTGTTTATAAATGTCTATAAGTAGATATTATTATTCTATAAAATATATTTACACAATATAATAAAAATACAAAGGTACTACATAATATAAGTAATATAATATATAATAATTTTTAGGCACAACGCACAAATTGTTTTTAAGTTCTGTAGGTAATGTGAACCTATTAAGTTTAAAAGTGTTTTAGGATGTAGTTTTGAAAAAAACTAATTTAGCAAGCAATCACTAGGTATTAAGCACTCTGAATTTCCGAACAATTCCACAATAAAGAACGGCTAATAGCAAAGTACTGACAGAATGCACTGAAAATTTCGACTGTTTTAAAAAAAAACGCGAAAATTTTGCAGAAGTATTGTAGGTATTGACCAACAAACACCCGAACATATGACCAACGAACTTATTTTCCCTTTTACCATTTCCTTTGTAGGTATATAAAAGTTTTTATATACAAAGCCATTACCAACTTAAAAAGCCGTTTCATTACCCCTTCATTTTTAACAAACAAAATCCAATAAAAGCGAAGAATCATATATCCCATAAATATTCTTTGAATATAGATATGTATGTAAAACACTGCAGAATGCAAAAAAAACCACAAAATTCTTTCTTTCTTTATTATTTTCCTCAACTTTATTCTTCATTATCTTTATTTTATTTTATAATTATCAACAAAATGGATTTTTTTGCTCTTCTTTCTTTTTCTTCTTCTTCTTTTTCCTCGTTGCATTTTCCACAGTGAAATTAGTTCTCAAAAATTTTGATCTAGGTTTTTAGTATGAAATTTTTAACGGTTTTAAAAATTTGTTGGCAAGTGGTACAAGCCCTGACTTTTCTACTTAATTGCATATCTTTAGCTATATTGAAAATCCGACAATTTTATCCAAAGATATAAGCATTTACCTGAACTGGTGTTTTTCGGATTTCGTAAAAATTGGAAAATTCTTTTCTGAAACCCGTCGGTAAATAACAACCCCATTTTTTTAAATTCTTCTAAGATTTGTTTAAATATTTTTATGTTACTATACAAAATTCACTATAATCTACAATAATATCGATCACCTACATACCTACATAATTTTGAGATTTTTTTTAAAGCACCCTTAAAAAGATAGGTACATATACCTAGGTAGGTATAAATAATTTAATTGGCCTAAAAAATTTTGAAAAATCAAAAAATGATGTAAACAAAAAATAAGTAAAAAATTTCCAGAAACATATAGGTAGGTATAACTTTCCAATGGTAGCTACCTATACAATTTATTTTGATCGGACTTCGCCCTGATTTATAAGAATTTTCTAATTCTTTAATTTTGAATTTAAAAAAAAAATTAGGTAGGTAGGTACTAGGTACCTAGGTAGCTCTCGCTTTGTAGATTTTATAGAATTTTTGTTTACATAAGTAACCTTCTGAATTGTTAAATTAGGTAGGTAAAAATTGAAACCTGAAACCTATACCTACCTAGTTTTAAAAAAAATGGATAGGTAGGTACCTACTACCTACCTACCTTAAAGAAACTAGTAAAAAACAAAAAAAAATGATTTATCGAGAAAAGCTTAAAATATTTATCTAGGTAGGTAGGTATACCTAGGTTACTAAGGTTACCACCTACCTACATATGTACATACATGTGTATGTATGTATGCACCTACCTACCTGTCTTAAAACAACTCCAATATTGTTTTTTTTTATAAAAATATATGTTGATCGAATTACCAAGGCACTAACAGAAAAAACTTTAAGATAAAAAAATATTCAAAGTTGACCTTTTTTTTGTTGTTATGGGATTTCTTGCTTGGCCTATATCTTGGCGCGAAGATTTTAGGTGCTGTGGGTAGGAAGAAACATAAAAAATTGCACCGTGAAAAAAAACCATACTCAGAAACATTTAGTATGTATCTGTTTTGCCTTTTATACCTATACCTTCAAAGGTTTTGCTAAAAGCCAAAAACTACTCCCACATTAAGTTTTTTCTTTTTTTTTATTAAACAAGCAAATTTCACAATACATACACAAAGATAAAAAATTTTTGTTCGTTTTCTCTGGCATCGACGCAAACAGCTGAAAAGTTATTTCCACTCTCCTTATAGTCATCACTCATCAGAATTCCGAATTGAAATAATACAATTCTCTCTCGCTCTTAATACGTGCTTTTCATTTCTTGTCCAAATAATATATTTGAGTCTGCAACAAAATTTCAACTGACTCTAGCGCCACCGTATGGCTACACGCAATCCTACAAAATTTGCTCCATGATAGTACTATAGTTTTTATATACAAAGGATTTACCTAAATTTCCAAGAGATGTCGCTTCATAAAAGACGTTACATTATAATTCAAAAGCAGTTGAGTTACATTGCCCCCTTCTTAGGATTGTTCGTCCCGAACAATTTTATCACTTCTTTCACCGTTGTATCGATGTAAACGGTCACAATGAACTACTTTTAATTTGCCTCTTTCCCCTCTCTGTATACGGTAGACTACATCATTGATTCTTTTCACAACAGTATACGGGCCTTCCCAGTTTTGTTGGAGTTTTGGTGATAGTCCTTTTTGTCGATGAGGATTGTAAAACCACACAAGGTCACCTTCTTGAAATCCTATTGCTGTTGCTTTTACGTCATATCTTGTTTTCATTCGATCACTGGATAATTTTATGTTTGTACTTGTTCGTTGATGAATGTCAATAAGCCTATCTTTCAGGTCATCCACATAGTCCTCTGTTCCCTGTGACTCATTTGGACGACACCCAAATTTCACTTCACTTGGCAGGCGTATTGTTGATCCGAACAGGATTTCCGATGGTGTTTTTCCCGTCGAGCTATGGGTTGCACTTCGATATGCCATAAGGAACAATGGGATATGTCGGTCCCAGTCTCGTTTGCAGTCGCCGACAACCTTAGATAAATGTTCTTTAAGCGTCCTGTTGAATCGTTCAACCATCCCATCAGATTGTGGATGGAGCGGTGTTGTTCTCGTCTTCTTAATGCCAAGAAGCGTGCAAACCTCCTGAAAGACTTTAGATTAGCAAATGCTTCAGGCTACTTGCTGAAATAATCCATGACTACAAGGATGTATCGGTTTCCACTGTTAGTTTCAGGAAAAGGGTCTGCGACGTCTATAGCAATTCTCTCGAAAGGTGTGCCCACATTATACTGCTGCATTTTACTCTGAATTTTTCTACCCGGTTCTCTGGTAGCAGCACAAGTATCACATTTGCGGCACCACTTTTCGACGTCATCTCTTGCGCGAAGCCAGTAGAACCGTTGTCGTATCTTTTCCAACGTCATATTCATTATTCACTCACAAATGACCTCCAGAAGTTTCATCATGCATTTCTTGAAGAACGTCATTAACTTTTGACCGAGGTACGACTAGTTGCATCACATAAGATTTACCATCTGCGGATTCCCACTTACGCCTCAGTACCCCTTCTTGCACATGAAGCGAGTCCCATTGTGCCCAATATGCTTTGAGAGCCGGACTTCGGTCGGAGATATCACACCATTCTGGTATCTCTTGGTGTTCTTTCCATGCAAGAATGGGTTCTATATCCGAATCATCTTATTGGGCCGTTGCAATGCTTACAGTCTGATTTGCATGGTCGCCCAAATAGTGCGTCTGCGTTTGAATGCAGCTTTCCTCTTCGATGTTGAATCTCATAGTTATACGTCTGCAGCCTTTTGATCCATCTTGCTACTTGACCTTCTGGATTCTGGAAGTTTAAAAGCCAATTGAGCGCACCATGGTCTGTTCGAAGAAGGAACTTCTGTCCATAGATGTACTTATGGAAGTGCTTTGTTGCCAATATCAGAGCGAGAAGTTCCCTCCTTGTCACGCAATAATTCCTTTCTGGCTTCGAGAGTACTTTGCTACAGCAACAGGATTTCAAGAAGGTGACCTTGTGTGGTTTTACAATCCTCATCGACAAAAAGGACTATCACCAAAACTCCAACAAAACTGGGAACGCCCAGAAAGTGTACAAAAAGGGTTAAGAGGCAAATTAAAAGTAGTTCATTGTGACCGTTTACATTGATACAACGGTGAAAGAAGTGATGAAATTGTTCGGGACGAACAATCCTAAGAAGGGGGTAATGTAACGATTAAATTACTGAACTGCTTTTGAATTATAATGTAACGTCTTTAAGAAGCGCCATCTCTTGGAAATTTAGGTAAATCACAAATCGGTACCTTCTTTGTATATAAAAACTATAGTACTATCATGGTGAGGTGCGACAGTAGCGACACCTATATTATACACGCAGCAGTTTCTCATCAAGAGTTTGGTGATTTGCAGCTTTGCAGGTTGCAGATATTCGGTAAATGAGGAACGTAATAAGAGAAGAATGTGAACGCTGTCGGCTGTATATTAAATTAAAGAGAGTGCGAGGAAGCGAACAAAATTAATTTTTATTGAGAATATAATACAATATCCATATACAATATACAAAGATAAATTGAAGAAAAACACAATTTTGTTTTGCTTACATTTTTTTTCATTCTGCCATGGTGAAGAAAATGAATGTAAAATGTATATATAGGTATAGTTATATCGAATCGCTCACTTTTTCATGCATTTAAGAATGTAGGTAGATATGTGTATATGTATAGTAAATTTTTAGATTTAATTTAAGACTGGATTTTTTGAAATTCCAATTTAAAGTACCTAGGTAGGTACCTAGGACAAAATGATGTAAAATTGATCAAACTAGAATTTAAAATTCCAGAATATCGCTAACTTGATAAAAAATCTATAAAATCTACAAAGCGAGATACCTATACCTATAAAATTTTGAAAGTTCAAAACTGAATTAATTAGAAAATTCCAATAAATCAGGGTTAAGTCCGATTGAAATAAATTGGAAAGGTATTTGAAAAAAAAATTATCCGTGTTTCAGGAAATTTTGATTAAAATTTTTTTTGAAACCATATTTTATGATTCAAAAATTGAATTGAATTTTTACCACTTTTTGATTTTTATCTTTTTAACGGGTGCTTTAAAAAATGTAGGTGATATATATTATTGATCTTCATTTGTTGTAAAATTTTTAGATTTTTCAAATTTTTTTCAACCGAGATATTGACATATTTCTGTTGTTTTATTTACCACCTCGTAACTCTGTAGTTATTTCATTTATAGGATTCGTTTTTCTTTAATTCGCATCTAGGAAAATAGACAAATACATAACTGTACACCCCACACGACTTTCACAATAGTTCAATAAGAAAGTTAAAAAATATCGGAAAATTGAAAAAATTGGGGTTGTTGTTCATTGCCAACCGACGTGGTTCAGTAACAAAAGTCCAATTTTTGTTAAAATTGAAAAACACCCGATTTTCGCTCAGTCAAATGCTTATATCTTTAGATCCAATTGTCCGATTTTCAAAATTCAAAGTTCAAATTAAAGCCAGAATCACAGTCGAGTACAAGCTACAAAAAAAAAATTTCAAAACCGTTCAAAATTTCATACTAAAAACGTTGAAAAAAAATTTTGAGAACAAATTTTTTCGAGGCAAACGTAACGAGAAAGAGAAATACACAAAAATAATTAAAAAAAAGTTTGCTACTAAGAATATACTGGTGTGAGTGAGATAGACCATAACCTTGGCAAATGGATTCGCATCGGGAACGTAGGTGTACATAGGTATACAGTATTTTTCTTCAACTAAGAATTGTGAAGGTCACTTCACTGTTGGTTGGTTTGGATAAGTTTAAGGTCTTTAAATTTAGGTAGAATGAGAGTGTAAAGGGTCTTAATTCATCGAATGAAACCAATAGTAAATTTGTTTAATATTTTATATATATATTATTTATTAAGAATTATGTTTTCTCCCTTTGAGCTCTCGTTGAATAATAATAATAATAGTTTAAAATAAAACATACATATATTAAAAAGTATACTTGGAATTTAAATAAAGTATGTATAGAGTGTTGTTAGGTAAGTGTATAATATATTTTGTTGTTATAAATGTCCTTATAAGAGGGTTCATTTTTTTACAAATTCATTACGGAGGCACAAAAAACCTTTAAATGAAACTCGTTATTAATTTTAAATAGCTTATAACTTCTGTTCTATTAAGCTTATCTGTAAGATTAAAGTCTTAAAATAAAGGTAATATGTCGGGCTAACTTATAGAGTTAAAAAAAATAATTAAGATCACAAAAAAATGTGAGTGCAAAAAGTGAATTAGGTACTTCGTTGTTCGTCATTATGAAAAATAATGAATAATAATGGCTTTGTTGACATCGGCAACAAAATTGATCCTAAATAGGTACTTACCTATCTACATAATAATATGTAGGTATGTTTCTATAAATATAATAGGGTGGCTCGATTGATACAAAATTGTATGAAACATTTTTTTTTGTTTGATCGAGTTCGGGTGGTATATAAAAAAAGGTGTCATAGATGTCTCTCAATCGGAAAAATATTTCATGGGTAGGTATATTCTTTTCCACATCACGCAGTGGGGTAGAATACTAGATGCGTTTTTTTTTTGAGGTTCTCCTGTCGGCCTAGTCCTCTTTCTATTACTACATCAAACTACTCAATTATTAAACATGCAGTTTAATTATTAATCATGCATTGTAATTATTAAACATGCATTTTAATTATTTAACATGTAGGATAATTATTAAACATGCACTATAAAAATATACATATAAATATTTTTAGTTTTTGTTGTTTTTTTGTTTTTTGTTTATAAATGTCTATAAGTAGATATTATTATTCTATAAAATATATTTACACAATATAATAAAAATACAAAGGTACTACATAATATAAGTAATATAATATATAATAATTTTTAGGCACAACGCACAAATTGTTTTTAAGTTCTGTAGGTAATGTGAACCTATTAAGTTTAAAAGTGTTTTAGGATGTAGTTTTGAAAAAAACTAATTTAGCAAGCAATCACTAGGTATTAAGCACTCTGAATTTCCGAACAATTCCACAATAAAGAACGGCTAATAGCAAAGTACTGACAGAATGCACTGAAAATTTCGACTGTTTTAAAAAAAAACGCGAAAATTTTGCAGAAGTATTGTAGGTATTGACCAACAAACACCCGAACATATGACCAACGAACTTATTTTCCCTTTTACCATTTCCTTTGTAGGTATATAAAAGTTTTTATATACAAAGCCATTACCAACTTAAAAAGCCGTTTCATTACCCCTTCATTTTTAACAAACAAAATCCAATAAAAGCGAAGAATCATATATCCCATAAATATTCTTTGAATATAGATATGTATGCAGAATGCAAAAAAAACCACAAAATTCTTTCTTTCTTTATTATTTTCCTCAACTTTATTCTTCATTATCTTTATTTTATTTTATAATTATCAACAAAATGGATTTTTTTGCTCTTCTTTCTTTTTCTTCTTCTTCTTTTTCCTCGTTGCATTTTCCACAGTGAAATTAGTTCTCAAAAATTTTGATCTAGGTTTTTAGTATGAAATTTTTAACGGTTTTAAAAATTTGTTGGCAAGTGGTACAAGCCCTGACTTTTCTACTTAATTGCATATCTTTAGCTATATTGAAAATCCGACAATTTTATCCAAAGATATAAGCATTTACCTGAACTGGTGTTTTTCGGATTTCGTAAAAATTGGAAAATTCTTTTCTGAAACCCGTCGGTAAATAACAACCCCATTTTTTTAAATTCTTCTAAGATTTGTTTAAATATTTTTATGTTACTATACAAAATTCACTATAATCTACAATAATATCGATCACCTACATACCTACATAATTTTGAGATTTTTTTTAAAGCACCCTTAAAAAGATAGGTACATATACCTAGGTAGGTATAAATAATTTAATTGGCCTAAAAAATTTTGAAAAATCAAAAAATGATGTAAACAAAAAATAAGTAAAAAATTTCCAGAAACATATAGGTAGGTATAACTTTCCAATGGTAGCTACCTATACAATTTATTTTGATCGGACTTCGCCCTGATTTATAAGAATTTTCTAATTCTTTAATTTTGAATTTAAAAAAAAAATTAGGTAGGTAGGTACTAGGTACCTAGGTAGCTCTCGCTTTGTAGATTTTATAGAATTTTTGTTTACATAAGTAACCTTCTGAATTGTTAAATTAGGTAGGTAAAAATTGAAACCTGAAACCTATACCTACCTAGTTTTAAAAAAAAATGGATAGGTAGGTACCTACTACCTACCTACCTTAAAGAAACTAGTAAAAAACAAAAAAAAATGATTTATCGAGAAAAGCTTAAAATATTTATCTAGGTAGGTGGGTATACCTAGGTTACTAAGGTTACCACCTACCTACATATGTACATACATGTGTATGTATGTATGCACCTACCTACCTGTCTTAAAACAACTCCAATATTGTTTTTTTTTATAAAAATATATGTTGATCGAATTACCAAGGCACTAACAGAAAAAACTTTAAGATAAAAAAATATTCAAAGTTGACCTTTTTTTTGTTGTTATGGGATTTCTTGCTTGGCCTATATCTTGGCGCGAAGATTTTAAGTGCTGTGGGTAGGAAGAAACATAAAAAATTGCACCGTGAAAAAAAACCATACTCAGAAACATTTAGTATGTATCTGTTTTGCCTTTTATACCTATACCTTCAAAGGTTTTGCTAAAAGCCAAAAACTACTCCCACATTAAGTTTTTTCTTTTTTTTTATTAACCAAAGCAAATTTCACAATACATACACAAAGATAAAAAATTTTTGTTCGTTTTCTCTGGCATCGACGCAAACAGCTGAAAAGTTATTTCCACTCTCCTTACAGTCATCACTCATCAGAATTCAGAATTGAAATAATACAATTCTCTCTCGCTCTTAATACGTGCTCTTCATTTCTTGTCCAAATAATATATTTGAGTCTGCAACAAAATTTCAACTGACTCTAGCGCCACCGTATGGCTACACGCAATCCTACAAAATTTGCTCCATGATAGTACTATAGTTTTTATATACAAAGGATTTACCTAAATTTCCAAGAGATGTCGCTTCATAAAAGACGTTACATTATAATTCAAAAGCAGTTGAGTTACATTGCCCCCTTCTTAGGATTGTTCGTCCCGAACAATTTTATCACTTCTTTCACCGTTGTATCGATGTAAACGGTCACAATGAACTACTTTTAATTTGCCTCTTTCCCCTCTCTGTATACGGTAGACTACATCATTGATTCTTTTCACAACAGTATACGGGCCTTCCCAGTTTTGTTGGAGTTTTGGTGATAGTCCTTTTTGTCGATGAGGATTGTAAAACCACACAAGGTCACCTTCTTGAAATCCTATTGCTGTTGCTTTTACGTCATATCTTGTTTTCATTCGATCACTGGATAATTTTATGTTTGTACTTGTTCGTTGATGAATGTCAATAAGCCTATCTTTCAGGTCATCCACATAGTCCTCTGTTCCCTGTGACTCATTTGGACGACACCCAAATTTCACTTCACTTGGCAGGCGTATTGTTGATTCGAACAGGATTTCCGATGGTGTTTTTCCCGTCGAGCTATGGGTTGCACTTCGATATGCCATAAGGAACAATGGGATATGTCGGTCCCAGTCTCGTTTGCAGTCGCCGACAACCTTAGATAAATGTTCTTTAAGCGTCCTGTTGAATCGTTCAACCATCCCATCAGATTGTGGATGGAGCGGTGTTGTTCTCGTCTTCTTAATGCCAAGAAGCGTGCAAACCTCCTGAAAGCCTTTAGATTAGCAAATGCTTCAGGCTACTTGCTGAAATAATCCATGACTACAAGGATGTATCGGTTTCCACTGTTAGTTTCAGGAAAAGGGTCTGCGACGTCTATAGCAATTCTCTCGAAAGGTGTGCCCACATTATACTGCTGCATTTTACTCTGAATTTTTCTACCCGGTTCTCTGGTAGCAGCACAAGTATCACATTTGCGGCACCACTTTTCGACGTCATCTCTTGCGCGAAGCCAGTAGAACCGTTGTCGTATCTTTTCCAACGTCATATTCATTATTCACTCACAAATGACCTCCAGAAGTTTCATCATGCATTTCTTGAAGAACGTCATTAACTTTTGACCGAGGTACGACTAGTTGCATCACATAAGATTTACCATCTGCGGATTCCCACTTACGCCTCAGTACCCCTTCTTGCACATGAAGCGAGTCCCATTGTGCCCAATATGCTTTGAGAGCCGGACTTCGGTCGGAGATATCACACCATTCTGGTATCTCTTGGTGTTCTTTCCATGCAAGAATGGGTTCTATATCCGAATCATCTTATTGGGCCGTTGCAATGCTTACAGTCTGATTTGCATGGTCGCCCAAATAGTGCGTCTGCGTTTGAATGCAGCTTTCCTCTTCGATGTTGAATCTCATAGTTATACGTCTGCAGCCTTTTGATCCATCTTGCTACTTGACCTTCTGGATTCTGGAAGTTTAAAAGCCAATTGAGCGCACCATGGTCTGTTCGAAGAAGGAACTTCTGTCCATAGATGTACTTATGGAAGTGCTTTATTGCCAATATCAGAGCGAGAAGTTCCCTCCTTGTCACGCAATAATTCCTTTCTGGCTTCGAGAGTACTTTGCTACAGCAACAGGATTTCAAGAAGGTGACCTTGTGTGGTTTTACAATCCTCATCGACAAAAAGGACTATCACCAAAACTCCAACAAAACTGGGAACGCCCAGAAAGTGTACAAAAAGGGTTAAGAGGCAAATTAAAAGTAGTTCATTGTGACCGTTTACATTGATACAACGGTGAAAGAAGTGATGAAATTGTTCGGGACGAACAATCCTAAGAAGGGGGTAATGTAACGATTAAATTACTGAACTGCTTTTGAATTATAATGTAACGTCTTTAAGAAGCGCCATCTCTTGGAAATTAAGGTAAATCACAAATCGGTACCTTCTTTGTATATAAAAACTATAGTACTATCATGGTGAGGTGCGACAGTAGCGACACCTATATTATACACGCAACAGTTTCTCATCAAGAGTTTGGTGATTTGCAGCTTTGCAGGTTGCAGATATTCGGTAAATGAGGAACGTAATAAGAGAAGAATGTGAACGCTGTCGGCTGTATATTAAATTAAAGAGAGTGCGAGGAAGCGAACAAAATTAATTTTTATTGAGAATATAATACAATATCCATATACAATATACAAAGATAAATTGAAGAAAAACACAATTTTGTTTTGCTTACATTTTTTTTCATTCTGCCATGGTGAAGAAAATGAATGTAAAATGTATATATAGGTATAGTTATATCGAATCGCTCACTTTTTCATGCATTTAAGAATGTAGGTAGATATGTGTATATGTATAGTAAATTTTTAGATTTAATTTAAGACTGGATTTTTTGAAATTCCAATTTAAAGTACCTAGGTAGGTACCTAGGACAAAATGATGTAAAATTGATCAAACTAGAATTTAAAATTCCAGAATATCGCTAACTTGATAAAAAATCTATAAAATCTACAAAGCGAGATACCTATACCTATAAAATTTTAAAAGTTCAAAACTGAATTAATTAGAAAATTCCAATAAATCAGGGTTAAGTCCGATTGAAATAAATTTTTCACCATTGGAAAGGTATTTGAAAAAAAAATTATCCGTGTTTCAGGAAATTTTGATTAAAATTTTTTTTGAAACCATATTTTATGATTCAAAAATTGAATTGAATTTTTACCACTTTTTGATTTTTATCTTTTTAACGGGTGCTTTAAAAAATGTAGGTGATATATATTATTGATCTTCATTTGTTGTAAAATTTTTAGATTTTTCAAATTTTTTTCAACCGAGATATTGACATATTTCTGTTGTTTTATTTACCACCTCGTAACTCTGTAGTTATTTCATTTATAGGATTCGTTTTTCTTTAATTCGCATCTAGGAAAATAGACAAATACATAACTGTACACCCCACACGACTTTCACAATAGTTCAATAAGAAAGTTAAAAAATATCGGAAAATTGAAAAAATTGGGGTTGTTGTTCATTGCCAACCGACGTGGTTCAGTAACAAAAGTCCAATTTTTGTTAAAATTGAAAAACACCCGATTTTCGCTCAGTCAAATGCTTATATCTTTAGATCCAATTGTCCGATTTTCAAAATTCAAAGTTCAAATTAAAGCCAGAATCACAGTCGAGTACAAGCTACAAAAAAAAAATTTCAAAACCGTTCAAAATTTCATACTAAAAACGTTGAAAAAAAATTTTGAGAACAAATTTTTTCGAGGCAAACGTAACGAGAAAGAGAAATACACAAAAATAATTAAAAAAAAGTTTGCTACTAAGAATATACTGGTGTGAGTGAGATAGACCATAACCTTGGCAAATGGATTCGCATCGGGAACGTAGGTGTACATAGGTATACAGTATTTTTCTTCAACTAAGAATTGTGAAGGTCACTTCACTGTTGGTTGGTTTGGATAAGTTTAAGGTCTTTAAATTTAGGTAGAATGAGAGTGTAAAGGGTCTTAATTCATCGAATGAAACCAATAGTAAATTTGTTTAATATTTTATATATATATTATTTATTAAGAATTATGTTTTCTCCCTTTGAGCTCTCGTTGAATAATAATAATAATAGTTTAAAATAAAACATACATATATTAAAAAGTATACTTGGAATTTAAATAAAGTATGTATAGAGTGTTGTTAGGTAAGTGTATAATATATTTTGTTGTTATAAATGTCCTTATAAGAGGGTTCATTTTTTTACAAATTCATTACGGAGGCACAAAAAACCTTTAAATGAAACTCGTTATTAATTTTAAATAGCTTATAACTTCTGTTCTATTAAGCTTATCTGTAAGATTAAAGTCTTAAAATAAAGGTAATATGTCGGGCTAACTTATAGAGTTAAAAAAAATAATTAAGATCACAAAAAAATGTGAGTGCAAAAAGTGAATTAGGTACTTCGTTGTTCGTCATTATGAAAAATAATGAATAATAATGGCTTTGTTGACATCGGCAACAAAATTGATCCTAAATAGGTACTTACCTATCTACATAATAATATGTAGGTATGTTTCTATAAATATAATAGGGTGGCTCGATTGATACAAAATTGTATGAAACATTTTTTTTTGTTTGATCGAGTTCGGGTGGTATATAAAAAAAGGTGTCATAGATGTCTCTCAATCGGAAAAATATTTCATGGGTAGGTATATTCTTTTCCACATCACGCAGTGGGGTAGAATACTAGATGCGTTTTTTTTTTGAGGTTCTCCTGTCGGCCTAGTCCTCTTTCTATTACTACATCAAACTACTCAATTATTAAACATGCAGTTTAATTATTAATCATGCATTGTAATTATTAAACATGCATTTTAATTATTTAACATGTAGGATAATTATTAAACATGCACTATAAAAATATACATATAAATATTTTTAGTTTTTGTTGTTTTTTTGTTTTTTGTTTATAAATGTCTATAAGTAGATATTATTATTCTATAAAATATATTTACACAATATAATAAAAATACAAAGGTACTACATAATATAAGTAATATAATATATAATAATTTTTAGGCACAACGCACAAATTGTTTTTAAGTTCTGTAGGTAATGTGAACCTATTAAGTTTAAAAGTGTTTTAGGATGTAGTTTTGAAAAAAACTAATTTAGCAAGCAATCACTAGGTATTAAGCACTCTGAATTTCCGAACAATTCCACAATAAAGAACGGCTAATAGCAAAGTACTGACAGAATGCACTGAAAATTTCGACTGTTTTAAAAAAAAACGCGAAAATTTTGCAGAAGTATTGTAGGTATTGACCAACAAACACCCGAACATATGACCAACGAACTTATTTTCCCTTTTACCATTTCCTTTGTAGGTATATAAAAGTTTTTATATACAAAGCCATTACCAACTTAAAAAGCCGTTTCATTACCCCTTCATTTTTAACAAACAAAATCCAATAAAAGCGAAGAATCATATATCCCATAAATATTCTTTGAATATAGATATGTATGCAGAATGCAAAAAAAACCACAAAATTCTTTCTTTCTTTATTATTTTCCTCAACTTTATTCTTCATTATCTTTATTTTATTTTATAATTATCAACAAAATGGATTTTTTTGCTCTTCTTTCTTTTTCTTCTTCTTCTTTTTCCTCGTTGCATTTTCCACAGTGAAATTAGTTCTCAAAAATTTTGATCTAGGTTTTTAGTATGAAATTTTTAACGGTTTTAAAAATTTGTTGGCAAGTGGTACAAGCCCTGACTTTTCTACTTAATTGCATATCTTTAGCTATATTGAAAATCCGACAATTTTATCCAAAGATATAAGCATTTACCTGAACTGGTGTTTTTCGGATTTCGTAAAAATTGGAAAATTCTTTTCTGAAACCCGTCGGTAAATAACAACCCCATTTTTTTAAATTCTTCTAAGATTTGTTTAAATATTTTTATGTTACTATACAAAATTCACTATAATCTACAATAATATCGATCACCTACATACCTACATAATTTTGAGATTTTTTTAAAGCACCCTTAAAAAGATAGGTACATATACCTAGGTAGGTATAAATAATTTAATTGGCCTAAAAAATTTTAAAAAATCAAAAAATGATGTAAACAAAAAATAAGTAAAAAATTTCCAGAAACATATAGGTAGGTATAACTTTCCAATGGTAGCTACCTATACAATTTATTTTGATCGGACTTCGCCCTGATTTATAAGAATTTTCTAATTCTTTAATTTTGAATTTAAAAAAAAAATTAGGTAGGTAGGTACTAGGTACCTAGGTAGCTCTCGCTTTGTAGATTTTATAGAATTTTTGTTTACATAAGTAACCTTCTGAATTGTTAAATTAGGTAGGTAAAAATTGAAACCTGAAACCTATACCTACCTAGTTTTAAAAAAAAATGGATAGGTAGGTACCTACTACCTACCTACCTTAAAGAAACTAGTAAAAAACAAAAAAAAATGATTTATCGAGAAAAGCTTAAAATATTTATCTAGGTAGGTGGGTATACCTAGGTTACTAAGGTTACCACCTACCTACATATGTACATACATGTGTATGTATGTATGCACCTACCTACCTGTCTTAAAACAACTCCAATATTGTTTTTTTTATAAAAATATATGTTGATCGAATTACCAAGGCACTAACAGAAAAAACTTTAAGATAAAAAAATATTCAAAGTTGACCTTTTTTTTGTTGTTATGGGATTTCTTGCTTGGCCTATATCTTGGCGCGAAGATTTTAAGTGCTGTGGGTAGGAAGAAACATAAAAAATTGCACCGTGAAAAAAAACCATACTCAGAAACATTTAGTATGTATCTGTTTTGCCTTTTATACCTATACCTTCAAAGGTTTTGCTAAAAGCCAAAAACTACTCCCACATTAAGTTTTTTCTTTTTTTTTATTAACCAAAGCAAATTTCACAATACATACACAAAGATAAAAAATTTTTGTTCGTTTTCTCTGGCATCGACGCAAACAGCTGAAAAGTTATTTCCACTCTCCTTACAGTCATCACTCATCAGAATTCAGAATTGAAATAATACAATTCTCTCTCGCTCTTAATACGTGCTCTTCATTTCTTGTCCAAATAATATATTTGAGTCTGCAACAAAATTTCAACTGACTCTAGCGCCACCGTATGGCTACACGCAATCCTACAAAATTTGCTCCATGATAGTACTATAGTTTTTATATACAAAGGATTTACCTAAATTTCCAAGAGATGTCGCTTCATAAAAGACGTTACATTATAATTCAAAAGCAGTTGAGTTACATTGCCCCCTTCTTAGGATTGTTCGTCCCGAACAATTTTATCACTTCTTTCACCGTTGTATCGATGTAAACGGTCACAATGAACTACTTTTAATTTGCCTCTTTCCCCTCTCTGTATACGGTAGACTACATCATTGATTCTTTTCACAACAGTATACGGGCCTTCCCAGTTTTGTTGGAGTTTTGGTGATAGTCCTTTTTGTCGATGAGGATTGTAAAACCACACAAGGTCACCTTCTTGAAATCCTATTGCTGTTGCTTTTACGTCATATCTTGTTTTCATTCGATCACTGGATAATTTTATGTTTGTACTTGTTCGTTGATGAATGTCAATAAGCCTATCTTTCAGGTCATCCACATAGTCCTCTGTTCCCTGTGACTCATTTGGACGACACCCAAATTTCACTTCACTTGGCAGGCGTATTGTTGATTCGAACAGGATTTCCGATGGTGTTTTTCCCGTCGAGCTATGGGTTGCACTTCGATATGCCATAAGGAACAATGGGATATGTCGGTCCCAGTCTCGTTTGCAGTCGCCGACAACCTTAGATAAATGTTCTTTAAGCGTCCTGTTGAATCGTTCAACCATCCCATCAGATTGTGGATGGAGCGGTGTTGTTCTCGTCTTCTTAATGCCAAGAAGCGTGCAAACCTCCTGAAAGCCTTTAGATTAGCAAATGCTTCAGGCTACTTGCTGAAATAATCCATGACTACAAGGATGTATCGGTTTCCACTGTTAGTTTCAGGAAAAGGGTCTGCGACGTCTATAGCAATTCTCTCGAAAGGTGTGCCCACATTATACTGCTGCATTTTACTCTGAATTTTTCTACCCGGTTCTCTGGTAGCAGCACAAGTATCACATTTGCGGCACCACTTTTCGACGTCATCTCTTGCGCGAAGCCAGTAGAACCGTTGTCGTATCTTTTCCAACGTCATATTCATTATTCACTCACAAATGACCTCCAGAAGTTTCATCATGCATTTCTTGAAGAACGTCATTAACTTTTGACCGAGGTACGACTAGTTGCATCACATAAGATTTACCATCTGCGGATTCCCACTTACGCCTCAGTACCCCTTCTTGCACATGAAGCGAGTCCCATTGTGCCCAATATGCTTTGAGAGCCGGACTTCGGTCGGAGATATCACACCATTCTGGTATCTCTTGGTGTTCTTTCCATGCAAGAATGGGTTCTATATCCGAATCATCTTATTGGGCCGTTGCAATGCTTACAGTCTGATTTGCATGGTCGCCCAAATAGTGCGTCTGCGTTTGAATGCAGCTTTCCTCTTCGATGTTGAATCTCATAGTTATACGTCTGCAGCCTTTTGATCCATCTTGCTACTTGACCTTCTGGATTCTGGAAGTTTAAAAGCCAATTGAGCGCACCATGGTCTGTTCGAAGAAGGAACTTCTGTCCATAGATGTACTTATGGAAGTGCTTTATTGCCAATATCAGAGCGAGAAGTTCCCTCCTTGTCACGCAATAATTCCTTTCTGGCTTCGAGAGTACTTTGCTACAGCAACAGGATTTCAAGAAGGTGACCTTGTGTGGTTTTACAATCCTCATCGACAAAAAGGACTATCACCAAAACTCCAACAAAACTGGGAACGCCCAGAAAGTGTACAAAAAGGGTTAAGAGGCAAATTAAAAGTAGTTCATTGTGACCGTTTACATTGATACAACGGTGAAAGAAGTGATGAAATTGTTCGGGACGAACAATCCTAAGAAGGGGGTAATGTAACGATTAAATTACTGAACTGCTTTTGAATTATAATGTAACGTCTTTAAGAAGCGCCATCTCTTGGAAATTAAGGTAAATCACAAATCGGTACCTTCTTTGTATATAAAAACTATAGTACTATCATGGTGAGGTGCGACAGTAGCGACACCTATATTATACACGCAACAGTTTCTCATCAAGAGTTTGGTGATTTGCAGCTTTGCAGGTTGCAGATATTCGGTAAATGAGGAACGTAATAAGAGAAGAATGTGAACGCTGTCGGCTGTATATTAAATTAAAGAGAGTGCGAGGAAGCGAACAAAATTAATTTTTATTGAGAATATAATACAATATCCATATACAATATACAAAGATAAATTGAAGAAAAACACAATTTTGTTTTGCTTACATTTTTTTTCATTCTGCCATGGTGAAGAAAATGAATGTAAAATGTATATATAGGTATAGTTATATCGAATCGCTCACTTTTTCATGCATTTAAGAATGTAGGTAGATATGTGTATATGTATAGTAAATTTTTAGATTTAATTTAAGACTGGATTTTTTGAAATTCCAATTTAAAGTACCTAGGTAGGTACCTAGGACAAAATGATGTAAAATTGATCAAACTAGAATTTAAAATTCCAGAATATCGCTAACTTGATAAAAAATCTATAAAATCTACAAAGCGAGATACCTATACCTATAAAATTTTAAAAGTTCAAAACTGAATTAATTAGAAAATTCCAATAAATCAGGGTTAAGTCCGATTGAAATAAATTTTTCACCATTGGAAAGGTATTTGAAAAAAAAATTATCCGTGTTTCAGGAAATTTTGATTAAAATTTTTTTTGAAACCATATTTTATGATTCAAAAATTGAATTGAATTTTTACCACTTTTTGATTTTTATCTTTTTAACGGGTGCTTTAAAAAATGTAGGTGATATATATTATTGATCTTCATTTGTTGTAAAATTTTTAGATTTTTCAAATTTTTTTCAACCGAGATATTGACATATTTCTGTTGTTTTATTTACCACCTCGTAACTCTGTAGTTATTTCATTTATAGGATTCGTTTTTCTTTAATTCGCATCTAGGAAAATAGACAAATACATAACTGTACACCCCACACGACTTTCACAATAGTTCAATAAGAAAGTTAAAAAATATCGGAAAATTGAAAAAATTGGGGTTGTTGTTCATTGCCAACCGACGTGGTTCAGTAACAAAAGTCCAATTTTTGTTAAAATTGAAAAACACCCGATTTTCGCTCAGTCAAATGCTTATATCTTTAGATCCAATTGTCCGATTTTCAAAATTCAAAGTTCAAATTAAAGCCAGAATCACAGTCGAGTACAAGCTACAAAAAAAAAATTTCAAAACCGTTCAAAATTTCATACTAAAAACGTTGAAAAAAAATTTTGAGAACAAATTTTTTCGAGGCAAACGTGACGAGAAAGAGAAATACACAAAAATAATTAAAAAAAAGTTTGCTACTAAGAATATACTGGTGTGAGTGAGATAGACCATAACCTTGGCAAATGGATTCGCATCGGGAACGTAGGTGTACATAGGTATACAGTATTTTTCTTCAACTAAGAATTGTGAAGGTCACTTCACTGTTGGTTGGTTTGGATAAGTTTAAGATCTTTAAATTTAGGTAGAATGAGAGTGTAAAGGGTCTTAATTCATCGAATGAAACCAATAGTAAATTTGTTTAATATTTTATATATATATTATTTATTAAGAATTATGTTTTCTCCCTTTGAGCTCTCGTTGAATAATAATAATAATAGTTTAAAATAAAACATACATATATTAAAAAGTATACTTGGAATTTAAATAAAGTATGTATAGAGTGTTGTTAGGTAAGTGTATAATATATTTTGTTGTTATAAATGTCCTTATAAGAGGGTTCATTTTTTTTACAAATTCATTACGGAGGCACAAAAAACCTTTAAATGAAACTCGTTATTAATTTTAAATAGCTTATAACTTCTGTTCTATTAAGCTTATCTGTAAGATTAAAGTCTTAAAATAAAGGTAATATGTCGGGCTAACTTATAGAGTTAAAAAAAATAATTAAGATCACAAAAAAATGTGAGTGCAAAAAGTGAATTAGGTACTTCGTTGTTCGTCATTATGAAAAATAATGAATAATAATGGCTTTGTTGACATCGGCAACAAAATTGATCCTAAATAGGTACTTACCTATCTACATAATAATATGTAGGTATGTTTCTATAAATATAATAGGGTGGCTCGATTGATACAAAATTGTATGAAACATTTTTTTTTGTTTGATCGAGTTCGGGTGGTATATAAAAAAAGGTGTCATAGATGTCTCTCAATCGGAAAAATATTTCATGGGTAGGTATATTCTTTTCCACATCACGCAGTGGGGTAGAATACTAGATGCGTTTTTTTTTTGAGGTTCTCCTGTCGGCCTAGTCCTCTTTCTATTACTACATCAAACTACTCAATTATTAAACATGCAGTTTAATTATTAATCATGCATTGTAATTATTAAACATGCATTTTAATTATTTAACATGTAGGATAATTATTAAACATGCACTATAAAAATATACATATAAATATTTTTAGTTTTTGTTGTTTTTTTGTTTTTTGTTTATAAATGTCTATAAGTAGATATTATTATTCTATAAAATATATTTACACAATATAATAAAAATACAAAGGTACTACATAATATAAGTAATATAATATATAATAATTTTTAGGCACAACGCACAAATTGTTTTTAAGTTCTGTAGGTAATGTGAACCTATTAAGTTTAAAAGTGTTTTAGGATGTAGTTTTGAAAAAAACTAATTTAGCAAGCAATCACTAGGTATTAAGCACTCTGAATTTCCGAACAATCCCACAATAAAGAACGGCTAATAGCAAAGTACTGACAGAATGCACTGAAAATTTCGACTGTTTTAAAAAAAAACGCGAAAATTTTGCAGAAGTATTGTAGGTATTGACCAACAAACACCCGAACATATGACCAACGAACTTATTTTCCCTTTTACCATTTCCTTTGTAGGTATATAAAAGTTTTTATATACAAAGCCATTGCCAACTTAAAAAGCCGTTTCATTACCCCTTCATTTTTAACAAACAAAATCCAATAAAAGCGAAGAATCATATATCCCATAAATATTCTTTGAATATAGATATGTATGTAAAACACTGCAGAATGCAAAAAAAACCACAAAATTCTTTCTTTCTTTATTATTTTCCTCAACTTTATTCTTCAAGTAAAGGATTTAATATCCTTATTATATAAAAAAAGAGACCTCGGCACTGGTCTCGGAAATAAAACAAGAGTTTATTCGTTTAGATCCAAAATCGGAGTGCTTTAATATATTTTTCTTATAATAATGAAACCTAACATAATGCGCACCAATATGCTGCGTCAGTTACATGAGGTTCCCATGCATTCAACGCATCAAATTTCCCGGTGGGAACGATAGCCGACGATTGCGGCTCGTGTGCAACGTATGCACTTTTTATAGGTGGGTCAATGTCTGACCGTGATAACTGCCGCCCCTTTAAATATCTGCGTCCCGCAGATCACTTGTTGAATCAGGGCGATGACCTGGGCTTCCGCTGATGTCATTGACTTTTGAGGTTGGCCTTGACATTGGAACTGGTCTTCGACGGAAGGACAGTCGGAGCTCTGGTATGTTTACTCTCCCGTAAATTCTTCTCCAGAACAGGCAAATGACACCCGCAATCATTACTATTATTATGATCTCTGTGAATATAGAAGAGTTAAGGTTTTTATGTAAGGTGTTAATTAGCTCAATATTCTTGGCACTGAGACGGTGCACAAATTCCAAATTGGGGATCGTCCTTTTGCTGGTAACGTTGGTCAACGCGGGGGGTAGTGCTTGTGGGATGGTAGCAACTCTGCTATGATACGTTTTGTCTTTGATTTGAACAGTTTCATTAGACATCTGTATAAGGTAGGTACCTTCTAAAGGAATAGATGAATTTTTATTTAATATAGTTCCATTAAAGTTCGATAAAAATATCGTATTCTCGCTAATCAGTTCAATTATCTCGTCAGTGTTTGTCTTATAGTCGCAAAGAGCATCGCCGCCTTTAAGTATCCTAGGTAAACATGAGTCCTCTTTTAGTTTTTTTAGGTCACTCTCCCGACATACAGAGCTATTTCCAATGTTAGTACAATGTCCATTCAGTCCGTACGTTTCGTCATGAGTTATGAGGAGTTTTGAGAACTCCAGGTTAATTTGTCGTGTTTCTTTGATTGCCGCACGGGCAGTCACAAGGTGAAAGGTTTTTGGATTGATTTTAGGTAAGGACAATATATAGAGCATCATAGTCCCGTTACAATAGATCGAAGGTTGGCCATACTCGACAGCTTCTACAACATTCTGGTAGGGCAATGTCTCAAGTTCGTTAATGATAATATTAATTTCCTCTGAATCCAATAGATTACTATTTACAATACCATTTTTAGCCATTTGGCAAGCTCTTATTAATTCGTTTATTCCCTCTTTTAAAATAAGTACCTTGTTGAGTAAGTCCTGGCTAACTTTGTCTGTCTCTCCTTTCTGTATGAAGTTGTTATAACCTTCTATTGCTTTATTTAGTTTGTCCGCAACCTCTTGAGTCGTGTCGAAAAGTTTCCTGTTAATTAGATATTGTCGATTGTTATTTTCCTCAATGTCGGTCTGTCTTTCTAAAAGTTTGTCCCAATCAGTCGCGTCAGGAGAACCGCCTATCCATTTCCAGGCGGTGCCTATCCAATTTATAGCCTATGATAGACCTACTTTCCCCGTTCTTGATGTACCTGACCATTAATTGTTCCGAATCTCTTAGTAGTATGTCATATTTGGCTAAGTCAATTACATGTACCAACTTGAAATACCCATTTGTTACCCAAGCGTTTCCTTCTTTTATCGTAACCACCGGTGAATTATAAGCGAAAATATGCAGGGTCCACATAGGATTGAAACAAGTTACTAATCTGTAATACATATATCATTAAGGTTTATTAAGTAAAATTTAATTTCTTAAAATCTAAATAATGGAATACAAAATTAATATATTTTTTGGTTATGCACGTATGCAATTAAATTATTCTTTTTACAATTTTATAATTCACTTGTGTAAGTTTTTTTTTTTTTTTTTTTCTTTTTTTACATTGATTTCTTTTTATTTTTGTATATATGTGTTTGAAAATAATTTCTCTTATTTTTGATGCCCGATGAGTTAGTTCTCCATTAAATTTTCAGGGTAGTCACAGCGGATCGGAGGATTCGTATTCATCCGCTTTGGTTGCAAGGTTAAAATTTCAAGCAACCTACTAGGGTACGAGTGTCGACACCACCGCAATTACGATTAAGTAATTTTTTGTGAACCGGCCCTTTGTTTCGCGAGAACTAAACTCCTAGGCATATTTGTGCATTGTTTCTTTTGTGTTTTAGGTTTTATGTAAGAACCATTCTTCTTTTTTTTTTTTTTTTTTTTTTATTTAGAGGTTAGAGAAAATTCATTTGTAAAAATTATCGAATGTTCTTAAGGTGAGCTTTGTGGATTTTCTTCCCACTCACTGTCGTTATAGTAACTCTATTATCTTTGGCTACAAGTTCTCTCCTATATAAAGGCTTGTTTTTACTTTTAATGCCTTTGGTAGCCACATAAACGACTTCACCTTTTTTATACTTCCTTGGAACCACTCTTTTTAAATTTTTCCTAATGTTTCTAGCATTCATGTTTCTTTCTATAATTCCCCTAAGGTCCTTATTAATCTTTGAGCGTATATTTAGAAGGTTCTGATAATTTATTCTCTGTGACCTGTTAAAAAATATATCAGATGGTTTCCTATTTATTACAGAGTGAATAGTATTATTGTAACGGTCCACAGCCACATACACAAGTTCTTTGACACTAAGATCTTTGTGTTCTTCCCTGAGGCATCTGTAAATTTCAAGAACCGTGGAATGAACTCGTTCGATTTGTCCGTTTACTTCACTTCTATGGGAAGGCGTGAGGTAGAGTCTAATTCCAAGGTTTCTAATCATGTTAAGGATAATGGGGCTAAGAAACCCTTTCTCGTTGTCGGTAACAAGGATAAGAGGAGCTGTGAAAAAGTGTAGTATTTTAATTATTTTTGACCTAATACTAATAGTGGATCTATCTTTAAGGTAGAAAAATTTCGAAAATTTGGAAAACTTGTCTACGACGGTTATGAATTTTTCGTTCTGAATTTCCATTATATCCATGTGGATTATCTCACATGGATACTTTGGAATGGGAGTTGCTTGCAATTCGGGGTTATTTGGATGTCTGTCGTACTTGTTGCGGTTACAAATATCACATGAGGCAGCATACCTCTTTATGCTTGCCATCATTTGGGGGAAATAGAATTTCTCTAGTATTTGCTCCTTATTCTCTTTTGGAGCTCGGTGAGCCCTTCGGTGCTCGTTTTCAATTATTGAAAACTTTCGCTCCTCATTTGCTACGTCCTCGACCAACCTTTGCGTCACTCTAATCTTATACTTTGTGAAATTTTCAAGATAGACGGTCTGTAACATCCAGAGGTATTCTTCTGGAATTTTAACGCCGTTAACTACGTTTGGGTTGAGTTTTTCTCTCAACGCTTCCCTTAACCTTGTCTGGTCTAGGTTTTTGGAGGAAATAACATGGCGATGGAAACCAGGGTGTGGCTCTTCATGGAGAAAAATGTCAATGCGTGCCGTTCTGAACACCAATTGGTTTCTAAAGACATTCAGTGGAACCTCAACATGCGGTATTAAATCTGTGCTATCCTGGTTAGCACTATGCATGGTTTGAGATTCCTCACTATCAAGCGATAATTCTCGTAACCCTTCTTCAGCACTGCATGTTCGTAAATTGTCCGTCATGTCAGTTTGTCTTTCATCTGTCGTGTCGGCGCGACTGTCGTCCGCTGTTTCTGTTCGGCTGTCATTCGCCGTTTCAGTGCTAGAAGAAGAAGGGCCTGAACCTGAAAGTTGATGAACTTCTGTCCTGAGTCGTGACAGAGCATCAGCCACGAAGTTTGATTTACCTGGAGTGTAAATCAACTCGTAGTTATACTCTTCTATACGAGATTTCCAACGCTTTAGTTTGGCGTTGTAATTCCTGTTACTCAACGTATAAGTTAGGGGCTGGTGATCAGTGAAAATTTTAATTTTTTTCGCTCCATACAGATAGTTCCTGAGATTATCTAATGCCCAAACAATGGCACGAAGTTCTTTCTCGTTTGTAGCATAATCTTCTTCCGTTCTACTTAAAGAACGGGAGATAAACGAGATGGGCCTATCTTTGCCGGGTTCTCCCTGAGATAGGACAGCACCGATCGCGTAATCGGATGCATCGGTTGTGAGATTAAAGGGCTTGTCAAAGTCAGGGAAGGCCAATACCTCCGCTGACGTTAACAATTGCTTCAGGTTTTCGAAGGCTTTTAATCCTTCGTCGTCAAGTTGTACTCCTACCTTCTTTGACTCGTTAGCTCTTACCTGTGACAGTTCTCCCCGGGTCATGTTTGTAAGTGGTTTTGCGATTTTGGCATAATCTTTAATAAAACGCCTGTAATATGACGTAAGACCCAGGAAACTCTTGAGTTCCTTCAAGGTGTTTGGCGGAAGGATGGCTTTGATAGCCTTCACCTTGTCTGGGTTAGGGAGGATACCATCGGATGTCACCAAAAACCCTAAGAATTCAACGCTTACGTCTAGGAAGTGGGTTTTTTCAAGGTTAACCTTCAGACCAGCTTCCTGGAGTTTCGAGAAGATTGTCTCGATATCCCTTAAATGATCTTCCACTGTCCTACTATAGATGATGATGTCATCGATATAGACATAGCAGATCTTACCGATTAATTCTTTAAGAACATCGTCTATCATCCGTTGGAAAATGGCGGGGGCATTTTTCAACCCGAAAGGTAACCTCAGGAACTCAAACTTCCCATTCATAGTAGAGAAGGCGGTTTTTGGGATATCCCTTTCGTTCATGGCAATCTGGTGGAACCCTGACGTTAGGTCTAATGTGGTGAAGAACCTAGCATCGCCGAGACTGGCGAGCGTGCTGTTAATATCCGGTATAGGATAAGTATCAGATATTGTAACGGCGTTTAGCCGTTTAAAATCTATGACCATCCTGTATTGTTTCTCTCCATTTGGTTTGTCCTTTTTAGGCACAACCCAAATGGGAGAATTGTATGGGCTTTTTGAAGGTCGTATTATTTTTTCTGCCAGCAGTTCGTTAACCTGTCTTTCCACATCTCCCCGCATACAAGCAGGGTACGGATAGCTCTTCGTATAGATTGGAGTATCCGTACTTGTTTTTATCTCTGCCCTTACATTGGTTTTGACTTTGTCATTATTGACTGGACCGAAAAGGCTTTCAAATTTGGAACACAGGAATTCGAGTTTCAACTTGGAAGATTCAGAGACGTTCTTGTTTAATATTACTAAATTATTTACCACATCGGACCGTTTGTTTTTTAAGGGGATTGTTATTTTCGAGTTTATGGTCAACTCATTCTTTTCCCTATTTATAATTGCCTTCAACTCCTTAAGAGTATCATCTCCTATAATTCCATCAAAGGAAGTCAGGCTAGGAAGAATAAAAAAAGTTACATCTAGGTTACAACCGACAAAAGCAAAGAATTTGCCGCATATTTTATTTTTTACTAGAATCTCCCCTGCAGGACTACTGATGTAAAATGGGGTTTCAACTAGTTGGGGTGCTGGTGCCAAATTTGGTTTTATGAAATTTTTATTAGCACCAGTATCAACGAGAAAATGTAACATCTTCCCGTCCCGCGTACCATATTCTATGTATGGTACGCTGGAAAAGAGGCGCCTATCATAAAATTTCCCTCTGAGGCCGCCGCCGCCGGTGCGTCAGAACAACTTGGTTCTTCCGTTTCCGTAACATCTGGGGCAGCTGCAACCATGTGGTTGAATCGTTGCTGTTTTCTTGGATAGTTTTCGGAATCAGATTCTCTTTTGAAAGGGTTATTGGGTCGATTCATGTAATTGACATTTTTTGTCTGCACAGACCCCAGTTCCATTTTTACAGGAGGTTTTGGGCCTGTTGGATATTGGTATCGTTTCGAATTGTAACTAGGACCCCATGTGTTCGAAAATTGTTTTGATTGAGTGGAAAATCTGTTCGGGTATCTGTTCGCGTTCCTACTTGGCAAGGGAGGTTTTCTGTCCGTCCCAAAATCATATGGCACGGGCGCGGAAACCACATTTGGTGCCCGTACATGTACCGAATTATTCCGCAGATTCACATTCTGCATGTCGAGGCATATGGTATATGCCTCAGGGAGGGATTTTGGTTTTTGTATCATTAAAAGCCGTGAAAATTCTCCACTTAGACCCCGGATGAAAACGTCCAAGGCCCTGTCGCGATATGTTCCTACAAGAGCGTCAGCTGTCTCGGACGAGTACGACTCAGTGCGGATTTTATTTATTATTAGTGAGAATTGATGATTCACATTTGCGTAAAAGTCATCGATTCTAGAGCTACCCTGTCTCAACTGATTGAGTTGATGCTCCAGGGTTCGAATATCTCTTTTGTCGGCATAGTGAAGCGACAATATCTTTTTCATCTCCGTCCAGTCGTTATCAAATATATTATACGATACTAGGGCGGAGTCAGCCTTGCCGCGAATTTTTTGTCTTATATGTTGGAGGATTGCCCTGTACAAGGGCTTGGTGCGGACTATCTCATAGTCTTTTAGCACCGTCTCCACACAATGTACCCATGAGACGTATTGGACGGGGTTCCCGTCGAATACCTGAATCTCTTTGACAGGGTCCGGGAGCTTAGAAATTTCTCTAAGCTCTAATTCTGTATTCGGCCCTCGAAGGGGTCGAACAGCTATTGAGGGTTCTGTAGTAATTCTTTCGGCTGAGTTTCTTGCCTCGATTTGTTTGATTTTGTTCTCAATAGAACCCAACTGCCCAATAACGGTTTCTATTGTCTGCCTACCCCCGGATTGTTCTAGTAAGACAATCCGTGTCTCGAACCCCCTCAACTGATCCAGGACAGAGTTAACTGCCCCAGTCAGTTGTGTTACAGAGACTTGGAGTTCCTCCATTTCTTTTATTCTAACAGTGGTACCAGGAAATAGTGTTATAAATTATTTCGTAAACCTGATTTTTTATAGTTCTTCTTCAAATTTTTATTTTTTTCTTTTTTATGAAGATTTGCACAATTCTATTTCTTTTATTCTAAGAGTGGTACCAGGAAATAGTGTTATAAATTATTTCGTAAACCTGATTTTTTATAGTTCTTCTTCAAATTTTTATTTTTTCTTTTTTTTATGAAGATTTGCACAATTCTAATTAGAATTATTAGTATTTTATTTTAGGTTATTATTAATAAGTTATTAATATACTGGTAATACCTTTTTACTTTCTTTTTTAAAAATTGAAAAATTTTAATTAGAGTTGTTAAGGTATGTGTGAGATATAATTAATATACTAGTAATATCTTTTTACTTTCTTTTGAAAATTGAAAAAATTTTCCTTAAAGTTGTTAAGGTATGTATGAAATATAATTTTCCTTCTTTTAATAATTAGATATTTTCTTTTCAGTAATATATATATGTAGTTTTATCTTACATTAAAATAAACAGCATCATCAGGAAATTCTCTTTTAAAGTTGATCAGGAAATTCTCTCTTAGAGTTGATAGGCACTGCACTCGGTTAGATTCATAGATGAATATCAGTGTCGCCACAATAGTATCACTTCCTATCACCAATATAGCAGGTTTTTTTGTGTGTTGATTAAAATTTTATAAATAATTGGTCAGGAGCACTTGTTTCACCATGACAGTAATTTATCACTTTTTTCTTTTTTGGGGAAGGCTTAAATTAAATTCCGTTTTGTATGTTAATTAAAAAATATTTTTTTTCTTCAAATAATCGATCAGGAGCATTTGTTACACCACGATAGTAATTTATCACTTTTTCTTTTTTGGGCAAGGCTTAAATTAAATTCCGTGTTTTTTGTATGTTAATAAAATTTTTTTTTCAAATAATCGATCAGGAGCATTTGTTACACCACGATAGTAATTTATCACATTTTCTTTTTGGGGAAGGCTTAGATTAAATTTCGTCACTTGTCTCTCGGTTTTTTTTATTATTGCAAAACACTCCACTACGTTACAAGGACAGTGGGTCCCTGCTCGGGCGCCAGTAAAGGATTTAATATCCTTATTATATAAAAAAAGAGACCTCGGCACTGGTCTCGGAAATAAAACAAGAGTTTATTCGTTTAGATCCAAAATCGGAGTGCTTTAATATATTTTTCTTATAATAATGAAACCTAACATAATGCGCACCAATATGCTGCGTCAGTTACATGAGGTTCCCATGCATTCAACGCATCAAATTTCCCGGTGGGAACGATAGCCGACGATTGCGGCTCGTGTGCAACGTATGCACTTTTTATAGGTGGGTCAATGTCTGACCGTGATAACTTTCATTATCTTTATTTTATTTTATAATTATCAACAAAATGGATTTTTTTGCTCTTCTTTCTTTTTCTTCTTCTTCTTTTTCCTCGTTGCATTTTCCACAGTGAAATTAGTTCTCAAAAATTTTGATCTAGGTTTTTAGTATGAAATTTTTAACGGTTTTAAAAATTTGTTGGCAAGTGGTACAAGCCCTGACTTTTCTACTTAATTGCATATCTTTAGCTATATTGAAAATCCGACAATTTTATCCAAAGATATAAGCATTTACCTGAACTGGTGTTTTTCGGATTTCATAAAAATTGGAAAATTCTTTGCTGAAACCCGTCGGTAAATAACAACCCCATTTTTTTAAATTCTTCTAAGATTTGTTTAAATATTTTTATGTTACTATACAAAATTCACTATAATCTACAATAATATCGATCACCTACATACCTACATAATTTTGAGATTTTTTTTAAAGCACCCTTAAAAAGATAGGTACATATACCTAGGTAGGTATAAATAATTTAACTGGCCTAAAAAATATTGAAAAATCAAAAAATGATGTAAACAAAAAATAAGTAAAAAATTTCCAGAAACATATAGGTAGGTATAACTTGGTAACTATGGTAGCTACCTATACAATTTATTTTGATCGGACTTCGCCCTGATTTATAGGAATTTTCTAATTCTTTAATTTTGAATTTAAAAAAAAAATTAGGTAGGTAGGTACTAGGTACCTAGGTAGCTCTCGCTTTGTAGATTTTATAGAATTTTTGTTTACATAAGTAACCTTCTGAATTGTTAAATTAGGTAGGTAAAAATTGAAACCTGAAACCTATACCTACCTAGTTTTAAAAAAAATGGATAGGTAGGTACCTACTACCTACCTACCTTAAAGAAACTAGTAAAAAACAAAAAAAAATGATTTATCGAGAAAAGCTTAAAATATTTATCTAGGTAGGTAGGTATACCTAGGTTACTAAGGTTACCACCTACCTACATATGTACATACATGTGTATGTATGTATGCACCTACCTATCTGTCTTAAAACAACTCCAATACTGTTTTTTTTTACAAAAATATATGTTGATCGAATTACCAAGGCACTAACAGAAAAAACTTTAAGATAAAAAAATATTCAAAGTTGACCTTTTTTTTGTTGTTATGGGATTTCTTGCTTGGCCTATATCTTGGCGCGAAGATTTTAGGTGCTGTGGGTAGGAAGAAACATAAAAAATTGCACCGTGAAAAAAAACCATACTCAGAAACATTTAGTATGTATCTGTTTTGCCTTTTATACCTATACCTTCAAAGGTTTTGCTAAAAGCCAAAAACTACTCCCACATTAAGTTTTTTCTTTTTTTTTATTAACCAAAGCAAATTTCACAATACATACACAAAGATAAAAAATTTTTGTTCGTTTTCTCTGGCATCGACGCAAACAGCTGAAAAGTTATTTCCACTCTCCTTATAGTCATCACTCATCTGAATTCAGAATTGAAATAATACAATTCTCTCTCGCTCTTAATACGTGCTCTTCATTTCTTGTCCAAATAATATATTTGAGTCTGCAACAAAATTTCAACTGACTCTAGCGCCACCGTATGGCTACACGCAATCCTAGAAAATTTGCTCCATGATAGTACTATAGTTTTTATATACAAAGGATTTACCTAAATTTCCAAGAGATGTCGCTTCATAAAAGACGTTACATTATAATTCAAAAGCAGTTGAGTTACATTGCCCCCTTCTTAGGATTGTTCGTCCCGAACAATTTTATCACTTCTTTCACCGTTGTATCGATGTAAACGGTCACAATGAACTACTTTTAATTTGCCTCTTTCCCCTCTCTGTATACGGTAGACTACATCATTGATTCTTTTCACAACAGTATACGGGCCTTCCCAGTTTTGTTGGAGTTTTGGTGATAGTCCTTTTTGTCGATGAGGATTGTAAAACCACACAAGGTCACCTTCTTGAAATCCTATTGCTGTTGCTTTTACGTCATATCTTGTTTTCATTCGATCACTGGATAATTTTATGTTTGTACTTGTTCGTTGATGAATGTCAATAAGCCTATCTTTCAGGTCATCCACATAGTCCTCTGTTCCCTGTGACTCATTTGGACGACACCCAAATTTCACTTCACTTGGCAGGCATATTGTTGATCCGAACAGGATTTCCGATGGTGTTTTTCCCGTCGAGCTATGGGTTGCACTTCGATATGCCATAAGGAACAATGGGATATGTCGGTCCCAGTCTCGTTTGCAGTCGCCGACAACCTTAGATAAATGTTCTTTAAGCGTCCTGTTGAATCGTTCAACCATCCCATCAGATTGTGGATGGAGCGGTGTTGTTCTCGTCTTCTTAATGCCAAGAAGCGTGCTCATGCTTTGAGAGCCGGACTTCGGTCGGAGATATCACACCATTCTGGTATCTCTTGGTGTTCTTTCCATGCAAGAATGGGTTCTATATCCGAATCATCTTATTGGGCCGTTGCAATGCTTACAGTCTGATTTGCACGGTCGCCCAAATAGTGCGTCTGCGTTTGAATGCAGCTTTCCTCTTCGATGTTGAATCTCATAGTTATACGTCTGCAGCCTTTTGATCCATCTTGCTACTTGACCTTCTGGATTCTGGAAGTTTAAAAGCCAATTGAGCGCACCATGGTCTGTTCGAAGAAGGAACTTCTGTCCATAGATTTACTTATGGAAGTGCTTTATTGCCAATATCAGAGCGAGAAGTTCCCTCCTTGTCACGCAATAATTCCTTTCTGGCTTCGAGAGTACTTTGCTACAGCAACAGGATTTCAAGAAGGTGACCTTGTGTGGTTTTACAATCCTCATCGACAAAAAGGACTATCACCAAAACTCCAACAAAACTGGGAACGCCCAGAAAGTGTACAAAAAGGGTTAAGAGGCAAATTAAAAGTAGTTCATTGTGACCGTTTACATTGATACAACGGTGAAAGAAGTGATGAAATTGTTCGGGACGAACAATCCTAAGAAGGGGGTAATGTAACGATTAAATTACTGAACTGCTTTTGAATTATAATGTAACGTCTTTAAGAAGCGCCATCTCTTGGAAATTTAGGTAAATCACAAATCGGTACCTTCTTTGTATATAAAAACTATAGTACTATCATGGTGAGGTGCGACAGTAGCGACACCTATATTATACACGCAACAGTTTCTCATCAAGAGTTTGGTGATTTGCAGCTTTGCAGGTTGCAGATATTCGGTAAATGAGGAACGTAATAAGAGAAGAATGTGAACGCTGTCGGCTGTATATTAAATTAAAGAGAGTGCGAGGAAGCGAACAAAATTAATTTTTATTGAGAATATAATACAATATCCATATACAATATACAAAGATAAATTGAAGAAAAACACAATTTTGTTTTGCTTACATTTTTTTTCATTCTGCCATGGTGAAGAAAATGAATGTAAAATGTATATATAGGTATAGTTATATCGAATCGCTCACTTTTTCATGCATTTAAGAATGTAGGTAGATATGTGTATATGTATAGTAAATTTTTAGATTTAATTTAAGACTGGATTTTTTGAAATTCCAATTTAAAGTACCTAGGTAGGTACCTAGGACAAAATGATGTAAAATTGATCAAACTAGAATTTAAAATTCCAGAATATCGCTAACTTGATAAAAAGTCTATAAAATCTACAAAGCGAGATACCTATACCTATAAAATTTTAAAAGTTCAAAACTGAATTAATTAGAAAATTCCAATAAATCAGGGTTAAGTCCGATTGAAATAAATTTTTCACCATTGGAAAGGTATTTGAAAAAAAAATTATCCGTGTTTCAGGAAATTTTGATTAAAATTTTTTTTGAAACCATATTTTATGATTCAAAAATTGAATTGAATTTTTACCACTTTTTGATTTTTATCTTTTTAACGGGTGCTTTAAAAAATGTAGGTGATATATATTATTGATCTTAATTTGTTGTAAAATTTTTAGATTTTTCAAATTTTTTTCAACCGAGATATTGACATATTTCTGTTGTTTTATTTACCACCTCGTAACTCTGTAGTTATTTCATTTATAGGATTCGTTTTTCTTTAATTCGCATCTAGGAAAATAGACAAATACATAACTGTACACCCCACACGACTTTCACAATAGTTCAATAAGAAAGTTAAAAAATATCGGAAAATTGAAAAAATTGGGGTTGTTGTTCATTGCCAACCGACGTGGTTCAGTAACAAAAGTCCAATTTTTGTTAAAATTGAAAAACACCCGATTTTCGCTCAGTCAAATGCTTATATCTTTAGATCCAATTTTCCGATTTTCAAAATTCAAAGTTCAAATTAAAGCCAGAATCACAGTCGAGTACAAGCTACAAAAAAAAAATTTCAAAACCGTTCAAAATTTCATACTAAAAACGTTGAAAAAAAATTTTGAGAACAAATTTTTTCGAGGCAAACGTAACGAGAAAGAGAAATACACAAAAATAATTAAAAAAAAGTTTGCTACTAAGAATATACTGGTGTGAGTGAGGTAGACCATAACCTTGGCAAATGGATTCGCATCGGGAACGTAGGTGTACATAGGTATACAGTATTTTTCTTCAACTAAGAATTGTGAAGGTCACTTCACTGTTGGTTGGTTTGGATAAGTTTAAGGTCTTTAAATTTAGGTAGAATGAGAGTGTAAAGGGTCTTAATTCATCGAATGAAACCAATAGTAAATTTGTTTAATATTTTATATATATATTATTTATTAAGAATTATGTTTTCTCCCTTTGAGCTCTCGTTGAATAATAATAATAATAGTTTAAAATAAAACATACATATATTAAAAAGTATACTTGGAATTTAAATAAAGTATGTATAGAGTGTTGTTAGGTAAGTGTATAATATATATAATATATATATAAAAAAATGTGAGTGCAAAAAGTGAATTAGGTACTTCGTTGTTCGTCATTATGAAAAATAATGAATAATAATGGCTTTGTTGACATCGGCAACAAAATTGATCCTAAATAGGTACTTACCTATCTACATAATAATATGTAGGTATGTTTCTATAAATATAATAGGGTGGCTCGATTGATACAAAATTGTATGAAACATTTTTTTTGTTTGATCGAGTTCGGGTGGTATATAAAAAAAGGTGTCATAGATGTCTCTCAATTATTAAACATGCACTTTAATTATTTAACATGTAGGATAATTATTAAACATGCACTATAAAAATATACATATAAATATTTTTAGTTTTTGTTGTTTTTGTTGTTTTTTTTTTTGTTTATAAATGTCTATAAGTAGATATTATTATTCTATAAAATATATTTACACAATATAATAAAAATACAAAGGTACTACATAACATAAGTAATATAATATATAATAATTTTTAGGCACAACGCACAAATTGTTTTTAAGTTCTGTAGGTAATGTGAACCTATTAAGTTTAAAAGTGTTTTAGGATGTAGTTTTGAAAAAAACTAATTTAGCAAGCAATCACTAGGTATTAAGCACTCTGAATTTCCGAACAATTCCACAATAAAGAACGGCTAATAGCAAAGTACTGACAGAATGCACTGAAAATTTCGACTGGTTTAAAAAAAACCGCGAAAATTTTGCAGAAGTATTGTAGGTATTGACCAACAAACACCCGAACATATGACCAACGAACTTATTTTCCCTTTTACCATTTCCTTTGTAGGTATATAAAAGTTTTTATATACAAAGCCATTGCCAACTTAAAAAGCCGTTTCATTACCCCTTCATTTTTAACAAACAAAATCCAATAAAAGCGAAGAATCATATATCCCATAAATATTCTTTGAATATAGATATGTATGTAAAACACTGCAGAATGCAAAAAAAACCACAAAATTCTTTCTTTCTTTATTATTTTCCTCAACTTTATTCTTCATTATCTTTATTTTATTTTATAATTATCAACAAAATGGATTTTTTTGCTCTTCTTTCTTTTTCATCTTCTTCTTTTTCCTCGTTGCATTTTCCACAGTGAAATTAGTTCTCAAAAATTTTGATCTAGGTTTTTAGTATGAAATTTTTAACGGTTTTAAAAATTTGTTGGCAAGTGGTACAAGCCCTGACTTTTCTACTTAATTGCATATCTTTAGCTATATTGAAAATCCGACAATTTTATCCAAAGATATAAGCATTTACCTGAACTGGTGTTTTTCGGATTTCGTAAAAATTGGAAAATTCTTTGCTGAAACCCGTCGGTAAATAACAACCCCATTTTTTTAAATTCTTCTAAGATTTGTTTAAATATTTTTATGTTACTATACAAAATTCACTATAATCTACAATAATATCGATCACCTACATACCTACATAATTTTGAGATTTTTTTTAAAGCACCCTTAAAAAGATAGGTACATATACCTAGGTAGGTATAAATAATTTAATTGGCCTAAAAAATATTGAAAAATCAAAAAATGATGTAAACAAAAAATAAGTAAAAAATTTCCAGAAACATATAGGTAGGTATAACTTTCCAATGGTAGCTACCTATACAATTTATTTTGATCGGACTTCGCCCTGATTTATAAGAATTTTCTAATTCTTTAATTTTGAATTTAAAAAAAAAATTAGGTAGGTAGGTACTAGGTACCTAGGTAGCTCTCGCTTTGTAGATTTTATAGAATTTTTGTTTACATAAGTAACCTTCTGAATTGTTAAATTAGGTAGGTAAAAATTGAAACCTGAAACCTATACCTACCTAGTTTTAAAAAAAAGAAAAGCTTAAAATATTTATCTAGGTAGGTAGGTATACCTAGGTTACTAAGGTTACCACCTACCTACATATGTACATACATGTGTATGTATGTATGCACCTACCTATCTGTCTTAAAACAACTCCAATATTGTTTTTTTTTACAAAAATATATGTTGATCGAATTACCAAGGCACTAACAGAAAAAACTTTAAGATAAAAAAATATTCAAAGTTGACCTTTTTTTTGTTGTTATGGGATTTCTTGCTTGGCCTATATCTTGGCGCGAAGATTTTAGGTGCTGTGGGTAGGAAGAAACATAAAAAATTGCACCGTGAAAAAAAAACATACTCAGAAACATTTAGTATGTATCTGTTTTGCCTTTTATACCTATACCTTCAAAGGTTTTGCTAAAAGCCAAAAACTACTCCCACATTAAGTTTTTTCTTTTTTTTTATTAACCAAAGCAAATTTCACAATACATACACAAAGATAAAAAATTTTTGTTCGTTTTCTCTGGCATCGACGCAAACAGCTGAAAAGTTATTTCCACTCTCCTTATAGTCATCACTCATCAGAATTCAGAATTGAAATAATACAATTCTCTCTCGCTCTTAATACCTGCTCTTCATTTCTTGTCCAAATAATATATTTGAGTCTGCAACAAAATTTCAACTGACTCTAGCGCCACCGTATGGCTACACGCAATCCTAGAAAATTTGCTCCATGATAGTACTATAGTTTTTATATACAAAGGATTTACCTAAATTTCCAAGAGATGTCGCTTCATAAAAGACGTTACATTATAATTCAAAAGCAGTTGAGTTACATTGCCCCCTTCTTAGGATTGTTCGTCCCGAACAATTTTATCACTTCTTTCACCGTTGTATCGATGTAAACGGTCACAATGAACTACTTTTAATTTGCCTCTTTCCCCTCTCTGTATACGGTAGACTACATCATTGATTCTTTTCACAACAGTATACGGGCCTTCCCAGTTTTGTTGGAGTTTTGGTGATAGTCCTTTTTGTCGATGAGGATTGTAAAACCACACAAGGTCACCTTCTTGAAATCCTATTGCTGTTGCTTTTACGTCATATCTTGTTTTCATTCGATCACTGGATAATTTTATGTTTGTACTTGTTCGTTGATGAATGTCAATAAGCCTATCTTTCAGGTCATCCACATAGTCCTCTGTTCCCTGTGACTCATTTGGACGACACCCAAATTTCACTTCACTTGGCAGGCGTATTGTTGATCCGAACAGGATTTCCGATGGTGTTTTTCCCGTCGAGCTATGGGTTGCACTTCGATATGCCATAAGGAACAATGGGATATGTCGGTCCCAGTCTCGTTTGCAGTCGCCGACAACCTTAGATAAATGTTCTTTAAGCGTCCTGTTGAATCGTTCAACCATCCCATCAGATTGTGGATGGAGCGGTGTTGTTCTCGTCTTCTTAATGCCAAGAAGCGTGCAAACCTCCTGAAAGACTTTAGATTAGCAAATGCTTCAGGCTACTTGCTGAAATAATCCATGACTACAAGGATGTATCGGTTTCCTCTGTTAGTTTCAGGAAAAGGGTCTGCGACGTCTATAGCAATTCTCTCGAAAGGTATGCCCACATTATACTGCTGCATTTTACTCTGAATTTTTCTACCCGGTTCTCTGGTAGCAGCACAAGTATCACATTTGCGGCACCACTTTTCGACGTCATCTCTTGCGCGAAGCCAGTAGAACCGTTGTCGTATCTTTTCCAACGTCATATTCATTATTCACTCACAAATGACCTCCAGAAGTTTCATCATGCATTTCTTGAAGAACGTCATTAACTTTTGACCGAGGTACGACTAGTTGCATCACATAAGATTTACCATCTGCGGATTCCCACTTACGCCTCAGTACCCCTTCTTGCACATGAAGCGAGTCCCATTGTGCCCAATATGCTTTGAGAGCCGGACTTCGGTCGGAGATATCACACCATTCTGGTATCTCTTGGTGTTCTTTCCATGCAAGAATGGGTTCTATATCCGAATCTTCTTATTGGGCCGTTGCAATGCTTACAGTCTGATTTGCACGGTCGCCCAAATAGTGCGTCTGCGTTTGAATGCAGCTTTCCTCTTCGATGTTGAATCTCATAGTTATACGTCTGCAGCCTTTTGATCCATCTTGCTACTTGACCTTCTGGATTCTGGAAGTTTAAAAGCCAATTGAGCGCACCATGGTCTGTTCGAAGAAGGAACTTCTGTCCATAGATGTACTTATGGAAGTGCTTTATTGCCAATATCAGAGCGAGAAGTTCCCTCCTTGTCACGCAATAATTCCTTTCTGGCTTCGAGAGTACTTTGCTACAGCAACAGGATTTCAAGAAGGTGACCTTGTGTGGTTTTACAATCCTCATCGACAAAAAGGACTATCACCAAAACTCCAACAAAACTGGGAACGCCCAGAAAGTGTACAAAAAGGGTTAAGAGGCAAATTAAAAGTAGTTCATTGTGACCGTTTACATTGATACAACGGTGAAAGAAGTGATGAAATTGTTCGGGACGAACAATCCTAAGAAGGGGGTAATGTAACGATTAAATTACTGAACTGCTTTTGAATTATAATGTAACGTCTTTAAGAAGCGCCATCTCTTGGAAATTTAGGTAAATCACAAATCGGTACCTTCTTTGTATATAAAAACTATAGTACTATCATGGTGAGGTGCGACAGTAGCGACACCTATATTATACACGCAACAGTTTCTCATCAAGAGTTTGGTGATTTGCAGCTTTGCAGGTTGCAGATATTCGTAAAATGAGGAACGTAATAAGAGAAGAATGTGAACGCTGTCGGCTGTATATTAAATTAAAGAGAGTGCGAGGAAGCGAACAAAATTAATTTTTATTGAGAATATAATACAATATCCATATACAATATACAAAGATAAATTGAAGTAAAACACAATTTTGTTTTGCTTAAATTTTTTTTTCATTCTGCCATGGTGAAGAAAATGAATGTAAAATGTATATATAGGTATAGTTATATCGAATCGCTCACTTTTTCATGCATTTAAGAATGTAGGTAGATATGTGTATATGTATAGTAAATTTTTAGATTTAATTTAAGACTGGATTTTTTGAAATTCCAATTTAAAGTACCTAGGTAGATACCTAGGACAAAATGATGTAAAATTGATCAAACTAGAATTTAAAATTCCAGAATATCGCTAACTTGATAAAAAATCTATAAAATCTACAAAGCGAGATACCTATACCTATAAAATTTTGAAAGTTCAAAACTGAATTAATTAGAAAATTCCAATAAATCAGGGTTAAGTCCGATTGAAATAAATTTTTCACCATTGGAAAGGTATTTGAAAAAAAAATGATCGGTGTTTCAGGAAATTTTGATTAAAATTTTTTTTTAAACCATATTTTATGATTCAAAAATTGAATTGAATTTTTACCACTTTTTGATTTTTATCTTTTTAACGGGTGCTTTAAAAAATGTAGGTGATATATATTATTGATCTTCATTTGTTGTAAAATTTTTAGATTTTTCAAATTTTTTTCAACCCTGATATTGACATATTTCTGTTGTTTTATTTACCACCTCGTAACTCTGTAGTTATTTCATTTATAGGATTCGTTTTTCTTTAATTCGCATCTAGGAAAATAGACAAATACATAACTGTACACCCCACACGACTTTCACAATAGTTCAATAAGAAAGTTAAAAAATATCGGAAAATTGAAAAAATTGGGAATGTTGTTCATTGCCAACCGAAGTGGTTCAGTAACAAAAGTCCAATTTTTGTTAAAATTGAAAAACACCCGATTTTCGCTCAGTCAAACGCTTATATCTTTAGATCCAATTGTCCGATTTTCAAAATTCAAAGTTCAAATTAAAGCCAGAATCACAGTCGAGTACAAGCTACATAAAAAAAATTTCAAAACCGTTCAAAATTTCATACTAAAAACGTTGAAAAAAAATTTTGAGAACAAATTTTTTCGAGGCAAACGTAACGAGAAAGAGAAATACACAAAAATAATTAAAAAAAAGTTTGCTACTAAGAATATACTGGTGTGAGTGAGATAGACCATAACCTTGGCAAATGGATTCGCATCGGGAACGTAGGTGTACATAGGTATACAGTATTTTTCTTCAACTAAGAATTGTGAAGGTCACTTCACTGTTGGTTGGTTTGGATAAGTTTAAGGTCTTTAAATTTAGGTAGAATGAGAGTGTAAAGGGTCTTAATTCATCGAATGAAACCAATAGTAAATTTGTTTAATATTTTATATATATATTATTTATTAAGAATTATGTTTTCTCCCTTTGAGCTCTCGTTGAATAATAATAATAATAGTTTAAAATAAAACATACATATATTAAAAAGTATACTTGGAATTTAAATAAAGTATGTATAGAGTGTTGTTAGGTAAGTGTATAATATATATAATATATATATAAAAAAATGTGAGTGCAAAAAGTGAATTAGGTACTTCGTTGTTCGTCATTATGAAAAATAATGAATAATAATGGCTTTGTTGACATCGGCAACAAAATTGATCCTAAATAGGTACTTACCTATCTACATAATAATATGTAGGTATGTTTCTATAAATATAATAGGGTGGCTCGATTGATACAAAATTGTATGAAACATTTTTTTTGTTTGATCGAGTTCGGGTGGTATATAAAAAAAGGTGTCATAGATGTCTCTCAATTATTAAACATGCACTTTAATTATTTAACATGTAGGATAATTATTAAACATGCACTATAAAAATATACATATAAATATTTTTAGTTTTTGTTGTTTTTGTTGTTTTTTTTTTTGTTTATAAATGTCTATAAGTAGATATTATTATTCTATAAAATATATTTACACAATATAATAAAAATACAAAGGTACTACATAACATAAGTAATATAATATATAATAATTTTTAGGCACAACGCACAAATTGTTTTTAAGTTCTGTAGGTAATGTGAACCTATTAAGTTTAAAAGTGTTTTAGGATGTAGTTTTGAAAAAAACTAATTTAGCAAGCAATCACTAGGTATTAAGCACTCTGAATTTCCGAACAATTCCACAATAAAGAACGGCTAATAGCAAAGTACTGACAGAATGCACTGAAAATTTCGACTGGTTTAAAAAAAACCGCGAAAATTTTGCAGAAGTATTGTAGGTATTGACCAACAAACACCCGAACATATGACCAACGAACTTATTTTCCCTTTTACCATTTCCTTTGTAGGTATATAAAAGTTTTTATATACAAAGCCATTGCCAACTTAAAAAGCCGTTTCATTACCCCTTCATTTTTAACAAACAAAATCCAATAAAAGCGAAGAATCATATATCCCATAAATATTCTTTGAATATAGATATGTATGTAAAACACTGCAGAATGCAAAAAAAACCACAAAATTCTTTCTTTCTTTATTATTTTCCTCAACTTTATTCTTCATTATCTTTATTTTATTTTATAATTATCAACAAAATGGATTTTTTTGCTCTTCTTTCTTTTTCTTCTTCTTCTTTTTCCTCGCTGCATTTTCCACAGTGAAATTAGTTCTCAAAAATTTTGATCTAGGTTTTTAGTATGAAATTTTTAACGGTTTTAAAAATTTGTTGGCAAGTGGTACAAGCCCTGACTTTTCTACTTAATTGCATATCTTTAGCTATATTGAAAATCCGACAATTTTATCCAAAGATATAAGCATTTACCTGAACTGGTGTTTTTCGGATTTCGTAAAAATTGGAAAATTCTTTGCTGAAACCCGTCGGTAAATAACAACCCCATTTTTTTTTTAATTCTTCTAAGATTTGTTTAAATATTTTTATGTTACTATACAAAATTCACTATCTACAATAATATCGATCACCTACATACCTACATAATTTTGAGATTTTTTTTAAAGCACCCTTAAAAAGATAGGTACATATACCTAGGTAGGTATAAATAATTTAATTGGCCTAAAAAATATTGAAAAATCAAAAAATGATGTAAACAAAAAATAAGTAAAAAATTTCCAGAAACATATAGGTAGGTATAACTTTCCAATGGTAGCTACCTATACAATTTATTTTGATCGGACTTCGCCCTGATTTATAAGAATTTTCTAATTCTTTAATTTTGAATTTAAAAAAAAAATTAGGTAGGTAGGTACTAGGTACCTAGGTAGCTCTCGCTTTGTAGATTTTATAGAATTTTTGTTTACATAAGTAACCTTCTGAATTGTTAAATTAGGTAGGTAAAAATTGAAACCTGAAACCTATACCTACCTAGTTTTAAAAAAAAGAAAAGCTTAAAATATTTATCTAGGTAGGTAGGTATACCTAGGTTACTAAGGTTACCACCTACCTACATATGTACATACATGTGTATGTATGTATGCACCTACCTATCTGTCTTAAAACAACTCCAATATTGTTTTTTTTTACAAAAATATATGTTGATCGAATTACCAAGGCACTAACAGAAAAAACTTTAAGATAAAAAAATATTCAAAGTTGACCTTTTTTTTGTTGTTATGGGATTTCTTGCTTGGCCTATATCTTGGCAGATTTTAGGTGCTGTGGGTAGGAAGAAACATAAAAAATTGCACCGTGAAAAAAAACAATACTCAGAAACATTTAGTATGTATCTGTTTTGCCTTTTATGCCTATACCTTCAAAGGTTTTGCTAAAAGCCAAAAACTACCCCCACATCCCAGAAAACATTTTCATTCAGAACTGTATCATAAATGATTGAAATAAGTGAACAAAACCTTCGAATCTGAATTCATTTCTAAATCGATTTGGGTCCAAACTCCTGGTGTTTCGTTACCCAGGAGTTTGGACCCAAATCTTGAATCTTTTAAATGATTCATAAATGATGAATAAATACGAATAAAAGTGAATCCACCCAAATTACTTGTTTGAGGAATTACTTGTGTACGTTCACTTTTATTCACCTACAATGAATGAGAATCGAATCTCAATCATTTTTATCCTGCAAGAAATTCCGCACAAACCCCCTCTTCCCTTCATAACGTAAAAATGATAGGCTTTTGAAACATTTTCATATTTCATTCACTGAAAATGAACATTTATCGGATGATATTCTTCATTTTTGCTGAATGTTAAGTGAACATTCACCTAAATGTTTGCTGGGATTAAGTTTTTTCTTTTTTTTTATTAACCAAAGCAAATTTCACAATACATACACAAAGATAAAAATTTTTTGTTCGTTTTCTCTGGCATCGACGCAAACAGCTGAAAAGTTATTTCCACTCTCCTTACAGTCATCACTCATCAGAATTCAGAATTGAAATAATACAATTCTCTCTCGCTCTTAATACGTGCTCTTCATTTCTTTTCCAAATAATATATTTGAGTCTGCAAAAAAATTTCAACTGACTCTAGCTCCACCGTGTGGATACACGCAACCCTACAAAATTTGCTCCATGATAGTACTATAGTTTTTATATACAAAGGTAGTACGTTGAAAAAGACAAAACATTTTGTTCACTTTTGTACAAAAGTTATATGTGGTTAAGCCTTTAAGGTAAGACAGCACTCGGTGGAACTGCACTTCAGCGGAACTGAACTTCACGACTTATTTGTATGAAATTGTATGAACTATATTGCACTAAGCGTCAACTGCACTACACGGCGCGACACTATGCGACAAAGTTGATAATCTGACCAACTGTGTCGCGACATGAAGTTTCGTTCAGTTTCTTGCGAAAGTGCGCGCGGTGTCACTGAAGTGCAGTTCCGCCAAGTGCAGTTCTACCTTTTAGTTGAATGTAGTTAAGCCTTAAAGGCTTAATAAAGGCTTAATAATTTTAGATATAATAGCAGGAATCCATTTGGCAAGTAAATTATTAGAATTACAATACATAATCTTTTCGCCTTTAAAAAATTTTTGTAAATTTACATTCGATTTATGATTTTTATAAACTTCATTTTTAAATTCATAACCTTTTTTGTTTTTCGGATGAATAGGCTTTTGATCAGTTAAAATATTAATAATACTTCTAGGTTTAAAATTAAAAATAGTTTCTGAAGGCGATAGCTTCGTTACCGTTGTTGGAGTGTGTCGATAAGATGTTAAAAACTGTAGCAATTTCTCATTTACTGATAATTTTTTATAATTAAAATCTAACAAAAGTTTTTGAAGACTCTTTTTACTTCAGATACACCTCTTTCCGCTAAGCCGTTGCTTTGTGGGTGATAGGGTGGTGATTTACTTGCTGTGATACCATTTTGTTTACAGAATTCTAAAAATTTACTGGAAGAGAATTGTGGCCCATTGTCACTGCAAATCTCCTTTGGGAAACCAAAATAAGAAAAAATTTTCAATGATAACTTCAGCTGTTGATTTTGTAAGTAAATATACATCTATCCATTTACTGAAAGAATCAACTAGAATCAAGTATTCAAACTTACTAAAATAAAACAAATGAATGTGTATGCGTTCAAACATAAATGTTGTTTTCGGCCACGATATGGCTTCTGATTTGTTTGCTTTCCTAGTTTGTTGGCAGATTACACACCTGTTCACAAAATCCTCAATTTCTTTATCCAGGTTTTTGAAGAATATTTGACCTCGAGCAACCTGCTTCATACGGGTCATACCTATATGATCACTGTGGATAATTTTAAGAATTCATGCTGACAAGTTTTTGGGACAACTAACTTGTTCCCATAATAAAGGCATTGATTTTCAACTGCAAGACTATTCTTTTTGTCATAAAAATAAATCACATCCGGACACCTAATTTTTGACTTTGCAGGCCAACCTTTAGATACGTAGGTCATGACTGTATTCAGAAGGGGACAGTTAAGGGTCTGGCTGCGAATACGATCGATATTTATTGGATCATTTTCGGACAAGTTAAATGAGTTTATCAAAGTGTCCTCAACGTTAGATGATTCCTGGAGAGGTAATCTCGACAATGCATCTGCGTGTGACATATGCTGAGCTTTTTTGTAGACTATCTTGTACTCATACATTGACAAAATGACCGCCCAGCGCTGTAACCTGGCTGCAGCAACTGCAGGAGTACTTCTGTTTGGGTTGAAAATTTCCCGGAGGGGTTGATGATCGCTATGTATAATAAATTTGTTGCCATAAATTTACTTATGGAACTTACGCACGGCAAAAATAATAGCGAGAGCTTCGCGGTGTAATTGCGAGTAATTACATTCCGATTGGCTTAGAGTACAAGATGCAAACATAATTGGACGTTCTACTCCATTAACAAGATGTGACATGACAGTTCCTAGGCCGTAAGGAGATGCATCTGCAGAGATGACGATAATTTTTTCCGGGTCGTACAATTCAAGAATACTATTTTTTAACAACCATTGTTTACTTTCTTGAAATATTTGTTCACACTCAGCCGACCAAACAAATTTTATATCTTTTTTCAAAAGATGATATAACTTTACTAATCTATTTGACAGATTAGGAATAAATTTCCCGTAATAATTTAAGAGACCCAGATAAGACTGAAGTTCGGTCAAATATTTTGGACTGGGCGCGTTGACTACGGCTTCTATTTTACGCTTACTAGGACTTATTTGATTGTATGAAATACAATGACCTAAATATTCTACCTCTTCTGCAAAAAACACGCACTTTTTAAAATTGACTTGAATGTTATGATCGTTCAAACGATTTAAGACTTCATAAAGTTTAGTTTTACAATCTTCTTTTGAGGTACCGACAACGATTATATCGTCTATATACCCAAAAGCATTTTTTATGTTTTTAATGACACGATCAATGACGCTCTGGAAAATAACTGGTGCTGCAGAAACACCTAATGGTAACCGATTACATACGTACAGACCCTTTATAGTATTAATAATTAAATACTTTTTTGAAACAGGTGTTACCTCTAATTCTTGAAATGCGCCTGTTAAGTCTAAGACACAAAAAAACTTTGCATTTGCTAATTGTGCAAATATATCCTCACAAATAGTTAAAGGATAATGTTCCATCTGCACATAATTATTTATGTTTCTTTTGAAATCCACACAGATCCTAATGGATCCATCTGGTTTTGGCACCTCTACGGTAGGACTGGCATTCTCTGCATACTTAACAGGTGAAATAATATTCAATTTACATAACCTGTCTAACTCAAACTCAACTTTTGACCTTAACTGGAAAGGAACCGTGTAGGCTTTGTGAAAAAGAGGCATACATTGCGAATTAACACGAATATCCGCTGTGAAACCTTCGATAGGCTTTGTTAAGTTATTTTCAAATACACGTGGAAATTTTAACTTTATTTCTGCAATGTTTTTTACACTTTCTGACTCGACATTAGAAACAAACTCATTCTCATTCTCAAATTTGACTTGTTGTGACATGACCGATAGGCAACCATTACCGTCTTTAAAATCTCTTGATTCTAAATGTGACTTTAAATGACTTACTTGATAATGTTATGGAATCGATGACGCTTTACCACATAAAAAATTGCTTCTCCAATATGGTGAAAGCTGATCCAACCATGGACGTTCCAATAGGGGTATGAAATTATCCTGACATTTGCCACTGACAACTCTAGACGTTTTCCAGCCGACACTCCAACATTCGGCAACTCCACCATTACTTCACAAACTCCTAAACACTCCAACTTATGACCAGTAACTGCCTGTAAATTAATCAAAGAATTTTTAAGAAGTAAATGACTAAATAACTTAGAATATTCTGCATAACTTACAATAGATTGACATGCTCCTGTGTCTACCTCCATCTGCACTATCTGGCCTTCAATTATGAGAGAAGTGATAAGACGAGTACTCTTACTCTCTGACAAATTGAAGATGTTGTTGACTCTTGTAGGACTGCACTCATCTTCGGTGTCGTCATATATGCTTTTGATAGCCCTTTCTCCACCAGAATTTTTACAGAATTTAGCAAAATGACCTCGAGACTTGCATAGATACCATGTAATTTCTTTGGCTGGACACTTGTATCTATAATGATTCCCGCAATGTAGGCACTTGACGTTTGACTGACTTCACGTGTTTGTCGACCCATTTTGACGTAATTTATTTTGTGCACCATGCGGAGACTGAGGCTTTTGCCTTGAATAAGATCTGAGTTGATTGTTTTTGCTTTTGCCGATGTTCACATGATTATGCTTTAGAATTTGTTGATCTTCTGCGATGAGTTCCAGTTTGATTGCTTTTTCAGTGACGTTTTCGAATTTAGCTTCATCATCATCGAGCAATTTTTCTTAGATTTTGGAGTCATAGAGACCAAGTATAAATTTGTCTCTCAGCGCTTGATCTAGGAACGCTCCAAATTTACAGTCACGTGATAAAAGTTTAAGCGCGACAATAAAGTCTTTGATGGGCTCACCTGCCTTTTGACTGCGCTGATAAAACTTAAATCTTTCTGCAATGACAAATTTCTTAGGAGCGAACAATTTACGGAGCACCGACACAAGCTCGTCGTAGGACTTCGTATTTGGATTGACTGGAGCCAATACGGTTTTTAGAGTTTTATATGCTTCGGAACCAATAAGGGTTATGAAAACGGACGTCTTTTTTGTTTCGACGACATCATTGCACTTTAAATACTCTCCTAACCGGTCGATGTATTCCTCGAAGTCGTCTCCAGGAGCAAAAGTTTCCATAGATCCAAGCAATTGACTCATTTTGTTTGTTAGAACGACTGGCGGGACTAGACTTTTGCAAGATGATTTGTTCTCTGGAAATACTTACTTGGTTGACGATGACTTGAATTCTCACGTTTATCCTCGTCGCCAATATTATATCTTATAATATATTAAAGATAGACTTACTTTGCGAGACGTTTATTAATTCAAGTTAGCAGACATGTGCTTTGGTTGACAGACAGAATAGAAGAGAGCGATACTGTACAATGCAATATAAGGAAACTTACAATTCATATATATATTATAGTGCGAACAGATGAGTAGTATTAAGCTTAGTATAACAATATACTTTAGAGTATAACAAATACTAAAATATAGATATAACAAAAATATACATGTACCTTTTGACGTCTGCTAAAATCCAGCAGCAAAACAAGCAGAAAAAATAGCACCGGTTCTAACTTTGAAATCTAGCAGCGCTTCTATCAAGAGAGCCAGCAGTGATTCCATTTTCCAACTCAATAGCCAGCACGAAAGCCAGCAAGCATTTCTAGCAGGAAAACAAGTGTCGTGTGATGCGGGCTTAAGCTAAAGCACGAATGACAAATTGTCAGTATTTCTGTCAAAATCTAGTCATTATTCTTTTTGTCGTGTAAACGGTCGCAAATCTATCATTATTTTTGTCATTAAAAAACTGCCAAGTGAAACTGACATTAAATTTTGGCATTATACTGACATCGTGTAAATACAGTGCTGACAATTTTTTTCAAATAATGACAATTCACGAAAAAGAATGAACTTGCTCATTCTTTACTGCCAATTGCACTGATCTCTATAATATACTGGATAGTGTATCCATACAAAAAACTTGACTCCTTTTGAAGAATTTTATAACAGTGGCAAGGTACATTATCTTTTTTTAACTGTTCTAAAGTATAACCGTATAACAAAACATAAATGACAAATTTAACTCATAACCTCAAAATTTATTTGTGTATTGTGATTCGTGTTGCAATGCAACTTTTCAGCAAGTCCGCGAAAATTTTATAAATAATCATAAAATACATAATTTTGTTTGGTCAAAGTTAAGTGTATACGTAACAAAAAGAAAAACAAATCAATTTAAGAAACTAGATATTCGATTTCAAGAGCTAGTGCTACCGGAACACGTTGCTCCGTCCTCGTCGTATCGGCTACCGCCCAGTGTTTATGTACTCGTACGGGCTCTTAACTCCTTCCTTACTAGCTCCCTAAGACCCGGCAGACGCGCTACGTCCCCGCGTGAATTCATTAACCTCACCTAAGCTTCAAGAAATTTGGAGAGTGTGGGACACTTCCAAGATGTAATTAAAGAATTGAATCGACGTGTGGTCGGAATTTCAATTTCAAGCAATTTCTTAAAAGTAATAGAAATTCCTTGAAATTGTTGGTATATCGTTGTCGTTTCAAAACTACTAACTTTATAAGGAAGGTTGAAATGGTTCTAAGTTTCATTTGAAGTCCTCTCAGTGATTATGAAAACCATTTTCAAATGGAACAAATATTCCAAAAAATTTCTATATAAATGTAATTTTCGGCATTTTTCAGTTTTAAAGCAAATGTCGAAATTACTTTTTTTTAAATATTTGGTTGATTTGAATACAACTTATTTTTAACTACTTTCAACTCCTTTTAGATTTGTAATTAAGATTAAGATAAAAAAGAATTTTTTTTTTTTTAAACTGACAAATTTATCTATTTTTCTTTTTTTTATAATTTTGTTACACTTAACAAACGAAACATTTTAACTACTCTTGTGCAGAACTCCGATTCATTGAAATCGAAATCGTTTTTGAACAGGATTATGTTATGACTACTATTAAAGACGTATCAATGACAGCCGTGATCTTTTCGAGGAGCGTTATCAGCGCTTGCGTATGCGTGACTTTCCTCCACCACCGCACCGACGTGAACCATTGCCATTGCCGCCAACGTTGAGTGCCAGCTTGAGAGAAAGCAGTCAGTCAGATCACCACCAACTAGAAGCAGCAATGGATTAGGTCGTTATGGGTAAGTGATGAAATGCTTTCAAGAATTTCATTTATGATTCCTGTTTTTATTTTTATTTTGCAGAAGCTGTGATAACTTTAGACGAGATTCATTTGACGATCGCATGTTGTCACGTGGTATAAGAGGTCCGTCATTTCCTGGGTGTCGGTATGCACCGTACCAAGACGAATTTTATTTAGAGGTCGACTGGGCAGCAAGTGGGGAATTTCGAAGTTGTCCACTACCGCACACCATTAGGAATACAAGAATACCCACTCGCACTCAAAAACTTCGAAATATCGGACTTAAAAGAATAATAGTAAAAATACAAAATGCTATTTTTATTTACTATAAGAAGGAATTTTTATTAATACAAATTCTATATACTACTGAAATACATCAGCCAAGTAAAAGACTTAGCACTATTTTATTTGTACTTTGTTGAATTATTGATATTTTATTTAGTATATATTGTAATATTTTATCAAGGGTTCGTAATAAATAAAACTTATTTACTTTGTTTAAAACTATCACCTTTGTATATAAAAACTATAGTACTATCATGGAGCAAATTTTGTAGGGTTGCGTGTAGCCATACGGTGGCGCTAGAGTCAGTTGAAATTTTTTGCAGACTCAAATATATTATTTGGACAAGAAATGAAGAGCACGTATTAAGAGCGAGAGAGAATTGTATTATTTCAATTCTGAATTCTGATGAGTGATGACTGTAAGGAGAGTGGAAATAACTTTTCAGCTGTTTGCGTCGATGCCAGAGAAAACGAACAAAAAATTTTTATCTTTGTGTATGTATTGTGAAATTTGCTTTGGTTAATAAAAAAAAAGAAAAAACTTCCCAGCAAACATTTTCATTCAGAACTGTATCATAAATGATTGACATAAGTGAACTAAACCTTCGAATCTGAATTCATTTCTAAATCGATTTGGGTCCAAACTCCTGGGTAACGAAACACACATATGAATCTTTTAAATGATTCATAAATGGTGAATAAATACGAATAAAAGTGAATCCACCCAATTTTCCTGTTTTAGGAATTACTTGTGTACGTTCACTTTTATTCACCAATAATGAAGGAGAATCGAATCTCAATCATTTTTATCCTGCAAGAAATTCCGCACAAACCCCCTCTTCCCTTTATAACGTACAAATGATAGGCTTTTGAAACATTTTCATATTTCATTCACTTAAAATGAACATTTATCTGATGATATTCTTCGTTTTTGCAGAATGTTAAGTGAACATTCACCTAAATGTTTGCTGGGTTAATGTGGGAGTAGTTTTTGGCTTTTAGCAAAACCTTTGAAGGTATAGGTATAAAAGGCAAAACAGATACATCCCAGCAAACATTTTCATTCAGAACTGTATCATAAATGATTGAAATAAGTGAACAAAACCTTCGAATCTGAATTCATTTCTAAATCGATTTGGGTCCAAACTCCTGGGTAACGAAACACACATATGAATCTTTTAAATGATTCATAAATGATGAATAAATACGAATAAAAGTGAATCCACCCAAATTACTTGTTTGAGGAATTACTTGTGTACGTTCACTTTTATTCACCTACAATGAAGGAGAATCGAATCTCAATCATTTTTATCCTGCAAGAAATTCCGCACAAACCCTCTCTTCCCTTCATAACGTAAAAATGATAGGCTTTTGAAACATTTTCATATTTCATTCACTGAAAATGAACATTTATCGGATGATATTCTTCATTTTTGCTGAATGTTAAGTGAACATTCACCTAAATGTTTGCTGGGATACTAAATGTTTCTGAGTATGGTTTTTTTTCACGGTGCAATTTTTTATGTTTCTTCCTACCCACAGCACCTAAAATCTTCGAGCCAAGATATAGGCCAAGCAAGAAATCCCATAAAACCAAAAAAAAGGTCAACTTTGAATATTTTTCGATTCGATCAACATATATTTTTATAAAAAAAAACAATATTGGAGTTGTTTTAAGACAGGTAGGTAGGTGCATACAAACATACACATGTATGTACATATGTAGGTAGGTGGTAACCTTAGTAACCTAGGTATACCTACCTACCTAGATAAATATTTTAAGCTTTTCTCGATAAATCATTTTTTTTGTTTTTTACTAGTTTCTTTAAGGTAGGTAGGTAGTAGCTTGTACTCGACTGTGATTCCTAATTTAACAATTCAGAAGGTTACTTATGTAAACAAAAATTCTATAAAATCTACAAAGCGAGAGCTACCTAGGTACCTAGCACCTACCTACCTAATTTTTTTTTTAAATTCAAAATTAAAGAATTAGAAAATTCCTATAAATCAGGGCGAAGTCCGATCAAAATAAATTGTATAGGTAGCTACCATTGGAAAGTTATACCTACCTACATGTTTCTGGAAATTTTTTACTTATTTTTTGTTTACATCATTTTTTGATTTTTCAATATTTTTTATTTATACCTACCTAGGTATATGTACCTATCTTTTTAAGGGTGCTTTAAAAAAAATCTCAAAATTATGTAGGTATGTAGGTGATCGATATTATTGTAGATAGTGAATTTTGTATAGTAACATAAAAATATTTAAACAAATCTTAGAAGAATTAAAAAAAAATGGGGTTGTTATTCACCGACGGGTTTCAGCAAAGAATTTTCCAATTTTTACGAAATCCGAAAAACACCAGTTCAGGTAAATGCTTATATCTTTGGATAAAATTGTCGGATTTTCAATATAGCTAAAGATATGCAATTAAGTAGAAAAGTCAGGGCTTGTACCACTTGCCAACAAATTTTTAAAACCGTTAAAAATTTCATACTAAAAACCTAGATCAAAATTTTTGAGAACTAATTTCACTGTGGAAAATGCAACGAGGAAAATGAAGAAGAAGAAGAAGAAAGAAGAGCAAAAAAATCCATTTTGTTGATAATTATAAAATAAAATAAAGATAATGAAGAATAAAGTTGAGGACAATAATAAAGAAAGAAAGAATTTTGTGGTTTTTTTTGCATTCTGCAGTGTTTTACATACATATCTATATTCAAAGAATATTTATGGGATATATGATTCTTCGCTTTTATTGGATTTTGTTTGTTAAAAATGAAGGGGTAATGAAACGGCTTTTTAAGTTGGTAATGGCTTTGTATATAAAAACTTTTATATACCTACAAAGGAAATGGTAAAAGGGAAAATAAGTTCCATGGTCATATGTTCGGGTGTTTGTTGGTCAATACCTACAATACTTCTGCAAAATTTTCGCGGTTTTTTTTAAAACAGTCGAAATTTTCAGTGCATTCTGTCAGTACTTTGCTATTAGCCGTTCTTTATTGTGGAATTGTTCGGAAATTCAGAGTGCTTAATACCTAGTGATTGCTTGCTAAATTAGTTTTTTTCAAAACTACATCCTAAAACACTTTTAAACTTAATAGGTTCACATTACCTACAGAACTTAAAAACAATTTGTGCGTTGTGCCTAAAAATTATTATATATTATATTACTTATATTATGTAGTAAAAAAAAACAACAAAAACAACAAAAACTAAAAATATTTATATGTATATTTTTATAGTGCATGTTTAATAATTATCCTACATGTTAAATAATTAAAGTGCATGTTTAATAATTACAATGCATGATTAATAATTAAACTGCATGTTTAATAATTGAGTAGTTTGATGTAGTAATAGAAAGAGGACTAGGCGACAGGAGAACCTCAAAAAAAAAACGCATCTAGTATTCTACCCCACTGGGTGATGTGGAAAAGAATATACCTACCCATGAAATATTTTTCCGATTGAGAGACATCTATGACACCTTTTTTTATATACCACCCGAACTCGATCAAACAAAAAAAAATGTTTCATACAATTTTGTATCAATCGAGCCACCCTATTATATTTATAGAAACATACCTACATATTATTATGTAGATAGGTAAGTACCTATTTAGGATCAATTTTGTTGCCGATGTCAACAAAGCCATTATTATTCATTATTTTTCATAATGACGAACAACGAAGTACCTAATTCACTTTTTGCACTCACATTTTTTTGTGATCTTAATTATTTTTTTTAACTCTATAAGTTAGCCCGACATATTACCTTTATTTTAAGACTTTAATCTTACAGATAAGCTTAATAGAACAGAAGTTATAAGCTATTTAAAATTAATAACGTGTTTCATTTAAAGGTTTTTTGTGCCTCCGTAATGAATTTGTAAAAAAAATGAAAAAATGAAAATGAAGGACATTTATAACAACAAAATATATTATACACTTACCTAACAACACTCTATACATACTTTATTTAAATTCCAAGTATACTTTTTAATATATGTATGTTTTATTTTAAACTATTATTATTATTATTCAACGAGAGCTCAAAGGGAGAAAACATAATTCTTAATAAATAATATATATATAAAATATTAAACAAATTTACTATTGGTTTCATTCGATGAATTAAGACCCTTTACACTCTCATTCTACCTAAATTTAAAGACCTTAAACTTATCCAAACCAACCAACAGTGAAGTGACCTTCACAATTCTTAGTTGAAGAAAAATACTGTATACCTATGTACACCTACGTTCCCGATGCGAATCCATTTGCCAAGGTTATGGTCTATCTCACTCACACCAGTATATTCTTAGTAGCAAACTTTTTTTTAATTATTTTTGTGTATTTCTCTTTCTCGTTACGTTTGCCTCGAAAAAATTTGTTCTCAAAATTTTTTTTCAACGTTTTTAGTATGAAATTTTGAACGGTTTTGAAATTTTTTTTTTGTAGCTTGTACTCGACTGTGATTCTGGCTTTAATTTGAACTTTGAATTTTGAAAATCGGACAATTGGATCTAAAGATATAAGCATTTGACTGAGCGAAAATCGGGTGTTTTTCAATTTTAACAAAAATTGGACTTTTGTTACTGAACCACGTCGGTTGGCAATGAACAACAACCCCAATTTTTTCAATTTTCCGATATTTTTTAACTTTCTTATTGAACTATTGTGAAAGTCGTGTGGGGTGTACAGTTATGTATTTGTCTATTTTCCTAGATGCGAATTAAAGAAAAACGAATCCTATAAATGAAATAACTACAGAGTTACGAGGTGGTAAATAAAACAACAGAAATATGTCAATATCTCGGTTGAAAAAAATTTGAAAAATCTAAAAATTTTACAACAAATGAAGATCAATAATATATATCACCTACATTTTTTAAAGCACCCGTTAAAAAGATAAAAATCAAAAAGTGGTAAAAATTCAATTCAATTTTTGAATCATAAAATATGGTTTCAAAAAAAATTTTAATCAAAATTTCCTGAAACACCGATCATTTTTTTTTCAAATACCTTTCCAATGCTGAAAAATTTATTTCAATCGGACTTAACCCTGATTTATTGGAATTTTCTAATTAATTCAGTTTTGAACTTTCAAAATTTTATAGGTATAGGTATCTCGCTTTGTAGATTTTATAGATTTTTTATCAAGTTAGCGATATTCTGGAATTTTAAATTCTAGTTTGATCAATTTTACATCATTTTGTCCTAGGTATCTACCAAGGTACTTTAAATTGGAATTTCAAAAAATCCAGTCTTAAATTAAATCTAAAAATTTACTATACATATACACATATCTACCTACATTCTTAAATGCATGAAAAAGTGAGCGATTCGATATAACTATACCTATATATACATTTTACATTCATTTTCTTCACCATGGCAGAATGAAAAAAAATGTAAGCAAAACAAAATTGTGTTTTTCTTCAATTTATCTTTGTATATTGTATATGGATATTGTATTATATTCTCAATAAAAATTAATTTTGTTCGCTTCCTCGCACTCTCTTTAATTTAATATACAGCCGACAGCGTTCACATTCTTCTCTTATTACGTTCCTCATTTACCGAATATCTGCAACCTGCAAAGCTGCAAATCACCAAACTCTTGATGAGAAACTGTTGCGTGTATAATATAGGTGTCGCTACTGTCGCACCTCACCATGATAGTACTATAGTTTTTATATACAAAGAAGGTACCGATTTGTGATTTACCTAAATTTCCAAGAGATGGCGCTTCTTAAAGACGTTACATTATAATTCAAAAGAAGTTCAGTAATTTAATCGTTACATTACCCCCTTCTTAGGATTGTTCGTCCCGAACAATTTCATCACTTCTTTCACCGTTGTATCAATGTAAACGGTCACAATGAACTACTTTTAATTTGCCTCTTAACCCTTTCTGTACCCTTTCTGGGCCTTCCCAGTTTTGTTGGAGTTTTGGTGATAGTCCTTTTTGTCGATGAGGATTGTAAAACCACACAAGGTCACCTTCTTGAAATCCTGTTGCTGTAGCAAAGTACTCTCGAAGCCAGAAAGGAATTATTGCGTGACAAGGAGGGAACTTCTCGCTCTGATATTGGCAATAAAGCACTTCCATAAGTACATCTATGGACAGAAGTTCCTTCTTCGAACAGACCATGGTGCGCTCAATTGGCTTTTAAACTTCCAGAATCCAGAAGGTCAAGTAGCAAGATGGATCAAAAGGCTGCAGACGTATAACTATGAGATTCAACATCGAAGAGGAAAGCTGCATTCAAACGCAGACGCACTATTTGGGCGACCGTGCAAATCAGACTGTAAGCATTGCAACGGCCCAATAAGATGATTCGGATATAGAACCCATTCTTGCATGGAAAGAACACCAAGAGATACCAGAATGGTGTGATATCTCCGACCGAAGTCCGGCTCTCAAAGCATATTGGGCACAATGGGACTCGCTTCATGTGCAAGAAGGGGTACTGAGGCGTAAGTGGGAATCCGCAGATGGTAAATCTTATGTGATGCAACTAGTCGTACCTCGGTCAAAAGTTAATGACGTTCTTCAAGAAATGCATGATGAAACTTCTGGAGGTCATTTGTGAGTGAATAATGAATATGACGTTGGAAAAGATACGACAACGGTTCTACTGGCTTCGCGCAAGAGATGACGTCGAAAAGTGGTGCCGCAAATGTGATACTTGTGCTGCTACCAGAGAACCGGGTAGAAAAATTCAGAGTAAAATGCAGCAGTATAATGTGGGCACACCTTTCGAGAGAATTGCTATAGACGTCGCAGACCCTTTTACTGAAACTAACAGTGGAAACCGATACATCCTTGTAGTCATGGATTATTTCAGCAAGTAGCCTGAAGCATTTGCTAATCTAAAGTCTTTCAGGAGGTTTGCACGCTTCTTGGCATTAAGAAGACGAGAACAACACCGCTCCATCCACAATCTGATGGGATGGTTGAACGATTCAACAGGACGCTTAAAGAACATTTATCTAAGGTTGTCGGCGACTGCAAACGAGACTGGGACCGAAATATCCCATTGTTCCTTATGGCATATCGAAGTGCAACCCATAGCTCGACGGGAAAAACACCATCGGAAATCCTGTTCGGATCAACAATACGCCTGCCAAGTGAAGTAAAAATTTGGGTGTCGTCCAAATGAGTCACAGGGAACAGAGGACTATGTGGATGACCTGAAAGATAGGCTTATTGACATTCATCAACGAACAAGTACAAACATAAAATTATCCAGTGATCGAATGAAAACAAGATATGACGTAAAAGCAACAGCAATAGGATTTCAAGAAGGTGACCTTGAGTGGTTTTACAATCCTCATCGACAAAAAGGACTATCACCAAAACTCCAACAAAACTGGGAAGGCCCGTATACTGTTGTGAAAAGAATCAATGATGTAGTCTACCGTATACAGAGAGGGGAAAGAGGCAAATTAAAAGTAGTTCATTGTGACCGTTTACATCGATACAACGGTGAAAGAAGTGATAAAATTGTTCGGGACGAACAATCCTAAGAAGGGGGCAATGTAACTCAACTGCTTTTGAATTATAATGTAACGTCTTTTATGAAGCGACATCTCTTGGAAATTTAGGTAAATCACAAATCGGTACTGAACGCTACCACTGATATCTTTGAGTGAGCTTTTTCGAATATTGACAGAATGTTCGAAATTCGAATTGGGATTATTACCCCCTCTACCGTCATAGAAAGATCGAGAAGCAAATACGAGAACCTTCCCGAACGTAATAGAAACTAAATTTCCCTATATAAGACAACTGCGTTGCCGACCTGGGCACAGTTTGTTTTTAATAGTGAAAGCGTAAAGTTGGTTGTAATAAAAGATAAGTAAATTGTTTTCGGAAATTAGTTTCGGTATATTTGAGTGTTGAATAATAAATTGTTTGGTTGTAAAAAAGTAAAGTGTTTTATTTACGAAATAAATAAGTGGAAGTTTTAAACAAAGTAAATAGGTTTTATCTTTTACGAACCCTTGGTAAAACATTACAATACTTTCAGGTAAAAAATAGATTAAATATAGGAAAAAACACTTAGAAAAAAATTGGAAATAAAATATATAATTTTTATTTTATTTTTTTTCTTCCTCGGTAAGAGCTGTATTATCTGCTTCTAATAGGTATATAAAAGCCATAGCGTTCGATAGCGCATAGCGTTCGATAAGACCTCGTATAGATCTAACAAACACTTGTTATAGAATCTCAAACTTTTAAAAGAACTGCTCATGGTACCTGTACGAAGATCACTTTAGAAGTTTATAAAAGGTTCTTTGAGCCTCTATGATGTTCTTCTTTTTATGTTTAACGAGGTTTTACAGATTTCTTACAGAAGTTAGAAAGCGTTTTCAGTTAAATCTAATCGAAGCTGAAATGTTAGTTGGGTAGTCATACTGCTCTTGCTCAAAATATACACATATACAATACCTACAAATATAAATACCTTACAAACTAATATGCCATAGAATACATTTATATATATAAAATGTCATGTTATAGAGCGAGAACGCTCTATGTGGAATTTTAAAAATTAATGAAAGCACTTTTGCATGTATATTGAGTTATTTAAAGATGATTATTTAAATACAATTTCAATTTTTACATAAATTCACTTCTTAAAGCCCTTCCACACTATCCCACTGAGTATTAATACAAAGTGGAAAAGAATTCCATGCTTCTGCCAAATTTGTGAGAGAGTAATTTCTTTTCATTTTTTGACTACACACAGCAGTTTTATTTAACCTCAATAAAAGTGGGATTAAATGTGTGACATAATTAGAACCATTTCTAAAAATTCTCATGTATTAACACATGTCAAATCGTGTAGGCTGGGCATATCATATTTTGTTTGCACACTATTATACATGATTTGTTTCACACTTTTTTGACATGTATTAATACTCAGTTACGAGTTGTTTTAATTAATTTCAAAGCACATGTTGGCGGCAAGGCAATAGAAAATGTAAAAAAAAATATGTAAAAGGGTATAGCTTACTTATACCCTTACTTAAAACTTACTTATACCCTTGTGTGCCCTACACATAACCTGCTTCGTTGCCTCCCAAACTCACTCTCAACAAAACTAGTAGATGTCCGTGCAGTTTTATGCTAACCAGGTTCTTTTCAGCTTGTAGGCAAACTGGGTTTTACAACCGAGGATTCTGGCTGATTTCCAATGACGCGTTTCATAAAAGACTACATGATAACTGTAAATGGAAATGTCAAAACGCTCGCGAAAGTTGAATTTTTTCAACTTTTGCGTTGAGATTCCTCACGTCACGTTGGTTTGTGTACTTGCTAATGCTTGTCAAATCGTGACGTTTATGGCTGATTTTCAATGACGCGTTCTCGTTCGCGATGCGTACGTTACGTTTCACAAGCTTTACGGACGCGTCGAGGTGGCAGGTGATTCTGCGAGAATCAGATGGTTAAAACCAATTGAAGTGTCATTCTGCAAATTAATTTAAATATTTTGTTAAATGGTTTTTTGAATTTAAAATGAACGATAACCTTTTTTCGACAATAGAATTAGTTGCCAAAGTGGCATTCGCTGCTGTTTCAGCGTGTGAAGGAGTTGAAGAGGAAACTGAAACACCAAAACGGCGTTGGTGGGTTTGCGAGCTGAATCTCAGAAGGGATAAAGAGGGATTCTTTGCCTTAAATTTTGATCAAATGAAAGAAAAAGACCCTGAACATTTTTTCAAAATAACAAGGGTCTCCACAATTATTGCGTTTGTTTGATTTTTTTATAATTTGAAGGTAATTTTTTAAATTTGTAGAAAAAACTATTTTCTTACCTCGAGAAACCAAATTCAATTTTTTGGAAATTTCAAAACGCTCGCGAAAGTTGAATTTTTTCAACTTTTGCGTTGAGATTCCTCACGTTACGTTGGTTTGTGTACTTGCTAATGGTTGTCAAATCGTGAAGTTAATGCACAACGCGCCATTGTAAACACTAATCAGAATTTCCTGTACACCACTGATCCCTATAATAGGTGTGTTTTGTTGACCTTCTTAATGTTCACATTAGGAAATGCTCAACAAAACTCTTTAGCTTTCCAGTTTCATTAAGACATTTTGCATCGGAATGTTGGCACTATTTGCTCGGGTCATCTGTCATTTGCCGCGGTATAAAATTTTGTTTCGAGATTTTAAAACGATAAAATAGTGAACAAAACTTATTAAACTAAATAAAAAACTGAAATAATAGTAAAAATAGTGAATACCTACTTTTAATACTTTATTTTGAAAAATGTTAATATGGGGTGCTACATACATACATATAATAAGGAGTTAACAATTTTGTTTTCATTTTGAGAGCTTATTGTGTCTCATATTCTACATAAAGTAATGTGAAGTGATGTTTTTTAGTTAAAAACATTCCCCTAGAATAATTTTAAATTGATATTTCATAGCATTTCGCTGTAAAAAAGCAAATTATCTAAATATAAAACATACTTCAATCACGTGAATTATAAGTTGGGTTATATTTGTCAAAATTATAAATTCTGGTCCATAGACGCATTTCGTTTTGTTGGTGATGGCAAGGCGCTCACATTTGTTGAACGCCCGTAGTGCAGAGTTATTTTTCAAGGTTTTAAATTTTCTTCCCATTACTTTATATGTATTAAATACACAATCAGCCAGTGAAATGAAAAAATTGTAAACTTCTTACTATATCTAAGTGTTTACAAGATTTAACACAGCACCGCATGTTAATAAAGTATGCATGTATGCACTATATTTATTTTTATTTCACTTTTGTACATAATTTAATAAGTTTTTTTTTATATTTTAATGATTTAAAATCTCAAAACACATTCCTCAAAAAACCAGCTAAAAATTTCCTTATGCGCCCCAGCATTTATCTCTAACTGCATGGCGATGCTGTGTCAATGCATTTGTATTTGTATAACTCACACTTTCTTGAAAAAAGCGGATAAAAACAGCGGATGCGTTCATTGAAAATGGTTACTTACCAAAACCAATATTACTCTGTTCAAATCTTGCCATATATGATTTAGCAATTGTGGATGATAATTTTTATTAAAATAATTTTATTTGCATCATCGAAAATGTATTTCGCTATTTTTAATAAAATAATTCGCTGTATAATTTTAAATCTTCATACAAAAGTTATTTTTTTCAAAATATTTTCAAAACTACCATACTCACCGAACATATTTTCCTGTAAAACATGCAAAGATACCAACATAACAAGCAAATTCATTGGAAAGGTAATGTTCACATTAGAGTTACTGAAGTTTTAATGTGCTGTTAACTTGTTGTTTTTGCATTTGCATGTTAAAAGTTGGCTTAATGTGAAAAATTTCTTAATGTTTACATTGGAAAGTCAACAAAACACGCCTAATATACTGGATAGCGTATCCATACAAGAAACTTGACTCCATTTGAAGAACTGTTATAGTGGAGCTGCCTACTTTTTTGTATAACAGTTTAACTTTATAACATATAAAAAGTGACGAAGTCAAACGTCAAAGAAGTGGAAAATGTGAAAAGTTTTTCTCAGTTTGTTGAAATTTCATTACAAAAATAAATTCGGGGAGAAAAAAACATTATTATTGAAATTTTTTCTACTTTTAAATCTTAAATACATCTTCGCAAAGGTATTATCTTCAATTAATGCCTCATTTCTTTGTTGTGAGTACGTTGCGTCGGCTAATTCATTCGTATTTTTGTGTTGTGAGTTCAGGTGGTGGTGGCAGTAATAATTGCAATGGCCATAATAAAATGAAACATAATTTTTATTCTACGGATGTTCATCCGCAACTCCAGAAAACAATCAGTGATGTTTGTTCACAAACGCATTTCAACGCATCTTAACCAAACCCATCTACAGGGAAGTTACAAGTCCCAACATCGGTTACCACTGAGCTTGTTATTGAAGAACCATTAGGGAACTTAAAACGAAACTTAGAACCATTCCAACCATCCTTATAAACTTAATAGTTTTGAAACGACAGCGTGGTTTATCTACGAATTTCAAGAAATTTCTTAAAAGTAATAGAAATTTCCTGAAATTGGTAGATAAACAACGTTGTCATTTCCAAACTACTTTCTTCATTTGGATTATTGGAACGTTTTTGAGTTTGAATTGAAGTCTTCTAAGTGTTTCTAAAAACCATTTTCAAATCGAAGAAAGATTTTAAAAAATTTCCATATAAAAGTAATTTCCAGCATTTTTCAGTTTTAAAGCAAATGCCGAAATTACTTTTATATGGACATTTTTTGAAATCTTCTTTCGATTTGAAAATGGTTTTTAGAAACACTTAGGGAACTTAAAACGAAACTTAGAACCATTCTAACCATCCTTATAAACTTAATAGTTTTGAAACGACAGCGTGGTTTATCTACGAATTTCAAGAAATTTCTTAAAAGTAATAGAAATTTCCTGAAATTGGTAGATAAACAACGTTGTCATTTCCAAACTACTTGCTTCATTTAGATTATTGGAACGATTTTGAGTTTGAATTGAAGTCCTCTAAGTGTTTCTAAAAACCATTTTCAAATCGAAGAAAGATTTAAAAAAATTTCCATATAAAAGTAATTTCCTGCATTTTTCAGTTTTAAAGCAAATGCCGAAATTACTTTTATATGGACATTTTTTGAAATCTTTTTTCGATTTGAAAATGGTTTTCAGAAACACTTAGGGAACTTACAACGAAACTTAGAACCATTCCAACCATCCTTATAAACTTAATAGTTTTGAAACGACAGCGTGGTTTATCTACGAATTTCAAGAAATTTCTTAAAAGTAATAGAAATTTCCTGAAATTGGTAGATAAACAACGTTGTCATTTCCAAACTACTTGCTTCATTTGGATTATTGGAACGTTTTTGAGTTTGAATTGAAGTCCTCTAAGTGTTTCTTAACCCCATTTTCAAATCGAACAGAGATTTCAAAAAAATTCCATATAAAAGTAACTTCTAAAAAATTGAATTAATTAAATTGAATTAAACCACGATTTAAAAAAGACACTTTTTTAAGCTTAAATCATTTAAGAGCAACTTATATGAAATCTTTGTTTTTTAATGCCTATAATGCACTTTCTATATTTAGGAACTCAACAAATGCAACTAATGTGTCAACTTTGGATGTCCTAAGCTCTCTTGCTGAAAATGCTCGAAGTCAATTTTTATTTGTGTTCCAGGGATAGTTGATAATTCTTAAACACCAATCATTAAGATAGATGAAGGTTATCATCCGTGCGTAGCAACAGTCTTATATTCCAAATAGAATTGTATTTGGATAATACAATAATTATGTGGAAGTGCTGTTGGTATGAACATAATATAGGTGCACTGAATACTACTAATTTTGGCTTACCTTAAGTTTTTTACTATGTTAAAACTTCAAAGGAAATAAATTAAACAATTTTTGTTTATATTTTTGAAAAAGCGATTTTTATTTAAGTTTTTTTTAATTTAATTTTTGTTAATGGTGATTCTCTTTCAAGAAATGTTAATACTCGTTTTGAAAGCATCAATTGTTGATTCCAAAAAGATATCAACCATCGCTGTACGACTTACCGTTGGTCAGATACACTCCAAACCGTTTTTGATTTTTCTTCATGATGGGAAAAATCAAGAATATTGAAAAAGGTTTTTGGAGTGTATCTGACCAACGGTAAGTCGTACAGCGATGGTTGATACCTTTTTGAAATCAGCAATTGATGCTTTCAAAACGAGTATGAAAATTTGTTAAAAAAGAATCACCATTAAAAAAAATTTATTTTTGGGACTCGCATATTGGAACTTGTATGCGTATTTTAAGAGTGCTTTTTGTCATTAAAACTCTTGAGTAAAATATTTTAATGCTTATTTTACCAGCATTAAGTGCTGATTCCAAGAAGGTATCATTCATCTCTGTACGATTTACCATTGGCCAGATACACTCCAAAACCTTTTTCAATATTCTTGATTTTTCCCATCATAAAGAAAAATCAAAAACCGTTTGGAGTGTATCTGACCAACGGTAAGTCGTACAGCAATGGTTGATACCTTTTTGAAATCAACAATTGATGCTCTCAAAACGAGTATCAAAATTTGTTAAAAAAGAATCACCATTAAAAAAAATTTACTTTTGGGACTCGCATATTGGAACTTGTATGCGTATTTTAAGAGTGCTTTTTCTCATTAAAACTCTTGAGTAAAAGATTTCAAAGTTTCTTTTAACAGCATTAAATGCTGATTCTAAAAAGGTATCATTAATCTCTGTACGATTTACCATTGGCTAGATACACTCCAAAATCTTTTTCAATTTTCTTAATTTTTGCCATCATGAAGAAAAACCAAAAACCTTTTGGAATGTATCTGACCAACTGTAAGCCGTACAGTGATGGTTGATACTTTTTGGAATCAGCAATAACTGATTCTCTTAAAACGAGTATCAAAATTTGTTGAAAAAGAATCACCCTTAAAAAAAGTTCATAGGTAAATGTAAAAGTATTTTCGTGAAATTTTTTTTAGAGAAATCCAAGAAAATGCAATATATATATATATATATATATATATATCTGGGAAATCATCGGATATCAAAAATGTGGACAGGAGTACCGGCACCGGACACCAACGTTGTCAGATTTAGCTCCAGCAGTAGTCAAGCTTCAAGAAGCAGTGCACATAATACATATACATATTTCGAATATGCCACTGCGAAAGCGACTCTCAAAAAGCACTTCTTACACAATGCTACTGTTCAGGTAGCCTTAAATACGTCTATAAAACCTGCCATCAGCAAATGGCTAACCGCTTCTGAAACAAACTCCAGTGAATTATGCAAATTCCCGTTCATAATGCACACAAAAATAAAGCAACTGGTAGTGTGTCTAGCATACCAGGTGCAATAGCTATCGGTCCACTGCAATCCACTGACATCTTCGAGAGTGCCATCAAAAAAGAAACAAAGACGTGCACTGTTTCATCCTGGTAGTGATGTTACAAATCCCAGAAGCAAGCTCCGCTTCTCTAGGCACCATCGAAGATGGCTGCGGTCCGATAAGTGTGCGAGAAAGAGATTAGAACAGCAACAGCACCGTCAACAGAAACAGCGGCTACCATGAATTAAGAACCAACGTATTTCAATTTGTTTGCTTTTTATTTGCTTAAAAATAAGAAAAAAGAAACATACTATTATTATTTATATAAACAGGAGTTAATGTCATCAATACACTTTTTACATTTCTTAAAAATATAATAAAACTTTCTATTTTAAATGGCTTAATTTATTCTAATGAAGTAGCTTTAAAATCTCAGCTATCAGTTTTATTTTGTTTTCGCAGATAAAATTCTTACGTCAAAATGATTTTTTTTGTGCTCGGAAGATGTCAAAAAGTGGAGCTGCCTTCCCAAATGTCATCTTCAATTGGAGTCAACTGTTATACTTTGTAGGGAATACACTATCCAGTGTATTATAGAGATCAGTGCTGTACACTGATCTCTATAATATACTGGATAGCGTATCCATACAAGAAACTTGACTCCATTTGAAGAACTGTTATAGTGGAGCTGCCTACTTTTTTGTATAACAGTTTAACTTTATAACATATAAAAAGTGAAGAAGTCAAACGTCAAAGAAGTGGAAAATGCACTGATCTCTATATACACTGGATAGTGAATAGCCTATAGTGTATAACAGTTTTTGTGAGGCAAGTTTTTTAAAGGGTACCGGCCACGACCTCATATCTCGCTCTATACAAACGAAGAACTGATATCAGTTGATGTCAACAAGCATTGCGGCTGTAAATATTGATAAAAATATAAGAAAATGCAGGTCCAGTAGCGTCCATTCCGCTGGCACCGCTGTTATACTGTTATATAAGGGTACCGGCGACGACTATATTTTTGCCTACAAAATTTGGTATGAATACACTATCCAGTGTATATAGAGATCAGAGGGAAAATGTGAAACTTTTTTCTCATTTTGTTGAAATTTCATTAAAAAAATAAATTCGGGGAGAAAAAAACATTATTATTGAAATTTTTTCTATTTTTAAATCTTAAATACATCTTCGCAAAGGTATTATCTTCAATTAATGCCTCATTTGTTAGTTGTGAGTACGTCGCGTCGGCTAATTCATTCGTATTTTTGTGTTGTGAGTTCAGGTGGTGGTGGCAGTAATAATTGCAATGGCCATAATAAAATGAAACATAATTTTTATTCTACGGATGTGCATCCGCAACTTCAGAAAACAATCAGTGATGTTTGTTCACAAACGCATTTCAACGCATCTTAACCAAACCCATCTACAGTGAAGTTACAAGTCCCAACATCGGTTACCACTGAGCTTGTTATTGAAGAACCATTAAAACAAGTCCAAAATACAACGACATTATACTTTTTTTGGATAGTTACATCACTAAACTAAGTTGTAAAAGAAACCTTCGTGAAAGAAAATCAACTCGGCATGAGGCGAACATTTTAGAAGCCTCAAATAAAGTGATGCGCTGGAATTCATAAACATAGCCATCGATCATAAATAGAGTTGTTTGTCACCAAAAGACGAATTTACAGACATGCGGGTAGTCCAGTGGAAACGCACATTTGGCTGGATGAACACACAAAGCTTCGACACTTCAGATAGGTGAGTACAAAACAAGGTGGCGTTTGTATTTGCTTTTGATGATAAAAACCCATTTTCAAATCGAACAGAGATTTCAAAAAAATTCCATATAAAAGAAACTTCTGAGAAATTGAATTAATCTCCTTTTTAACCATGATTTAAAAAAGACTCTTTTTTAAGCTTAAATCATTTAAGAGCAACTTATATGAAATCTTTGTTTTTAATGCCTATAATGCACTTTCTATATTTAGGAACTCAACAAATGCGACTAATGTGTCAACTTTGAATGTCCTAAGCTCGCTTGCTGAAAATACTCGAAGTCAATTTTTATTTGTTTTCCAGGGATAGTGGATGATTCTTAAACACCAATCATTAAGATAGATGAAGGTTATCATCCGTGCGTAGCAACAGTCTTATATTCCAAATAGAATTGTATTTGGATAATACAATAATTATGTGGAAGTGCTGTTGGTATGAACATAATATAGGTGCACTGAATACTACTAATTTTGGCTTACCTTAAGTTTTTTACTATGTTAAAACTTCAAAGGAAATAAATTAAACAATTTTTGTTTATATTTTTGAAAAAGCGATTTTTATTTAAGTTTTTTATAATTTAATTTTTGTTAATGGTGATTCTCTTTCAAGAAATGTTAATACTCGTTTTGAAAGCATCAATTGCTGATTCCAAAGAGATATCAATCATCGCTGTACGACTTACCGTTGGTCAGATACACTCCAAAACCTTTATAAATTTTCTTGATTTTTCCCATCATGAAGAAAAATCAAAAACGGTTTGAAGTGTATCTGACCAACGGTAAGTCGTACAGCGATGGTTGATATATTTTTGGAATCAAAAATTGATGCTTTCAAAACGAGTATCAAAATTTCTTGAAAAAGAATCACCATTAAAAAAAATTTACTCTTGGAACTCGCATATTGGAACCTGTATGGGTATTTTAAGAGTGCTTTTTCTCATTAAAACTCTTGAGTAAAATATTTTAATGCTTATTTTAACAGCTATAAGTGCTTTTCGCCTTTCAAGTGCATAAAAAGTCTTGAATTTTAACTTCTCTTTCTTATAGGCTTGCAAAAATGTTTTTAATGAAGTTGAGTGTATGTTTGATCTTTAACTGCCATATTATTAAGCCGTTAAACCCAGGTTAAAATTCAAACCCGGATGTATATTTCACTCAATTACCCAATTTTGTTGTTGTTTTGTGTGCTTTTTGGGTTAAGAGTTCATTTAAACCCATGACTGAATAATATGACGGTAAAATAAATCAATCACAATAGGGGTATTCCCGATCCGATGCAACTGGTCTTGTATCATTGCAAAAATGCAAAAGTGTAAAATTGCTATACCCTAACCCCATTGTAAAAAAAAACTTTGCACTTTTGCAATGATGCAAGACCAGTTTGCATCGAATCGGGAATACCCCTAATATTCCTTTACTTTTTCGTACTACTACTTTAACGACGGCCTTTTTTTACCTATAAAATACTTTTACTGTCTTAAGGCTTAACTACATAAGCCAAAAAAGTGAAAAAGTAAAAAAGTGAAAATTTTCAAACTCATTTTAGGATAGTGTTTCTGACTGGAAAACTTATAAAAATGATGCAGAAAGCTTAAATTTTGGTTTAAAAACAAATTTGTGTATTCTTTTTCACAAAACAACGGCGCTAGCGGTAAAAAAAATATTTTTACTTTTGTACTTCAGTACTTTTTGGCTTATGTAGTTAAGCCTTTATTATTCAGTCTTTTAATCCAGGTTCAATTTTAAATCCAGGACCCATGTTTGTAACTTGGCGATAATTTTCGGGGCGAGAAACTGCAAGAAAATGGAACAAAATCCTATGAGTTTTGTTCCGTTTTTGTTCCATTTTTCGTCGTTTATCGCCGTGAAAAGTTATCGCCGAGACAGATCAAAAAAAAAAAAAACAAAAACAAAATTGGATTAAAATTTGGATTAAACGAGTGAATAATATGAAAGTGGATCGCGGCGAGAAACGGAACAAAACCCCAGAAGTCGAATAAACGATGAAAATTGAAGCAAATAATAGCTGTGTTTTTTTGCAAGCCCGGGGGGAATTTTATGAAAAAAACGACGTCGCGGTCGGTGCTAAACAATTAACATGTTAAATGCAACAACAACTAATCCCGGAGAATTCTCGGGGTTTAACTTAAGCGCACCGAAAAACTGTGTTACCGGCATGAATTTCATACATGTTATCGATAGTTTGTATGAAAACTCCATGTTTCTTACTGTCATGGCGTCGCTAATCCCCGCTGTCGTTTTTTTCAACCAATTCCCCCCGGGCTTGCAAAAAAACACGCCTAATATGAGTTTTGTTCCATTTTCTCACGTTTCTCGACCAATTTCATCGATGCGAGAGTTACAGAACGTAGGCACAGATCATGTGGGTAGTAAAATGCAGCTAATAGCGAAATCGCAAAATGAAAATGCAGTCTAACGGGTATCTTATAGTATAAAAATATTTTTTTTTAACCAGGACCCATGTTCTGTAACTCGGCGATAACTTTTCGTGGTGAGAAACGGCGAAAAATGGAATAAAAATGGAACAAAACTCATAGGAATCCTATGGGTTTTGTTCCATTTTTCGCCGTTTATCGCCTGGAAAAGTTATGGCCGAGTTACAGAACATGGGTCCAGATCTGTCAGAACACTAATTTGACAATTTCGGCCTTACAGTACTAAACCTAAAGTACAACTTGCAGCCACCAATTCCACATACACGAATCAATATACACTGGTACCGTGACAAAATAAATCAATCGAAAAAAAAAACAAATTTTAAATCGAAATCTGGATTTGCCAAACGAAATCAACATAAATAAAATTGTTTTATCAATACAGTGTGTCTGCACCCTCAAAAAAGAATTTTTAAACACATCCCAACCAAAATTTCTGAGGTGAATTAATGTCGAATTCCTTTCAACAAAAGAATCGAATTTTCTACTAAAAAGAATCGAATTTTTTCTGTCGTTGAAAGGAATACGAAAAGACGAAAAGAATCGATTTTTTTTTTGTGATTGTATGTGTGGCACTTGACAGAAACAATTTTGAAGTAAAATATCCAGAAAATATTCAATTTGGAAAATATTATTATTGTTAATTGAAAAGCAACGCACTATAAAATTCACCGAAAATTCGTTGCAGCCAAAAACACAATTTGTTTTCTTAAAACACCGCGACATTCATTTGACATTTTAGAAATTTCAAATCTTGCTAGTGTGTGTGCAAATCGGTGTAAAATCTTTCTTGAATCTTGCTAAATTAGCAAGATTTGTTTTGACAGAAAAAATTCGAATTGTTCAGAAAAAAAATCGATTCTTTTATGTCGAATTCCTTTCAACAAAAGAATCGAATTTTTTTCTAAAAGAATCGATTTTTTTTCTGAACAATTCGAATTTTTTCTGTCAAAACAAATCTTGCTAATTTAGCAAGATTCAAGAAAGATTTTACACCGATTTGCACACACACTAGCAAGATTTGAAATTTCTAAAATGTCAAATGAATGTCGCGGTGTTTTAAGAAAACAAATTGTGTTTTTGGTTGCAACGAATTTTCGGTGAATTTTATAGTGCGTTGCTTTTCAATTAACAATAAAGGCTTAACTACATAAGCCAAAAAGTACTGAAGTACAAAAGTAAAAATATTTTTTTTACCGCTAGCGCCGTTGTTTTGTGAAAAAGAATACACAAATTTGTTTTTAAACCAAAATTTAAGCTTTCTGCATCATTTTTATAAGTTTTCTAGTCAGAAAAACTATCACAAAATCAATTTAAAAATTTTCACTTTTGCACTTTTTTCTCTTATGTAGTTGAGGCTTAATAATATTTTCCAAATTGAATATTTTCTGGATATTTTACTTCAAAATTGTTTCTGTCAAGTGCCACACACACGTCTTTTCGTATTCCTTTCAACGACAGAAAAAATTCGATTCTTTTTAGTAGAAAATTCGATTCTTTTGTTGAAAGGAATTCGACATTAGAAAAAAATTCGATTCTTTTGTTGAAAGGAATTCGACATAACAAAAGTAGTGCACTTAAACGTCAAATCAAATTCTGTTTACAAATTTCCACCAGCAGAATTTATTTGTTTTTTTTTTTTGTAATTTTGTGTTATTTTTGGAATAAAAATGTCCGTAATTGCTTTGCCGATTCTACAAAAACTAAGTGAAGAACCTGTAAATCATTTCGCGTTGATTTTTACACCAACACATGAACTTGCATACCAGGTAAACATGTCGATGAGCATCTTGTGAAATGATAAAAGTGTAAATAAATGATTCAAAAAGATTTCAGAATAATTCCAAGTAGCAGGACAACCTCTTGGTGTTGGTGTTTGTGTGGTTGCTGAAGGTACTGACCTAATGATCGAAAGTCAAAAACTAATGGCGCGTCCTCATATTGTACTATTGTAGATACTATGCCAGGACGACTGGCTGATCATTTGACTGGGTGCAATACCTTCTCTTTTGACTCACTTAAATTTCTAGTCGTTGATGAAGCAGATCGCATGTTGAACGGATTTTGATGAAAGTTTGAGTGTCATTGAAAAGTGCATTCCAAAAGATCAGCAACTATGAAGGATTTCATGAAAGAATCAAGCATATTTCCTATATCTGATAAAGTGAGTTCAATTAGCAAAAAAAAAAATTAAATAAAGTCCCAATTTATCTTGATTTCAGGCATTTGAATCCTCCAAAGAATTCAATGTAGCAACAGTAGACACCCTCCGTAGAAAATGAATTTAACATCAAAAAGAAATAGCTTCAAAGGAACCAGTTCTAATTCGAGATGATCGTTTTAAGCCCATTGAAGCAGAACGTTTCGAAAAGCCCAAAAGAACTCATAACCAAGATACGAAGGAAGCCAAAAGAAGTGATATAAAAAAGTGTTTCTCTAAAATCTCATAATAAAAAAAAAACATTGTCTTCAAATAAAAAAGTTATAAAGAAAAAAATAATAAAGTGAAGTAAGAAATCATTATAAATATTTGTTTTTTACATAATTTGTAATTGTTAATTTAATAATAAAAAATATATTTACATTTTTGAAAATTGCACAACGGCGGAATTACTTTTAGATAGAAATTTTTTTTAATTTTTGATAGAATTAAAAATGAACTTTATATAACGTAAGAGGACCTTAATAAGAACTCAAAACCGTTTCAATCATCCCAATGAAGCAAGTAGTTTTGTAGTTACAGCATTTTATATGTAGCTCTTACAAGAATTTCAATAGAAAATCATACGAAATTCTTCTGACGGTTACATACAAAATGCCGTAACTACAAAACTACTTGCTTCATTGGAAAGATTGAAACGGTTCTGAGTTCTTATTAAGGTCCTCTTACGTTATAGATAATTTATTTTCAATTCAATCAAAAATTAAAAAAAAATTCTATCTAAAAGTAATTCGGCAATGTTTTTGAATACTTAACTACGGCCAAATTTCTTTCAGATGGATTTTTTTTATATTTAGTAGAATTAAAAATTGATTTCAATTCAAGCAAAAGGAAGCAAGAGCACTTAATGCTGTTATAAGTAGCATTAAAATCTTTTACTCAAAAGTTGTAATGAGAAAAAGCAGTAAATACGTATATAGGTTCCAATATGCGAGATCCAGAAGTTAATTTTTTTTTAATTGTGATTCTTGTTCAACAAATTTTGATACTCGTTTTTAAAGCATCAATTGCTGATTCCAAAAAGGTATCAACCACCGCTGTACGGCTTACCGTTGGTCAGATACACTCCAAAATGTTTTACAATTTTCTTCATAATGGGAAAAATTAAGAAAAATGAAAAAGGTTTTGAAGTGTATCTGGCTAACGGTACATCGTACAGAGATAAATGATACCTTTTTTGAATCAGCACTTAATGCTGTTAAAAGAAACATCAAAATCTTTTACCCAAAAGTTGTTCTGAGAAAAAGAACTCTTAAAATACTCACACAGGTTCCAACATGGGACTTCGAAAAGTACATTTTTTTGAACGGTGATTCTTTTTCATAGAATTTTGATACTCGTTGTAAGAGCATCAATTGCTGATTCCAAAAAGGTATCAACCATCGCTGTACGTGATACAGTTGGTAAGATACACTCGAAAACGTTTTTGATTTTTCTTCACGATGACAAAATTGGAAAAGATTTTCGAGTGTATCTGTCCAATGGCAAATCGTACATAGATGAATGATACCTTTTTGGAATCAGCACTTAATGCCGTTTAAAGAAGCAACAAAATCTTTTACTCAAAAACAGAAATAAAAAAAGCACTCGCCAAACAACATTCGTAAAAACGTAAGCAATGAAAACACATTTTAATTATATTAAGCCGTGGCTTCATGTCTTTTTATTTAAGTTCTTAAGTATAATTATAATAATATTGAACGACATACATAATTCAGTTATTATCTACCTAAATTTCTTAAATTTACATTGTCTTACAAAAACTACGAAATTACCATAATATTACATAATGATACTTTTTCGCCACAAACGAAACTAAATGTAAATTTGTATTAAACAGTAGAAGGTGAATAGAAACTTTTCTTTTTCTTGAACTTGTGGCCAGCCTTGCCGCAAGTTTCGCTTTCGATCATATCTGCTAGAACACAGAATAGACTCTTCCATAGCTTATTTCTTTTCTGCTTCAGAAGTTGAATTTGTTGGAAGATTTGTTTTTTAATTAATTGCTGATTATATTTCTGTTGCATAATCTACTGCTGAAGCTGTTTGATTTGATGCATCTATAATTGCTTTTGTTTATCGACTTGCTGTTGCGCAGCTTGTTGTTGGGCAGCCTGGACCAATGTCTGCCCATTTTGTATTGTTATTGGCGTACCGCTCATCACAACCATTCTGAAATAAATAAAGTTAATAATAATTCAGTTTTGTTAATACATGCTTCTATACAATTTGAACACTTACTTGTTTCTTGCTGAACAACTTGTCTGCAGTAGAGCCAACTGATGCGTACTTGTAGTTTTACTTTCACTGCCAACTTATGTTTTCATTGCCGGTAATAGAACTAGCTGGCAGTATTTGTGGACCATTCTGTGGAAGAATTTGTTGGTCCTTTTGCACTTGTTGCTGGTACTGTCGTTCTTGTTGGTTTTGCGTGCTTGAAGAAACCTTGTGAAAGAGATCGGTTTATATGCATACTGCTGTCCATAGTCCACAAGCAGAGTCCCTTCTGGCAACAAACTGCTGGTTCAGCTGCACTGTATGGTCTTCAAGCCATTGTTGTGATTCTTTTTTGGATAGGATTTTTAAGAATAGGAACTGCAGCCGGTTCGTCTGTGTAGATGCGAATAACGTCATCTGAGCCGGCAACTGCGATTTTAAAACAATTCGGAGGCCAAACAATATATCAAATGCAACTTCTGCTCCAATCTCTAGTCTACGAATACTTAATGTTCGGCAAGTGTATTCCGCAGCAAACCATATAATCAAACTTGAGGCAGCTGAGCTGGATCCTTTCCTTCATTACCAATCGATATAAATCAACTGGCTTTGCAGCAGATGCACTAAATATCTCGCAGTTTATATTTATTTCTGGATAGTATTCCAAAGCATTGGAGTTTCATTGGCCTTCGACTTGCGGCACTGTGCAAAGACGGCCACTCCTTTCTTAAACAGAAACATTAGCCGATGAGGCTAAGGTTGGGAGATCCTGAAGGTAAACCAAGATATTATATATATTTATTAATTGTTTTACTAAAAAATACATTTTGTCCCGAAAAAAACGACGTAAACGAGGTACAGTAACCAAAATAAAATATTCCCGACAGCATATTAATAAAAAAAAATTAGAACTGTCAAAACATATAAACTCACCGCATAATATTGTTGTTGCAATTCACATCTATTCATCGACACAAAATGAAATTACAAATACAACAATAGGTTTGTTCAGTGAGGAAAAAGTTAGAACAGAACAAAACAGGTCAGAACAGAACAGCACAGATTCGTGAAAAACGTCAGAACAAGGTAGAACAGAAAATGGCTACCTACGTTGTCACTAAAAAAGCAACAAAAAATTTTCGGAGCATATATGCTTGTCACAAATTCACAAATATACGTCTTAAAACTAAAATTACTTCATGAAAATAGAATCAGAATTGATTAAAATACACTTTTGAAAGAGTTAAGCAGAGATTCAAACAAAATCTATCAAAAAAACAAACTACTTTCATTAAACAAATCACAACATCTGATTTTGACAGTTTTCACAAATCTGTTCTAACTTGTTCTACCTCAAAAGCAAGTGCAGAAAATCCTGTTCTAAAGTGTTCCAAACTGTTCCAAACTAGCTCATTGAACAGCAATCCCAGAACAGTTTAGAACAGAAAATTTCTCATTGAACAGCAAAATCTTGTACTTTTCTGTTCTAAAGTGTTCTAAACTGTTCCGAACAGCCTCATTGAACACACCTGATGTAAACAAATGGGTCTTGGGGGATGGAACGTACGAAGGATTGGTATCTTTATATTTTTGATCTATGTTCTATATCTTTGGTATTAATTCCATTCAATATTGAATTCATTTTCATTATGCCATATTATGGCCTTCAGACAGCCTGTGCTACCTGTTCTCGATCACGATTAATTTGTTAAATTTTTAAAGACAATAAATTTGTCTCCTAATAAACCATAACAATTGTCATTTGAAATTAAGTTAATTACTACATTCGGAAATTTATTTTCAATCAAAAATGATTCTCTCGCAATCAATTCGTATTAATTTCCCATCAATTGTGAATACTCGCCAAATTCTAACCAAATGCCGTCCGTTGTTTGTAAATTTATCGTTGTTAAGACCAATTAAGGATATTGGAGGTGGTCATCACTTAACCACTGCCTCCTCTGCAGCGAAGCCATCAACACTAGAGGATTTTAAGTTGATTTATGAGCAAAGCAGACAGACATTCGAATGTAAGTATCTCATCGCAATCAATCAAAATAAATAGAGAACTATATTACTAGGGGCGACTTTCCAAAACGGGAACCCGCGTTGAGACTTGATTTTTTTTTACAGGTTGGGGGTGATATCAATAGAATAAATTTCAAATATTAAAGTGAGGAAACCCCGGAAAATTGAATTAAAAATGTTTGAAGTTTTCGTTTTTAACCTCACTTTTTTGATAAAATGTTTTTTTTTAGTGTAAAATCAAATATATCGTGTGTTAAAAACGATTTAAATAAACCCCCCTGCTTGGGCACACTATAGGATTTGGGGTAGGTGCGAGGTTTGGTCTATGCAAAGTTTCTTTTTATCATTTTGGTAGTAAGGTAAAGTAAAGTAAAAAAGAAAATACTTTAAATCAACAGCAAATTTCCCGCATTTATCAAAGGAATTTAATAATTTCCTCATAAAAATCCCAAAAAAAGACACATATGGCATCACTGAATCAAACAGACAGTCAAAATGAGTAAACAAACAATGCTTTTTCTGTGTAATTTGATGTGAAAATATGAAACTTTAAAATTAAATTAAAAATATAAAGAAGTGTTTCCTCACCATAAAATTGATATTTTTAGTAGTTTAAATACATTCTCTACCGAATAAAAGTATTCGCGTATTAAAATTCAGGTTCCCGTTTTGGAAAGTTGAGCCTACGGTTATAAAAAAGTAAAATATGTTGTTTAGAAATATTTTATTTTTCCTTCATGAACTTTTCTTACATTTCGCGCCTGCAAAATATTTGTCCTCACTGTCACCTCCATCTCACCACCCCACCCTCATTCTCATAATCATTAGTTAGTTCATTTTGTTGATTTACTCACAGCCTAAACTTTTTTTTCGTAGTAAACTTAGAAATGAAAATAAATGTTTATACCTGATTGGATTTTTTTAAATTTGATGGAAACAAAAAAAAGGTTGTCTCGGTATACGGACATGTCTTCCGGATGGTGATTTATTGTCAATCAAATACCAGTTCTGATTGGGTGAATAGATTATGGGGTGGTATACTGTGGTCCAATTCTCAACAAACGTTAACTACGTACATATAACGTGTTCAAAACTCATTGTCAAACTTTCTTATGTCGAATTCCTTTCAAAAATAAATCGAATTTTTTTTCCAAAAGAATCGAATTTTTTCTGTCAAAACGAATTTTTCTAGTGTAGCAAGATTCGTTTTGACAGAAAAAATTCGATTCTTTTGGAAAAAAATTCGATTCTTTTTTTGAAAGGAATTCGACATTAAACATTTGTTATGGTATCGCACAATTAGCATAATTTCTGTCAGAAAACTGGCATAATGGATCCATTGACGTATATGGATTTTTTTTTAAATCTGTTTTTTATAATTTTATCTATTTATTTGGAACCAATTTTAGCTAAGAAACTGCCAAAAAACGTTAACCTCCAAGGAGTATTCGCTTGTAATGAGTTAGACCTGCAAGAAGTCGATGTCTATGGCTTTGATTATGACTACACATTGGCTTGTTACAAATCGTGTTTGCATGATTTGCTCTACAATCTTGGACGTGATATGCTGATAAAAAAGTTTAAGGTACTGCGCCCATTGAAAAGGAAATAATAAAAAAAATATTAAGTCTCCTATTTCAGTATCCCGAAGAAATTGCTCAACTGGAATACAAACCTGGATTTGCTGTGCGTGGTCTTCACTACGACATCGAAAAAGGGCTTCTACTAAAATTGGATTCATTTTTGCAAATTCAATTGGGTTCGGTTTATCGGGGTCTGACAAAAATTCCTGATTCAGAAGTTTTAAAAATCTATAAAAATCGAATTATACCAATTGCTTATGTTGAAGGACATTCTAAAAGCTATCAGGTGATAAATCTTTCTTATGTTTATTATTTCTTTTTTTCTATGTTATGCTTCTATTTTTATTTTATTTTTTTTATTTTTCTTTAGCAAGATGGTAAAGCGAAAATGGTGCAGCTAGCGGATTTGTTTTCCGTTCCTGAAATGTGCCTCCTATGTAATGTTGCCGAACATTTTGAAAAGAATCGCATTGATTATCATCCAGAGATATTATTTGATGATGTTAAGAGTTCTGTACAACGTTGCCATCCAATTATGCATCAAATTGTCTTACAAGATGCTGGAAGTTTTATTGAAAAAAATCCATTATTGCCAGGATTTTTCGAGAGGCTAATCAAAGCTGGAAAAAAATTATTTTTAGTTACTAATAGTCCATTTCCGTTTGTGTAAGTAAAACAATTACGTATTAAATATAAACGTTTTCAGGCGAAAAAGCCTTGTTCGTACGAGTAATCTAAATACGAGCAACTTTAAATCGAGCGCGCTGACACGTGATCACTAGTTAAGAAGTATTTGTTTTAACTCAGGTTCAGCTTCGAGTGAAAAAAACTCCTAATGTATCTTTTAGCTGTGCTAAATTTTCTAATTTAACACATAAGGCGTTTTTTTCTAACTCGAAGTGCATCATATGGAAAATATAGAATGCATAAAATTTCATTTATATTAATCGTTGGATCGGTGCCCTAATCTGAAAGTTGCCCATTTCTGTGTTTAGCTGTTTTTCTTTGTTTTTTTTTTTTTGTTTAATATGCAACTTTTAAAAATAAAATGAAATAGGTATTAAATTTATTGAAATGAGATAAAAAAATCCTATGTTTGTACCAGAATTCATTTTATCTATGACGTGACTTTCAAATGAAATTAATCGTTCAAATATGTGATTAATATTTTTTTAATAGAAATCGAGGTATGACTCTTCTGGCAGGACCGAATTGGCGAAATTATTTCGACGTAATTATAGTTCAGGCTCGAAAACCTAAATTTTTCACCGATGAATCGCGACCAATACGTTTGTATGATGAAACAACGAACACACATGTATGGGATAGAGTTTCAAGGCTTGAACGAGGAAAAATTTATTACGAGGTAGTTATACACTTAAACAATCTACATACAAAACTTTTGTGTGCATATATTTCAATTTCATTTTATTCTTCTTTTTCAGGGTACTGTTAAACAATTACAAGAATTAACAGGATGGCATGGACATTCAGTGTTATATTTTGGTGACCACCCTTATAGTGATTTAGCTGATGTTACATTGGAACATGGCTGGCGAACTGGTGCAATAATAAGTGAACTGACAGTAAGTAAATATGTATAGTAAGTAAATATCATAAAACACATCTTTTCAAGCTTCATGCACATTCTTCAACGCAATCCTACTGGCGATGTATTTTTATAACTTTATTTGGCTCTATAGCCATTAAGATTAACAGAGTGTTTTACATTTTATTTTAACCATTAAATATTTATATTATTATTTATTCAGTAGCATTATAAACATTATTTTAACAATTACTATTATTATTTTTTTAAGAGATTTAGGATAAACAATTCCTTTACAACTATAAACAATATAAATATATAACAATAATTTTATAAAGAGAATCAATAATTTTAATTTCAAGGGAAAGCTACAAACAAAAACCCTTATACAAAACTTAAATCTAATATTGCAACACTCCCATATCAAAATTCATGTTGAAATAATTTATTTATACATTATGTATATTTTTATATAATAAGTAACTATAACAATGATGGTAGTTGTTGTTTAACAAGTTCATTTTCAGATAATAAGCAGTTTTCATAAAATTTTTGTTTAGAATAATATATGAGAGTGTCCAAAAAGTTGATGAAGTCTCTGTGTTGAGTAATAACGTGGTAAATCAAGCATAATTTTAAGGATTTTATTCTGACATCTCTGTAGTTTTAATTTATGTGTCTTTGCACAATCATACCAAACAGGGGCATCATATAAGAGGATCGCTTGAAAGATGGTTTTGAACATAACTAGTTTATTTTCTTTGCTGAGTTTAGAGTTTCTACATATAAGAGGGTAGAGAATTCTAATATAAGTATTAACTTTATCAATCGTAGTTGATACATGCTTTTGAAAATTAAACTTTTTATCTATCATAATGCCGAGATATCTACAATGCTCGGACCATTCGATGTTGACAGAACCCAATTGAAGCTGAAGATTTCCCGGTAAAAAACATACTTTTCTCCGTCGTGTAAACCAAATTGCTTGTGTTTTCTCTGGATTAATTTTAATTTTCCATTTGGTAAAATATTTTTCTAATTTAATGAGAGAAGATTGCAGCTTTTGGTAAACATCTAAATAGAAAACACCTGAACAAAAAAACGCCGTATCATCGGCAAACATAGCTAGTTCTACGTCATCACCAAGAACAGGCAAGTCAGCAACAAAAACATTAAAAAGAATGGGACCAAGTACTGAGCTTTGAGGTACACTAAACTCAATACGTTGAATAGAAGATTAATCATTTTGCACTTTAACTAAAAATTTTCTATTACCTAAAAAGCTTTGAACTATTTTGATAAGTGGGATTGAAAAGTTAAGCTTAAATAGCTTATGAATCAAGGCATCATGCCACACTGTATCAAAAGCCTTTGCAATGTCTAACAAATTAAACCAGTCGATTTTTGTGTATTAAATTTTTCAATGACGTGTTTTTTGATTCTAACAATTTGTTGGTTTGCGTTGTGGTTGTTTCTAAAACCAAATTGAAAGTCAGATAGAATATTATATTCAGTTAAGTGATCATCGAGTTTTTCCTTAATTATTTTTTCTAATAATTTGCTAAGGCAGCTGAGTAAGCTAATAGGCCTGTAGCTATTAACATCATCTTTAGGTTTACCTGGCTTTGCAATTGGTATGACCATTGCCGTTTTCCAACATTCAGGAAAGTAGGGCATTTTAAGGCATTCATTAAATAAAGCTGTTAAGTATCTTATTCCACTGAGCGGAAGAGCCTTTAAAAATTTGTTATTGATGCCGTCTAAACCAGCAGATTTATTAGTTTTTTAAAGATTTTATCAGATTACTAATTTTACTAGGATTTACCAAATAAGATTCAGGTAAGACAAAGTTTGATTGGCATAATGTAGTAACAGAGCTAGCAACTTCAGATATAGTATTATCATCGCTAAGGTTAGCTGAAATACTGTGGTTTTTGGTAAAAGTTGTTGCCAAAATGTTTGCTTTATCAATTGGCGCGATAAAAAGCTGATTTTGAACTTTAAGAGGGGGAATACTAGACCCCCTTTTCTTTATTATTTTAGTAATTTTCCAAAATGGCTTAGTTGATTTTTTGAAGGAGGAAAGTAAGCCATTCCACCGATAATTTCTGAAATCAGATATTTCTTTTGATATAACTTTATTTAAATATTTCACATTATGAAGAAAGAAGTCATAACGGTAGCGAAGCCATTGTCTCCTTTCAGAGTTTCTCAATCGAATCAAAAGTAAAATATTATCTGGTAGTTGCACTGCATGATTAGCTGTTACGGAGAACTTAGGTATTGCAAGATCGGCGGCTCTGTTTAGTGTGGAAACAAAGTTCTCACATAAAGAATCGACCTGATTTGTGTCCATAATACTATCTGAAGTGACATCACTGATATTACAATTTCTGTTAATGAATGATTTAAATAGATTCCAATTTGCGGCGGAATACTTATAGTTAAATTGGGTCTGTCTAACAGGTGCTATGTTATTAACAGTAATATTCACTGGAATATGGTCAGATCCCAGTTTATTGTACGTAAATGTTCTTGTACAATATGTTGGCATATTAGTGAGAAAAAAATCGAGGGTGGAGGGACTTTTGGATGAGGATGTAGGAACGTAAGTATGGTTGGGAGGATATAACAAAGAAAAACTTGGATTAGCTTCATTAACTTCGTATAGTAGATTACCCCAGCAATTAGCACGTTGACAATTCCACAATTGATGTCGACAGTTCAAATCACCGCCTAAGATAATTTTACTGCGAAGTCTTAATATTTTCTGTAAATCACTTTTAAAGTGGGGGATTCTGTCAGCGGTTCTATTTCCACCAGGGAAATAGGCAGAAAAAACACTCACTTTAATGTTATTGCCTACAATTATATCTACACCAATTATCTCAATACACCGTAGGTGCAAATTTGGATGTACAATGTGTTCGATTTCTTTTTTAACTAAAATAGCGACACCGCCACCTTTTATGTGCCGCCTGTCAAGACGATAACAATTAAAATTTGGATGAGAAAAAGATTTTTCAAATTTCAACCAAGTCTCAGTAATCAACGCAATATCAACTTTTTTATTTATAATAAAATTGAAAAATTCTAATTTTTTTTTTGTGATGCCTCTTGCATTCCAAGTAATTATATTAAGAGAGTTATTTAACATATTAATTTGAGTACACATACTTAATAGCTAAAGATGTGATTACGTTAAATTGTTCCGCTTTATTATGACAATTTCCAAGCTTAGCCATGACTTCATTTAAAAGAGAGTTCTCCCGATGGACCAGTGGAGGCTGTTTAGATTTTGGTGCCGATGAAGATGAATGATCGGCAGAGCGATGTGTAGGTTGAGGAGGTAACGGAGGAAAATGGGATAGAGAAAAACGATCAGTCGAAACATGTTGAGGTAACTTTGGCGTAGGTGGTGTGCGAATATTGTTGGAAGTTAGGCGATGAGTAGAGATTGTGTTGCGAATGTCCAAATATTGTTTGCGACTTATGCAGTTAGGATCGGATGATTTGTGAGGTCCACTGCAATTGGCGCAACGTATCGCCTCAGCAGAAGTACAGTCATTAGTTTTGTGGTTGCCCGAGCAGTTGGCACAGAAACTATTTATGTGGCAGTTTGAAGAACCATCACCATATAGTTGGCAGTTATGACACTGAGTCACCTTACCTGGATTGTGTCTTTTATAGTCCCATCGAATGAGAGTTTTGAATAAGGTAGGATAACATCGCCGTAGTTCATTAAGTTTAATTGTATTTCGTTCAATGTAAACAATATAGATAAGATTTTTATATTGGGTTTTGGATTTAGTAGTTATCGTTTTAACATCGATACATTTTATACCAGAAGATATGAGTTCATTTTTTATTAAATTCTCTTTTATTAGGTCAAGGCCAGACAAAATTACCTTTAGAGGTCTTTTGGTTCTTTGCGTGAATAGATAGATGGATAAATTCTTTATTTTCGATTCTATATTGATACAAAGTTAGACTTAAGAATACGGACATGGCAATCTGCCGTCTGCCGGATATGACATTTCATGAATGAGTTAATAGAAAAGTAGAAAAAAAAGAATAATATAATTAACAATAATTTAACAAGATGATTTGCATAAGTTGATATGAAACAATAATTTTTTAATCAGAAATAGCAAGAATAAAGCGAAAAGTAGTACTAAATTTATAATTTTAGTTAAGAATTAATCGGTGTGGTTTTAAGTTTTCACAATTTTGATGATTTGTAACATAAAAGGTAAAGAATTTAAATGATTTAAAGCATAAAAATATAAATTTTAGATAAATAATAATGGGAGATCGATAACCCTGAGATTTTTGCAATTTTAATGATTTGCCACATAAAAACTAATAATTTTAAATGATTTGGAATTTTTGCAATTTTAATGATTTGCCACATAAAAAAAAAACAATTTGAAAAAATAATTAGAGAATACAAAATTTCAAAAACTATTCCGATAATTTAAAGCGTGTTTGCAAAATTTATATAAATTAGACCACCCGCCATTTAATATTTCACACAAGCTGTTGAGCGGAATAAAACTCTCTTGGAAATACAAGCGTCGTATTTCTTGTAATATAGGGCAAACAGCAATGAAGTGGTAAACATCTTCACATTCTCTTCTGTTACATAAATCACAAGTCTGCCGAAGATCAGTTCTATGTGGGATGTAGTTCAGATTAAGGATTTCTACTCTTGCTATGGTACTTATAGCCTCAGACGAGTACTTAACGTTGAAATAGCTATCCTCAGTTAGAATTTGATGGTTAAGGTTCCTGTAGTATAACCTGGAGGTTGACGACGAAGCTCTGGTTAAGTGCTGATCATATATCTTTTCATCGGTCTTAGCAATAATTGTTGCGAATATATTGCGCCATTCAGAAATGTTGACCTCTGTTAAGGACAGAGAAAGGTCATGGGATAAAGCCAACTGATTCCACTCCCTAAAAGGATACTGATTCAATTGCAGTTGTCTCAAAAGAATTGATTTATGAATGAATAAAGAAAAGAATAAAGAAAGAATTCACACTTTAGATTCGATGGTTCTGTTTTAATTTTTTCATGGATTTCCAATGAAGGTGATATAATTTTTTGACCGAGGGAGATGTTTTTAATTAAATATTTTTCAAGTTATCTAAGAAAGTACGCACTTGTTCACTAGTAGATTTAAGTACCACAATTGGGGGTACACTTTCTTTAATGACGTTAGAACGTTCATTATTATTTTCATCATCGATTTCATCCGTATCAGCCCTTATTGCTTTGCAACGGTTGATAATAATTTTGTCTATTATTCATTTTAGAAGAATAGTTAAACTTTTTCTTATTTAATTGTTTGCTGGGAGGGCGATCATCGCCTTCACGAGAGTCACTACGAGCTCGCTTGTGGGAAATGATTATGTTTGTCCGTGGTTGGCGATAAAAACACTTGCACTCTCTACAACTGCTAACACAAGAATGATCAAATATTTATATATTTATTTATATATATTTTTCTAGGAATTTCAATTGATAACAGATTTTGCGTAACGGCTAACTTGGCTTTGAAAGTGAATAAAATTATTTATAATTCGTATACTATATACAGATTGTTGAATACTTGGAGTTCCATGTAGAGGATGCTGGCTTGGGCTCTAGATGTTCTGGTCCGGGTTAGGTTGAATTCTTCGATGTGTCTTAGGTTATATTGAACCTCTTTTCTTTCGGGAATGCTTGATTGAAGATATTCAGGGCACAAGTTGTGTTTTATTTTAAAGACAAACATCATTGCCATCATGTAGAGTCTTTGGGCTATATTAAGCCATTTTAGTGCTTGTATATACAACAGAAAGCATACGCCTTATGTCTCAGAAACCAATCGCCTTCATCTTCTACTTTCTTAACTTTTTTCAGCATGAAATCAACACACTTAATAACGAACAATTTAAAAAAAATGCTAACTGGTTGCAAATGCTAACCCAACTGATTGAAGATCATCAAGACAATCAATCTGAAGCAGCTCAAATAAGTTTGAAAAACTGGATGAACGAAAGGGATGTATTGAGGTAAGAACATTTCTGAATATTTAAGGACCAAAAGATTTATTTTTAATTTTTATATACAGAAACGAAACCAAAAAAGTATTTAACACACAATTTGGTAGTGTATTTCGTACTTACCATAATCCAACATACTTCTCAAGACGTCTTTTCCGATTTGCTGATATTTACACGAGTGATATTACAAATTTACTCAATTATTCTGTAACACATACATTTTATCCTAGGAGAGGTGTTATGCCACATGAATATATATCGTATTTTATGTAAACGGCGTAGTAAAATATTTTAGCCATGTTTTTTTGGGATTTTATATATAGTAAATTAGAAATTCCCAAAAAAACCCGTCCGCAGTAGCCTACCCATTCTCAGTAGAATTCTACTTCTGCTTTTATTGGCAGTAATTCTACTGTGGATGTTGTATTTGTAACTTGTGTAAAATCCTACTGTACTGTGAATAGCTTTCCCAACAAAAAAAAACGCGACTAATGTAATTAGGAAATTAGTCAAATAGAATCTTAAGAAATCATACCTTGTCAGTCCCACCTTTTTTTTAATGGTTCTCTCTACATGGCAAGATAAATTAGTAGATAAATTGAAGTTGTTATTTTATTGTGTACCTATTTATTATTTTAGTTAATTCTATACGTGGCAATATAATATAAAATACAAATTGAAATTATAAACTTGTTATCTACCTATTTATTATTTTAGTTCATTTAGTTAAATAATAAATGTAAATAATATTTATTTGCAAATAAAATAATTGTGTAAATAGAGTTGAAAATTATGATAATTCAATGATAAAATCAGTCAAAATATTGATTTCAATAATTCAAATTTATTGTTGTACCTACTTTAAAAAATTATAAAAAAAATTAAAACAAAGAACACGCAGTTTAATTCCAATAATTTAAAAATCAAGGAAATTTATGAACCAGACCGCTCAGAAACGAGCTACTCACCTGAAGGCATGCTTGGGGCACCCAGAATTTTGTTTATTCTTTTTTTAAAAGTAATCTCCCCTAGTTCTTATTCGCTCTCCTGGGTCACAAAAATTTCCTCCTAACCGAAAAAATATGAAATCTTTTTGTTTTACCAGGAAACCATGCTGGCCATTCTTTGCTCTGTAAATATATGCAGCCATCACTGACAACGAAAAAAATTGAAGCCGTAGTGTTTTATATTTTTTTACTTCTACAACTACATAACCACTACACGCAACAAAATAAAACGAACCGAAAAAATATGAATTTTCTTACATAATTCTCTTTCATCTACCAGAAGGTGATGCTAGTGTGATGCTCTTTGGTCTGTTCATGTATGAATTGAAGTTGTTCTTTTTAATTTTTTGGTCTACAACTTACCACTACACGCAACGCTTGTATTGGTAGTTTTATGTGTGCTTCGTTTTCCTGAAACTTTACTTAACCATATTATTGTGTGAGTAGTTGGCGATCATCTCCTGAAACAAATATTAGCATTTTATTAGGAGAAAATTTTCCTACACATAATCACCCATTAGCTTATGAATTATTTTTTTTAATCATAAATTATTATTTTCAATTCAAAAATCTCAAATAGCTTATGAACTGAATTTTTTTTAAATTCACAAATCCCAACTAGCTTATAAATTGATTAAGCCTTTGGCAACCATGCTTTTCAAGAGAAAGTGTACAAGTCTCACATAATGCTAGTATTTGTTTCAGGAGAAGAATAGAATAGAAAACGGAAGCAACAAATACAGTTCCAGACCTAGTTTCAAACAGTTTCAGAACGCCAGATTGTCATTTTTAGTCCGAAGTCGTTTTACACCACAGTATAAGAAATTCCTCGGACTAAAACCAGAGAGAAGGAACTAATAGAGAGAGTCAAATTCGACGGTGGCTCTCTTTTAGCCTACAAGCTACTATGTTGCGACTTGCGCACTATCTTGCATATGTATAATTATTAACTCCATATAAAAAAAAATGTGGGGACAAATCCATATGCAAGAAGATGTGCATACTCACCACCTTTTTTGTTGTTTTGCACTGCCCGAGGTGAAAACATGTACACACCTATAAGAATTCAACACGTTATAAAAAATGTAAACAAAAGGTTTCGAGGGGACGGAGATGAGGAAATTTGACTCTCTCTATTAGTTCCTTCTCTCTGCTAAAACTGGCAAGGAGGGGAAATGTTTTACTCTCTTGCTTGCGCTCTCTTTTGCAAGAATTGAATTGAATTTTATTGAGACTTAAGAACAATTACAGAGTACAATTCATAATAATATATGTTTCTTAGCAAAGCTATGTTTTACTGCGGCTTTAATGTATTGCCTGCTCTATCTAGTTACATTTTTGGAAAGCCTCGTGGCTGTCATTTATAATATATAAAAATATATAGTCATTCTGCTCTTGCTCAGGAGCAATATTTCAGTTACGTGTTGGCTGTTGCAACGGATAAAAATATACATATATACAATACCTACAAATACAAATACCTTACAAACTAATATGCCATATAATACATTTATATATATATATAAAATTTCATGTTATAGAGCGAGAACGCTCTATGTGGAATTTTCAAAATTAATGAAATTACTTTTGCATGAGTTATTTAAAGACGATTATTTAAATACAATTTCAATTTTTACATAAATTCACTTCTTACGAGTTGTTTTAAATAATTTTAAAGCACATGTTGACGGCAAGGCGATAGAAAATGAAAAAAGATATGTAAAAGGGTATAACTTAGTAGAACACTAAAAACAATAATGATTGAATACAAAAGATAATTCACTTAAACTTTTTACACATTATGAGCAGTTATAAAGAGATAATTATTCACTTTAACAAATTTTCTATGATATGATGGTCTTCTCATTGATTTGGTATGATGCAGGGCAGTCATCCTTTGTCCATTGTTGTGATGAAGGTTAGTCATCTGTTATTAGCACAAGGGGTGCTAGTAGTCTGGGGACTAGTTAAGCAGTTGCTGGAGTGTGTGGTCGTCTCCGGTTTTGATCCACATGGAATCCTTCCCCCTGAGAAGTTCCATGCTAGGATTTCATGTGGGCAACACGTCGGTCACGTTCACATGATACAGTTGCTAGCGGGTAATGTGATACCACGCCAGAGTCCCGTAATTAACGGGATTGGCTTCAAGTCTAGTTCAAGCGGCACAGCTTGGAAACTAGCTTTTCAGTTGCTGAAGTGTGTGTACAACTCCTGTTACCATCCAGATGGACACCGCCCCCCACAGAGTACCAACTTTCGATGTGGAATAATTATTTAAAAATAATTTACTTTACTGTTTTTTTTTTTAAAGAAAACTGATTTTGCAAGGTTGTGCCACTCGACACAACCTGCTTCGTTGCCTCCTACTCTCAAAAAACTCCTCTTTTGCAAGAATTAGCACAACTTTTGAAGTGTGGAACCAAAGATACTGAATTATAAAGATTGGAATCCTCTGCTGTCATTCTGGTTTGCCTACAAGCTAAACAAAATGGCGGACAGTGGTCAATTCATATTTTTGCTCTAGTGTTCCATGTTTTAACGCACACTAGCTGTTCAGTTCTAAATGTTAATTTAAACAGATCTAGCTAAATTATTGTAGTTATTTTAATTCTGACACTTAGATGTCTCTTAAATTGTATACCAGTTGACTTTTCTCTAAAATCGGAAACCAATTCCATACTTTTTTTGTTTCTGTATCCTTCTTCTTGATTAAACCCTCCACGAGGTAAGACCTACCATAGAAATAAAAATTGTTAACACCAACCGACAAAAAAAAAACACTTTATTTTTTTTGACGGAATCATCGAGCAACCAGCAGGGAGATCTTATATCCCAACACTAGTGCAAAAATATGACTTCACCACTGCATAAATTTTTGTTGCAATTCACATGTATTCATCGACACGAGATGAAATTACAAAAACAACAATGTAAACAAATGGGTTTTGGGGGATGAAACGTACGAAAGATTCCAATCAAATATAATTCAGTATCTTTGTGTGGAACCACATATTTGTGTACTGTGGTTCCACACTTCAAAAGTGCTAATTCTTGCAAAAGAGAGCGCACGCGAGAGAGTAAAACATTTCCCCTTCTTGGCAGTTTTAGTCCGAGGAATTTCTTCTGGCTATTTCTGGGCTGGCTGTCAAATTCCTGGTTGACTTGTCAGGTGACGGAATTTGGCGAATAAGGGTTGCCCAACTGTTAATATTATTTTGAATTTAGTTTTGGAAGATAAGCATATTTTTTATTATTTTATTAATCTTTTAACTAATCAACTAATTTCAAAAAAAATGAACGTCAATAAACAAAACTATTTCTTAAAAAGAAAATTTAAAATTGAAAATTGAGTATTTTTTATATAATTTTAATATTCATAATTTAATGTATATGTCGCCGCCAACGGCATCTAGAAGTCAGCAGAAGAATTTCAAAGCAAATATTAAAACATGAACGAGAATAAAAAGGCTCATAAAAAATTAGACTGAACGCTACCAGATATATTTGAATGGATTTCGTTCGTTACAATCCGCCCGACAAGACAAAGTTTTTTAGCGCTTGATTGAAAATTATATTTAACTTGGAAAATCTTTAATATAACTTAAAAAACACAACTTTGTATTCATCTTTCACTTTAAGTTTTCTTTTAATAAAATATAAAAGTTAAATTTGCTTAGTTTACATTTTTCGCTGAAAGAAACGTATTCCTTGGGTCACGTCCGTGACATTCTAAAAAACTTCTTGTTCACAAATTTGCATAAATAATTATTGTATCTGCAAAAGTAATTGTATCTGCAAAATGGCAGATAATAATCAGAAGGATATCCCAAAGAAAAATAGCCGAAAAAAGAAAGGTGAAAAAGCCACGAGTGAGAAAGCTACGTTCAGTTGCAAAAAATGCAAATCAGAGGACAACCAGCAGATGGTACAAGATAGATAGATAGATAGATAGATTTTTATTCAATAATTTAAAAATTGTTACAAAATTTCTTTGATTTTTTATAATAAATGTTAAGGCATGACAAAGAATGTCGTCTGCCCGAGTGGCAATGTTCATTAATAGATATCTACATATTTTGTTTTTATTTCGTTAGATTTTTTTTTAACATTATACATACATATATACAATTTTAAATATTTGGTTATTAGAAGAACATACTTTTAATTAATAAAATTAATGCAGCAAAAGAGAATTAATGATTTTCGTGACTTTTAGTTTAGTCGAAACAAATGATCTTTGTGTATAACAAAAAAAAATAATTTAAATGACATTGTATTGTAAAAAAAAAACAAGCGACAAAAAAGGGCTTTCAGTTTAGCTAAAACAAAAAAAAATGCAACTCAGAAGTTTTCATCGATGATTCTGCTTCTATATGACAACGCGTCGATTATATATTTTTGTAGCAGCAACCAGTCTTTTCCATTAAGGTAACTCTTAACTTCATCCTCGATCAGATGGTTTTTTCCAAAATAGAGTCTCCTTATCTCCATCAATATTGGACATATTCCAATGAAGTGACTGATGTTTTCTTCCACACCCATATTACATAAGGAACAAATACTTAATAAGTCATTTCTGTGTGGCATCCAGTTAAGGTTAAGAAGCTCACCTCTTGCTTTAAAAATAGTTGAAATGATTTTCTTTGAAAATTCCCGTTTAAAATAATTATGTTCGCTTAGATTATAATTAAGTTTTGAGTAGATTATCCTTTCTGTAGAAGATCAAGCTTTTTCAATGAATATGTACCTTTCGTTTTCATCGATGGATTGAATAATCTCGTAAAGCGATTTTCTCGCATGGATTGCATTTGAGACATCCAAATCCAGGATTATACCGCAATTATTAGCCAGATCTATCCAATCCTTGTAGAACACGGTTTTACGACGTATGATACTTCGCAACATAATATTTGGCAGTCGGCTTTCGTCCATACTGAGCACTTGTACCAAATAGTCTGCACTCAGTTTCAGTGTAGATACGAATAGTGTCGATAACCCAGTTTCCAAGTGATACATGTACTTTGGTGTACTAATAGGCAGAAAAAATATTTTCCTAAGGAAAAAACGTAGCAAATTTTCAACAGTTTCATATTTCCTAACACCCCAGATCTGTGCTCCGTAAAATAAAACTGCTTTTGCTGTAGCATTAAAAACCTCGTACTTGGCATTTGTTGAAATGTATTTATTATTGAATATTTTTTCCAATTGGAGCAAATAGCTGTTCTAGCAACATCAGCCTTAACTGTGAGGTGTTTGTCCATATTCAGATTAAATGTAATTGTCATTCCTAGGTACACATATTCCTTAACTACTTCCAACGCCACTCCATCATAATTCCAGTTTTCTCCTCTTGCTATTCGTCCTGCTCCGTTTCGGAAAACCATTATTTTAGACTTCGCAGCATTTACCTCTAATCCCCATTTTTTACAATAATCGCACAGCCTGTTGATCATGAGTTGAAGAGAAGCAGGAGACTCAGCCAAAATGACAATGTCATCTGCATACATTATAATTTTTATTTTGAGGTTTTCGAACTCAACACCGCAAGGAAGCCAATCAACAATGTCATCAAGAAATAGCGCAAATAACAAGGGACTCAAATTACAACCCTGACGTAGTCCTCGATTTATATGTATCTCTTTTGATTTACCGCATCCATTAGAAACACTAGCAGTTGTTTGTTTATAAAGTTTTTCCAGAGCTTTGACGAACTTTGAAGATACGCCTAGATTATACAGTTTATAAAACAAGGTTTTTCTATCGACTGTGTCAAATGCAGCCTTGAAGTCAACGAAGAAAGTGTAAAGTTTTGCATTACGGTTAAGTTTGCATCGAATTAGACACCCAAGCATAAAAATGTTATCGATTGTAGAATATTCTTTTCTAAATCCCGATTGGTACTCACTCAGTTTCTTGTTTATATTTACCCAATTTGTAAGCCTTCTATTGAGAATTGAGGTGTAAATTTTCAAACCGGCCGGCATTAAGAAATGATATCCCCCTGTAGTTCTTAGGGTCGTTAGGGTCACCTTTTTTATGTATGGGCCATATAATTGCCTCATCAAAGCAATCGGGCTGTACTGAAAAATTGAAAATAATATCTAAAGCTTCTGCTAATTTTTCCTTAAACTCGGTCGAAGTATATTTGTAAAACTCTGACGGAATACCATCTGTGCCTGCTGCTTTTCCATCTTTAAGTAACTCTAATACTTCTTCTACTTCATGCGTTGTTATCTTAGCATCAAGGATATCATCTTCTGCGTGTGGTTTCGCATAACTCCAAATATGTTGCTCTGATGAGGTTTTCAGCAATTCTGCGAAATGGTCTCTTAAGTCCTCGAGTGAAATTCTGAGAACTTTTTTCTCTCCCTCATTCCCGTTAATTTTTTTTGTTATTTTCCAAAACTCAGCGGTATCCTTACAATGGCTTAACGTTCTTGCCAAGTTTTCTTCGTATGTTTTTCTTTTTTCTCTGCATAGTTTCTTAAATTGTTTTGCAGTATCGACATACTCTATTCGAATTGATTTAATGTTGTATTTTCTTAGAAAATTAATGGTCATACCATTCTGACTTTTTTTGTAAAACATGCGTTGTTTTCATAACATTTGCCGCATTTCTTAAAATGTTTTCCAGTTCGAGCAATGGCAAATAACTTGCTCTGGTATTAAATATTTTAATTTGCAGCAGTTCATCCATTTTGGTGTTGTATACATATTCGAGCCTTGATTTCCATCGCAAAATATTAGAATTTTCGGCTGAAGCACTTTTGGCGATTTTACTACCACTTTGTATTTCGATTATCACTTCAATAGGTACATGATCTGAGTAGGGTGCATTACCAACCTTAAAATCCTCAGTAATACTAACCCAATCTCCACCAATTAGACATAGATCAATTGTTGAACTACCTTGTTTGCCTATGAAAGTAAATTCTCCGTTTGTATCACCATCAGTACAACCATTCAAAATGGCCAATCCGAAGTCATTACACATATCAATAACCTTCCTCCCCTCGGCATTAATTTTAAGATCTTTTGAATTTCTTTTATGTGTGCTCACTTTAAAAACTGGTTCCATATCGGCAGTTCTTGCATTAATATCTCGAATGACCATCACATTAAGAGAATTAAGGTAACATAAAAAATCGTACAACAATACAACAACCAGCAGATGGTACAATGCGACTCATGTGATTCTTGGTTTCACTTCACATGCGTGGAAGTGGATGAATCCATACAAGATCACGACTGGATGTGTGAGGACTGTACCATCACCCCTGAAAAAACTGCATCTGTGCATTCTAAGGCAAAATCTGTAGCCAGTACCATTCGATCAAACCGCTCACGCCGCATTCAACTCCAACTACAACGGCTCGAGGAAGAAAGAGCATTGCAGGCGCAACGAAAGGCACAGCAACAAAAGGAAGACAAGGAGTACATGGACGAGCGTTTTAAGCTATTATTACAAGATGACTCAGATGACCAAGATCCTGATTTAAACGAAGAAATTGTTTGTGCAACCCAAACTCACGTTAACGAGTGGGTCGATGCGCAGTCAACTCTCTTGTATCGCACCAATTTCCATGCGCAATCTCAACAAACAGTAAACTTTCAACAACGTCCATGTGCTCCTCAGATACCACCCGTTCAGGATGTACCATTGGCGGCTGCTCCTGCCGCCCTTCCAAGGTATATGGAATGCCATCATCACAATTTCCAAAAGTTGTTAACACAATAACACCAAGCCAACTGGCAGCAAGAAAAGCTCTTGCAAAAGATCTACCCATATTCAGTGGCAGACCAGACAAATGGGCCATTTTCATCAACAGCTTTGGAGGAACTACGGCAATCTGTGGTATAAAAAATATTAAAAACATTTATCGTCTTCAAAAATGCTTAAAGGGTCCAGCACTTGAAGCAGTCCGTAGCCGACTTATATTTCCTCAAAACGTTCCAACCATCATTGAGACGCTAAGAATCATATTTGGACGACCAGAAATAATCATCCAGTCACTGCTGCAGAAGGTCCAAGCAGAACCAAATCCAAAATCTGAGAAACTGGAGACCATCATTCCATTTGCACTCGCTGTGGATAATATGTGTTCTACGATGGAAGCATGTGGTTTGACAAATCATTTAAATAACCCCGTTCTTTTACAGGAGCTTATTGAGAAATTACCAGCTCAAATAAAATTAAATTGGGCGACATACTCGTGCAACTTTGAGGTAAATCTGGGTACTTTGGGTACCTGGTTGATGCAGCTGGCTGCTACTGTGAGCAGCGTTACATATAACATCCCGAATACCCAAACAAAATGTGAAAAACCTACTGCAAGAGGCCACGTTGCTGTTCATAGTGAAAATCAAACTGATTCCCGTTCTTCAAGTCGTAGAAAATGTTGTATCTGCGACCAAAACTGTGCCAAGGTTGAAAACTGCAACACCTTCAACAACTTCAATACACCTCAACGATGGAATGCAGTGAAGAAAAATAAACTGTGTCGACTGTGTCTCATTTCCCACCTGCGCTCTCGGTGTCGACTGACCACGCCATGTGAAATCAACAGGTGTACATAAAAACACCACCGTCTACTACATAACTACGATGAAGATGCCGTAGCTACTGGCTACTGCCCGAATAAACACCCATATCGATAATAAAAAAGGTGTTTTATTCAGAATCATGCCTGCAATTATCCATGATAAACGTGGACCTGTAAAAGTGTTCGTCTTTCTTGACGAAGGGTCGTCGCTCTCCTTAATGGACACATCCTTAGCTGAAGAGCTCGAGCTTCAAGGACCTGAAGAAGCCTTATGCCTTAAGTGGACCGGAGACACCCATAGAATGGAACAACATTCAAAAGTCGTTTCCATTCAGATATCATCCGAGAATTGCAATAGAAGATACACGATTTCTAATGTTCGAACTGTTGCAGCTCTGAAACTGCCATCGCAATCAATATGCATGAAAAGCATGGAGACAATATATCCATACCTAAAAGGACTTCCGATTTCTTCTTACAGTACATCTACGCCACGACTACTAATTGGCCTTAACAACTGGCATCTGGGTACTCAGCTTCGATAAAAAGAAGGCAGCAAAAACCAACCGATTGCATCGAATACACGTCTGGGCTGGACGATTCACGGACTTTGCCAGCTTCAAGATAATAATACAGAAATACACACTCATCATAGTTTTCATCATTGCGAATGTACGCAACCATCAGATGATCACCTTCACGACATGATGAACAAATATTTCTCGCTAGACAGCCTTGGCGTTACCGCGAACTCTTCGATCTCACCCGACGATCAACGTGCGCTTCAAATATTGGAATCTGAAACTATTCGTACTGTTGATGATGACCGATATGAAACCTCTTTGCTCTGGATAAACGATCCAGTTCAACTGACTTACAGCTTTCCCATGGCGTTTCGTCGTTTTCGATGCCTACAATCTAAATTGGATCGGAACCCAGACCTAGGTTAGGTTAGGTTAGGTTTATGTGGTTGTCAGCAGAACGCTGGACACACTTAAACCATTGGTTGGCCCATTGTGATACCACAGGAATCTAGGAAACTTTCTTCCTACTCGTTGAACCATTTAGAGCTTCTTACGAAGCGAGCGAGACTGTTAAGCTAGGACCGCACTCGGCGGAACTGCACTTCAGCGGAACTGAACTTCACGACTTATTTGTAGGAAATTGTATGAGCTATATCGCACTAAGCGACAACTGCACTTCACGGCGCGACACTATGCGACAAAGTTGGTAATCTGACCAACTGTGTCGCGACGTGAAGTTTCGGTCAGTTTCTTGCGAAAGTGCGCACGGTGTCGCTGAAGTGCAGTTCCGCCTAGTGCGGTTCTACCTTTAATGTCATGACTTGCCAGATCACTAGGATCATTGTAGTAGAATTCTCCTTAGTGGAGCCTACGTCTTTGAGTAAGAGCAGGGCATGTACAGAGAAGGTGAGGAATCGCTTCTTCCTCTTCTTCGTCCATACAACTCCTGCAGAAGTCGTTAGAAAATACACCAAGCCTTGTTGCATGCTTGCCTATTAGACAGTGTCCAGTAATGACACCTATGATGGAGCCAATGTGCAGTCTGCTTAGAGATAACAAGTTCCTAGAGCGCTTCAGATCCAGCACAGGCCAGATCTGTTTTGTGGCCTGACATATGGCAATATTACTCCACCTAAGATTTGTTCTATCTATTGCATCTTGCTTTAGCATAAGTTTACAGGTAGCGATGGGTATACCAATATTTGTCCGATTTGACAGTATAGGTAGTAAAGTTCCACTTTTGGCGAGTTCGTCTGCTTTGCCATTGCCTGGAATGTCCCTATGACCCGGCACCCAGCAAAGGTGAATGTTGAACTGCTGTGCCATCTCCAAGAGAGATGATCGGCAATTAAGGGCAGTTTTTGAATTTGTAGAGACAGAATCCAGAGATTTAATGGCTGCTTGGCTATCCGAGAAAATACGGATATCTGTGGTTGATATCACGTTTTCTTTGAGCCAAGACAGGACTTCTTTTATCGCCAAAAGCCAAAAACCCAGACCTAAAAGTCAACTTAAATCATCAGATTACCGAGTACTTGAGAAAAGGCTACATTCGCAAGCTTACCAAAAAAGAGTTGGAAGAAAATCATCCTCGCATCTGGTACTTACCAATTTTTCCCGTCTTCAATCCGAAGAAACCTCAAAAAACGCGCATCGTTTGGGATGCCGCCGCCAAGGTGAGTGGTATTTCTTTGAATTCACTTCTTTTAAAAGGACCCGACCAGCTGACGTCATTGCTGGGTGTATTACATCGATTCAGGGAAAGGAGGATTGCAATCTGTGGGGATATTCGTGAAATGTATCACCAAGTCCGAATAAAACAAGAGGACCAACACTCTCAACGCTTCCTTTGGCAACTTGACGACAAGAGTGCAGATCCCGATGTTTACGTAACACAAGTTATGACCTTTGGAGCTAGATGTTCTCTCAGCTGCGCACAATTTGTCAAAAATAAAAATGCCCTAACCTTTATCGATGAATACCCCAGAGCAGTAAAATGTATTTTGGACAACCATTATGTAGACGACCACTTAGATTGCGTGGACAGCGAAGCGGAGGCCATCCAACTTTGCAATGATGTAAAACGTATTCATCAGCATGGTGGATTCAAAATTGGAAAATGGATTTCCAACTCTTCATCAGTCGTCAGCACCCTAGGAGAAGCATATGCCAAACAAAATCATAATCTCAACATCGCACTTGAAGTTGAAGCAGATAAGGTCCTAGGTATGTGGTGGTGCACATCCTCAGACTGTTTTACTTACGTCGTTACGAGAAATGAAACCAATAAAAATATTCTCCAAGGATCTCGGAAGCCAACGAAGAGGGAAGTTCTACGCATTCTCATGACGATTTATGATCCTCTTGGATTGATTGCGCATTTTCTTGTTTTCCTCAAGATACTCCTGCAAGACATTTGGAGAAGCTCAATAAGCTGGGATGACCAAATAAATGAGGAACAATTCGATCGATGGCTTCAGTGGATCCAAATGCTAGATTGCATCGAAAAGCTTACTATTCCGAGATGCTATCTGACTGAAATCAAATTCGACAACGATTTTAAGACCGAGCTACATGTCTTTGTGGATGCCAGCAGCCATGTATTTGCAGCCGTTGCATATTTTCGATGCACTCAAGGAGACCATGTTGAATGCAAACTAGTGAGTTCTAAAACAAGAGTAGCGCCCATAAAGCTCATTTCAATTCCACGTCTTGAGCTAGAGGCAGCAAGACTTGGAGTCCGTTTGGCCAATTCCATCGCTAAGGAACATTCCATCAACATTTCCAGAAAAGTGTTTTGGTCAGATTCCAAAACAGTGCTCAGTTGGATTCACGCTGATCACCGCAACTATCGCCAGTTTGTGGCTTTTCGAGTCACTGAAATTTTGGAATCATCTAAAGTAGAAGAATGGAAATATGTGCCAACTACACTAAACGTGGCAGATGAAGGGACTAAGTGGCCGAAAAAACGACCTTCCTTTGAAACCAGTGGACGATGGTATACGGGGCCACCCTTTCTGTTGTCTATTGAAGCTGACTGGCCAACAAATATTTCCGTTAGCCCTACCACTGAAGAAGAAATCAAACCTCATCTCTTCATAAACAAATTTGAATCCAGAATAGTGATAGACCCGGAACGTTTTTCGAAGTGGATACGATTGCTAAGGAGTACGGCATTTATGTTTCGATTCATCTACAACATTCGACATAAAAAGAGAAAACTCCCAAGACGATCAGGCGAAATACAAAAAGAAGAATACCAAAAGGCAGAAGCATATCTATGTCGCAAAACTCAGCTCAATATCTATGCTAACGAGTTCTTGATGCTTTCAAAACAAAAACATAAACAAAAACACCAGAGAATCGTGGACAAAAGTAGTCCCATCTATAAACTTTCTCCATATCTGGACCGAAATGGAGTCCTTCGTTTATATGGACGAATTGATGCTCTCGCCGACGTGAGCCGGCGTGTCAAGCGGCCTATAATCCTGCCAAGAGGACACCCTATTACTGATCATATAATCCAGCACACTCATGAACAGTTTCATCATTTGCATAACGAAACAATCGTAAATGAATTGCGACAGAAATTCTGGATTCCTCATATGAGAGTTGCTGTTAGAAAAACATTAAAAGAGTGCCAGCATTGTAAAATTCGACGTGCCTTTCCAAGACCACCAATGATGGGAAAACTTCCACCTGCCAGACTCGCAACATATCATCGACCTTTATCGTATTCTGGCATAGACTATTTTGGGTCTATGAAGAACAGAGAAGAGATGGGGTGTCCTAATCACCTGCATGACAACACGCGCCGTACATATCGAAGTGGCTTCAAGTTTATCCACCGATTCGTGCATCTTGGCCATAAAACGTTTCATAGCTCGTCGCGGAATACCAATTGAATTCCATAGCGACAACGGAACAAATTTTTTCGGGGCCAAAAACGAACTCCAAAAAGTTTTCAACCGTCAGCCAGATATTACCAAGAAATTTTCATCGACAACAACGAAATGGATATTCAATCCACCATCAGCACCACACATGGGAGGCACTTGGGAGCGGATGGTTCAAACCGTCAAGAAAGTCCTCAAAGAAATAGCTCCAATCCATAATCCACCAGACGAATTGCTCCACAGTATGCTGCTGGAAGTGGAGAAAGTTATTAATTGTCATCCACTCACATACTTACCACTGGATACGGACGAAGATGAAGCCTTAACTCCAAACCACTTCCTGCTGGGGTCATCGGATGGTCACAAACCAGATACCATTGTCACTGATGACCGTGTATTGAGGAAACATTGGTTGACATCACAGCAGTTTGCGAACAGATTCTGGAAACGATGGTTGAAGGAATATCTTCCTACAATCACTCGCAGACGAAAATAGTGGGCACCAGCAAAACCAATTGCAGTCGGAGACGTCGTCATTATTGTTGATGACACAAATCCTAGAAACCCCTTCAAGCAAATTCACTGACCCAACTTTGTCGGTCTTTCTTAGATCATTTCAAAACAGAGTGTCATACACACATTAGCACATTTTTTGTATATGCATGCAAAAAAAAGAACGAAAATCGAGAGTAATTTTTGTTTACTGAGAAAGAGAGAATCTATCCAATACCCTAATGGTGAGTTTTTTTTATGGACTGAAAACAAAGGAGAAGACAACAAAAATAATTAACTTTTTTTAATGTGTACACGTTCCTGCCCAGCGCACAAGTTTAATAAAAATTCCCTCCAGAAAGAAAAACAATTTAAAATCAAAAGTTCATTATTTAATTATTAATTACAAAATAAATCGTGATGTTTTATTTATATACAAACGATACAAGAAAATAAATTGCATAATATTCTTCAACCACAAAACGACTTTCTCGTTCGCTCATTTTTTTTTGGATCCGTTCTGGATTCCATTTGGTTTCGGTTCTCGCTAAGTATGGTGAAATGGGAATCTATCTCTCTCACAATACATGCACAAAATGAGTCTGTGGTGATTCTAATTTCCATACTAATTTGAGCCAAAAAAAGCAGTTTTGCGGATCCAAGTTTGGATCCGTATACGGAGTCATCCATACGTTGTTTACTACGTGCGCGGATCTAAAGCGGACTCGTTTGCTTGAAGAGACCTGTGGCCGAAGGGGCGCGTTCTAAAATGCAGCCAAGATAGTGATGGGCAAGTTCAGGCTGAAGATGGGATTTATGTTCGACCAGCAGTAAAGATTGCCGTTCTCGACGTTCAAGATGGTAAGTCGATTCCAACCGTCTTACCGGGGGGGAGTGTCGCCGCCAACGGCATCTAGAAGTCAGCAGAAGAATTTCAAAGCAAATATTAAAACATGAACGAGACTAAAAAGGCTCATAAAAAATGAGACTGAACGCTACCAGATATATTTGAATGGATTTCGTTCGTTATAATCCGCCCGACAAGACAAAGTTTTTTAGCGCTTGATTGAAAATTATATTTAACTTGGAAAATCTTTAATATAACTTAAAAAACACAACTTTGTATTCATTTTTCACTTTAAGTTTTCTTTTAATAAAATATAAAAGTTAAATTTGCTTAGGGCCAGTTGTACAATAGTGGTTCAGCCTCGGTTCAAGATTTTAAAGGCTTAACTACATTCAAAACTTTTTGCAAAAAGTACAAATGTGAAAAAATACACACATACTCTAGCGACATCTTCTTTCAGATATGTTTACCAAAACTGCCATTTTGTTGAAAAAACCCTAGCACCATCTGAATGAAAAATTTTGTTCCGCTAAAATTTCCCACGCAGTGGTGACATCTGTTTGTCGATTTTTAAACTGATTGTTTATGTGTGTTGGTGTTTTACTTTTCTGCAAAAGTAAAAGTTGGGACCGCTTTAACTTTTACTTTTGTAAAATTTGAGAAAGAAGATAGGATTTTTTAGTACGTTGAAAAAGACAAAACATTTTGTTCACTTTTGTACAAAAGTAAGTTGAATGTAGTTAAGCCTTAACTCACCGATTTCGGCGGATTAACTAAGGTTCAACGCTAGTTCAAGTATGTTATTGGTTATTATCACACACTTGAACAGTAAACCATTGTTGAAACTCAATTAATCCGCCGGAATCGGTGGATAAAAATTGCTGAACCACGGTTTAAATATTTGTACAACTGGCCCTAGGGCCAGTTGTACAATAGTGGTTCAGGCTCGGTTCAAAATTTTAACTCACCGATTTCGGCGGATTAACTAAGGTTCAACGCTGGTTCAAGTATGTAATTGGTTATTATCACACACTTGAACAGTAAACCACTGTTGAAACTCAATTAATCCGCCGGAATCGGTGGATAAAAATTGCTGAACCACGGTTTAAATATTTGTACAACGACGAATTAATTGAGTTTCAACAGTGGTTTACTGTTCAAGTGTGTGATAATAACCAATTACATACTTGAACCAGCGTTGAACGTTAGTTAATCCACCAAAATCGGTGAATTAAAATCTTGAACCGAGGCTAAACCACTATTGTACAACTGGCCATAAGTGCGAAAAAATGTTGGGATCAGACCTACAATTAAACTACGCCTACGCGATTCACATTTGTTCGTCCCGTGTAATGGTCTCAGCAAAGATACTGAATTATAAAGATTGGAATTGGGCTTTTCCAAAAACTATCTTTGTCTTTTCTCTTTCTAATTTTGACAGTTCAAAACAACAAAAACAAAACATGTGATATCAAACTTGGAGAAATGTAAACAAATGCTTTTTCAGTGCAATGTGGATTTTTAATATTTTCTGATTTTTGTTTATATAAATAAGCTTGATAAGTTATTGAAGTTGTTTTTTTGTTAAATTGGCGTTATAACCATCGTTAACGTATAGTTTTTATTGGAAAACAAACAAGCACTATATTATAAAAATATTTGTCGTTTGTTTACCTTTCACCAAGTTCAGACCAGCTGTTTCTTATTTTTTTTTTGCTTATTTGAAACTGACGGCTGGTGGAAAAGCCCAATCCTCGGCTGTCATTCTGGTTTGCCAACAAGCTAAACAAAATGGCGGACAGTGGTGAATTCATATTTTTGAACTAGTGTTCCATGTTTTAACGCACACTAGTGCAAAAATATGAATTCACCACTGTATAAATTGTTGTTGCAATTCACATCTATTCATCGACACGAGATGAAATTACAAAAACAACAATGAAAACAAATGGGTTTTGGGGGATGGAACGTACGAAAGATTCCAATCTTTATAATTCAGTATCTTTGGTCAAGAGTAGAGACTAGATACATAAGTAGGTACTGTTGCCCAAGAAAACGTGGCGTATGAATTTTTTTTTAAATAACTAAAAAATTTAAATTTCGTTATTTTAAGGTTTAAAAATAATAATTAAATAATAATTATTAATCCATTTTTGGCCCACAATTGACTTGTGAATTTGTCACCCACCCAAGTGGTGCAAAAGTGGGGTCTGTAGGCTTCTGGTCCTGCATCTACATATTTGTGTTGAACTTCTGTAAACAAAAAACGTTAAAAATACATATTCGGCAAATTTAAAATCACAACTTTAACAGAACATCACAAACGACTAGAAATTAAAATTAAAGACCTTTTTATACTTAATTAAGGAAGGTTCTACGAGGCTTCCTTCCCTGAAAATCTTTATTAATTTTCTATTCAAAACAAAATATTTAATTAAATGAAGAAATTCATACTATTTTCCCAAATTCTGCTCATTTCTCTCACAATCATATACAATTTTCACATACATAATATGTACGTGTATAATAAATGCAATTCATTCAAAATGTTTAAATAGTTTTTCCTTTAACTTATCTCTATTTCGTTTTTTATAGCATTGATTTTTTTGTAATTCAATTTAAAAAATTATAATGAACTCCATTTATATGAGACATCCCAATACTTCCAGGGACATACGTTGTTCCAGGGGTACATTTCGTACAGTTTCGTTTAACTGCAGGACGTTGTTTCGATGCATGGCAGTGCATAGCAAATCGTAATTCTTCAGCCATTTCCGAACACAACGATTGCCTTTCGGTCTGGGCATTCTTCTTTGAATTCCAGCAAAATTCCAATATGGCAACGACTACAGCCAGAGCTAAGCCACAAAGCAATACTACAAACACACCACCTACAAAATTTTCAATTGTAACAAAAAAAAATTGCAAACATTCGATCAAGCTATAGGTTTTTACCAATATTTTCAACACCTAGAGCATTCGCTTTCGATTCTTTGCTTTTATCATCTCGATTACATACATCGCCAGTATTTTTCCACCACTTGTCATAGAGGATTTGTATGATTCCTTTTTCTTGGAGTTCAAGAATTGCCAAAGAAATAATATCCCGCCAGGGTGAACCTTTTGGTGTGGCAATGCCATAGCCTTTGGAGTCGAGAAGTCCACCTATTTGAGTTAGATTGCAGTCTCTTTGTACAGCATAGTCGAGCATTGTTGATTCCATAAGGAAAGCATAATTTCCATCGAGAACCCGTTTAATGCCTTCTTCATAGGTTTTGACAAACACTGATGGTTTACGACTTTCCATGTAACGCCACATTTTTTGATAAATTCCTATTTTTGAGTCCTAAGAAAAGTAAAAATAAAGAAAACAAAGAGGGAGGGAGAGAAAAAAAGTAAAAAAATTAACCAGATTCATTATGTACATATGTATAAGTCAAGTCAAAAAAGCATTTGACTCGGAAAACATCGCTGGAAACCCTGGATTTTGGTATATAGTCTCCCATATGGCGTTCTTAAGAAACTGTCAAAAGTCCCCATCGATATGAGCGCCGGTTGAAGGCCCACCAAAATGGTATTTCAGTAATAACTCCCAAATGGTAAGTTGTACATAAAAAATGTCACGGACTAATTTGTAGCTTAGACAATTTTCTACAAAAAAGATTAATATACTTTTTTTCATAAAAATAACCGTTTTCGAAATAAACCATTCGGATGAGTTAAGGCTTTTACTTTTCTATACACTGGGGCTGCTGAGTTAAAAAGTTTGCATTTTGTGATAAAAGCATCAATTTTTTTTTGTTGTTGTTGATGCATTATATGAACATGATCCCTTTAAGTGGGATGGGCAAATTTAAAAAAAAAAAATTGAAAATAGAAAATGAATATAAAACACAACGGCAACACTTAGAATATCATGTTATAGCTTTTTTTTTAAAGCCAGCAATTCGTTTCCTGATTATGTTTTTAAATAAAGTTATTTTAGTGCTTAGTTTTTAAATAAATGATTTTTAAACTCAAAATTTTGAAATTCTGAAACAACTTCATTAAAAACATAATCAAATAATTAATTACTGGTTTTAAAAAAAGCTATAACATGATATTGTAAGTGTTGCCGTTGTGTTTTTATATTCATTTTATATTTGGAATATATATTTTTAATTTGCCCCTCCCACCTAAAGGGGTGGACTAATAGAGTGCGCCAATGGGTGATATACATAAAACATAGTAAATGCTTTTACTAAAGAATTTTGAAGTAGTTACTTTTTTTGATATGCATAAAAATGCACTAAATGCTTAAAATCAAGTATTTACTTTTGGCCATAGCACTTACTTTTTTCGGATGAATTTTTTCAGTTAAAACTTTATTTTGCATGCATATAAAATAGTATGTACTTTATTTCTGTAGGAATTACTTAATTTTTTCAAAGTTGCAAAATAGCAACTTGAACATTTGAAAGTACATACTTTTTTGCTTTAAACCACCAATTAGGTAGCTTAGTCTGAAATCGTATTTTTGGTAACTGTGTTTATTGAAATTGGGATTGCCATAAATATTTACCGAGTTATCTGCATACTTCATTGAAAAGCCATTGCAATTAGCCTTGTAAGACTATCGATTAGATCTATATAAACAGCATATTTTATTTATCATTTATTTTTTTTGGTTATTTTTGAAACTAATATAAATAAAAGCTTTATTCGCTTCAGAAAAAAAAGTTTGGTTTTAGTTAATCAAATAAGTGGTCAAGCTTTTCAACTAATGAAATGTGGTTAAATTAGTGTTTTACTTTAACAAATGGTTCATGATTTATGTATTTATTTTAAATAACTAAAATAAAATATATACAATTTTTTCAGGGTTTTTTGGAAATCCTGGTTTTCAGGTTTGTTTGGGAAGGTATACAAGCTAAGTCGAAATACTGTTTCAGAACAGTTAATACTTTTTTGCAAACTAATAAAAGATAAAGCCATTTGATAAAATTTCCATCAAATTATGAAGAACTGGATGCAAAAGATGAATGGTTTAGCAAATACAGCTTTTCATCATATACAGAGGAACTTGGAATGCACTCATGTTGAAAAATTGAAAGGATATCCGCCCAACAATACCCAAGCAACGTCTGATCTAATTGAATATTGTATGTACAAGTGTAAATCTTTTAAAAATTGTGTTTATTAGCAAGAAATAGAACAAAAAACAGTATTTACTTGAATTTCCGATTAATTTTTAGCATTTACTTGGATGAATTTAGTATCTACAGATAGTATTTGCCAGCAAGTATGAACTTAATGTTATGCATACGAAATGAAGTAAATACTTCAATTCTAACCTTAGACTAAAAGTTATAGTTTTTACTTTAACCTTATACTTCTACAGCCCTATTAATAAAAATACACCATCCGCTCGTAAATACACGTTTTACCTAACACATGGATAGTGGACTTATCCGTTTGATAAAATAAAATATTAATAAACTTATTCTGTCTTCATTTTATCGGTTCACTGAATAACACCGAAAAGTAGGCAGCACTTCCCTCAATTGTACTACATATTCAAGTAGTTCTTTCATTTTTGAAAGCTAACTGTCATATCAGTCAGCTTTGAATTGAATTGTGAACGGTAATGTTATCCGCTCGTTGAACACCAAAATTGGTGAGATAAGTTATCCGCTCATTGTCAAATGTCATTTAAGGCTAATACACGTTTATTATTAAGAATTATAAGTTAAAACATGTGTTAGTGTTGTTTCATATCTATTTGGTGATTATTAATAGGGCTGCTAGTAATTACTACCGGTTTATGCATATCACCCAATATCTAAAATCATGTTCATATAATGATGTACCAACAATAAACAAAAATTGATGCTTTTATCCCACAATGCACTATTTTTTAATTAAGCCACTCCATCATATAGATAAGTAAAAACCTTAACTCTTCCGATTGGTTTATTTCGAAAACGGTTATTTTAATGAAAAAATATGTAGGAAATTTTTTTTAAGCTAAAAGCCCTTGACACTTTGTCTGTACAACTTACAATTTTGGAGTTATTCCTGAAAAAAACATTTTGGAGGGCCTTCAACCCCCCGCAAAATTTTAAGCGGCGCTCATTTTGACAGTTTTTTAAGAACACCATGTGTAGGCTTTATACAAAAATCCAGCTTTCCGTCGATTATTTCCTAATTGCTGTTTTTATGGCTTTATTGACTGGATTCAATGTATGGGGAATTTCACGTGAAGCGGACAACAAAAAAGTGGTGGGTCTTGAAATTCATTCATCTTTGTATTATTTATACTTCTTTTGATTCTTAACATAAATAAAGAAGGATTTTGACCCAACACTTTTGTGTTGTATGTAAAAAAAATTATAATTTTTTAAAATCATTTAATTGCGATCAAGACAACCTTCCTCATTCGAACTCTGGTCGAAAGATTCAATACGCCTCACCGCAATGCAATTCCCCCAACCAAAACAATACAGTTGTGATCCATTAATTTACATTAAATAATATTCCACTTAGTTTTAAAAATAATAATATTCACTTAATTTAAGAACAATTTATCAATCATTCCTAGAATAATTTATAAAGTTTGTTTATCGAATGTAAGCAAACTTTTAGTATAAATAGTCTTTGCAAAATAAATAGAAACTAGTTCTATTTTGGAATTCAAAGTATCGACTTCTTATAATCAAAAAGCTACTACACTGTTTGACGAGTTGTCACCGTCGATGAAGGCACAACGATACAATCGTACCCTCATCATAGGCATAATTTCCAATCTCTTGCTTAAAAAAAATAATAATTCAAAACATAAATCACTCACCCTAAAAAACGTCATTGTCGATCCTCCTTCAAGTGTGCCATAGGAAATATCAGTTTGCTCAGCCAAATCTGCTGCACTTTCAATAGGAGTTATCATTCGCTCGACGGTAAGGAAGGCAGCTAAATTGGCAGTATATGAAGAGATAATAATCAAAGTAAAGAACCACCAAATACCACCAACTATTCTTGTCGAAGTAGCCTAAAAAGAAGATTTAAATACTAAATCAAGGTTTTTTTTAAAAGTTTGAAAATAAGCAATTCATTAGTTTTTTTTTCTTTTGTAAATCTATTCTGGGAGAAGGTTTTTAATTTATTTTATATTTTATTTTCCTACCCTTGGGTACAAGTCAGATCCTTGTTGCATTAATGTTCCAATTGCAAACCAAAAACTATTTTTGAGCGTAAATTCATTTCGAATGCTAACCAATTCTGTTTCATCAGTGTGGACATGATCACACAGCTCCCAAATTTCATTCGGCTCATCTTCGTTGTCAAGATTAAGGTATTGTTCTTCTTCCTTTTCATCACCATCATCATCATCATCATCATCTTTATGGCGGCAGTAGTTTTTCTCATAATTACTATTGTGTCTATGTTGGTTGTTTGCAGGTTGTTCATCGATTATTTCTGCATTTTCGAAATTCTCAACGAAAATTGTTTTACTCTCGGTATCACTACATTCATGATCTTCTTGGTTACTCATGACTTCCTGGTCATGATGATAGATTTGATTATTTTTCATCGATATTTTTTGTGTCGGTGAATCTTTTGAAGTGGCTGCTCTCAACGAACTTACTAATGGAATCACTGAGCTCTGCAGTGCCGTAAAACCTTTAGTCGTCTGATATTCCTGCTTTTCTTTCGCACGTTCTCTAGCCGCTTGTCGTATTCGACTTAGCATATGCTCACACGCCATCGAACATGGAGGCCTTGCTGGTTGCCATTCGAATGGAGAGAACCGAGCTACAATCCAAATGGTCAATGACACCAGAACATAGCCAATAGCTATGTAACACCATATCTCTACAGCTAAGGGATTCATGAAGGAGAAGAATTGATTTTGCACTCGTTCTGATTTCTGTGCGATAGGAGTGTTGTGTTGTATCAACATCATTAGTTTTCATAATAGGAACAGGAAGCCACTTCTTATGCCACACAAATGAAAAAAAAAAAACTAAATACTTTCTACTACGACAGACCAACTTACTATGGACTACTTTTCAAATACTTAGTTATATGAATACACATAAAGGGTGAAAATAAATACGTATAAGCTTTTTACGTTTTGTTTGTTTGTTTACCTTTGGATTAAGTCCAGACCCCTGGCGAAGGAATGTACCAGTTATGAACCAAAAACTATTCGACACAGAAAATTGATTTTCAACAATATCGGATTCCTTCAGGCATGGATGCGGATTATTCCATTCGTAAGGCGAAAATCGCGCCATTACAAATAATGTAAACGAAACTAAGAGATAGGCAGCTAGCACATATAACCAAATTTCCACAGCCAAAGGATTCATAAATGAGAATAGACGTGTTGGTTGGCTAGTTGGTACCTACAGCAACAAAAACAAACAAACAAATAAATAATAATCAAAAATAAAAATTGTGTTTTTTTTATTTTTTCGAAATAAAAATAAAATAAAAATTCAACTTTTTTTTTGGATATGAAGCGCCTACTTTGCACCGCACTCACAACATAATTTATTTTTTTTACTGAATGTTGATTTTAAAATAAGAAAAAAATACCAACAACAGATTTTGTTTTGAGAAACAGAAAATTCAAAATAAGGGAACTTTGGTAATTCAATTTCTTTTTACAATACAATTTCCACAATTTTTGGAAAACAAAAATTTGGATTTTCGCAGTTGTCTAGATAAAATTGTTTAAAATTATGTTATTTATACTGAACATTTTTATTTAAATAATTTTGAATGGACTTTAGAATTTTGGAAAACCGCATTTGAAAATAATTAATTAATTTTGATTAAAAGGATTTTCAAAAAATTACAGAATTTTGAAAAATTTAGGAAATCCAGTTTTTAACATAGCACCATACTAAAAATGCTTTCTAAAATTGTAAGCCAATAACAAAACAAAATTTTTAACAAGTTAATCTGTAAGCCAATGTTTCTAAATCGTAAGGGTAACCAATTTTTCAAAAACAAATGAAACTTCGATTTCAATTCGATTACAGTGTTCAAATTCTATTTAAAAATTAATATCGAATGTATTGAAATTCGGGATTTCGAAATTCGAAATTTGTGGTTCAGGATTATTTTTATGAATTTTTTCACATTTTGTATACCGAATTATGGAATGTTTGTCTTTTTGCAGTAGTGTTTCTACCGTTGTAATCTTCTAGCAAGCATAACATAAAAAATAACTAAATAAAAAATATAATAAATAAATACACATAGTTAACTTGAGTTAAATGTTAAATATCTAAATAAAAAATATAATAAATAAATATACGGTAGTAAACATGAGTTATGAAAGAAATCGGATTATAATGAGTGATTCATTCATTCAGAGGTACAAAAGAACCATTAATTTTTTAAATATTTTTTCTTTTAAATGTTTAAATATCTTTTTTTTCTACCTTAATTTGTAGTTCAGTGATGAAGCACATATCTTGATTTTTTTTTTAGTTTTGAAAAAGTATCTTTAAATGAATCACATAAGTTAGTTCTGTGGTACTAAGGAGATTATTTTAAAACGAATTTGCCATCCGTGGAGAGATTTTATGTTTAAGAGAGTACCACAGAGTTTTTAAAAGGTTTTAAGTGCCTTGAATTCGATTCCCATCTGAAATCAATTTGTCGAATTATTCTTGTCAAAAAATGATTTTTTAATTTGATCTTCCCTTTAAAAATTATAAACATAATTCAAATTCAGGGAAACTTACAATCTGGTTTCATTGGCAAAAATGAAAAATTGTAGTCATAAATCTACAGAACTTAGAAAAAATATAAAAAATATATATTAAAAATATATTAAAAAGCATCAATAAACAAAAATAAAACAAAAAATACTTAATAAGTTAGCTTAACTCACTTTGAATAATATTCCAATACCCAAATTCATAAATGGCTTTGTAAAATCGATAACACTTTCACGAGCATAATTAATTGTCATGGAAGCAACTGCTAAATCAGCTCTCTTTTTTTAATCAACAAAATAAAAAATTATTAAATATGTTTAAAAAAAGGTCAAATACAATATAAATATACCCTCTCCATTAGTTCTCGAACAATCCCATTCCAAGTATTAGTTTCTGGATTAAAAACCCCATACATGGCATCAGGTACTAACTCGATCTTATAATGAAAGCCAACTTGTCCAGCTATTGCTTTTAATAGATCAATGCAAAATCCTTCATAGCGAGTATTACCAGTAAGATTAGCATCCTCTTTGACCATGACATAAGGTTTCTCCTATATTTTAAAAAATAAAAGATTTTAAGAACTTTTTATTTTTCATCAATAACTTACTAAACTAACCAACCTTTCGCGTCATTACAACGAGAGTAATGTTTGTTGAATTAATATCGTAAAATGCCGATGGGTCTGTTACATTGACACCTTCTTCAGGATTCCAAAAGCCAACTTTTTGTATGCGTTCTTGTTTGAGCTTGAGCAGATCGATTTTGAAATTATTTCGACGACCTTCGCTGAATTGAATATTTCCCGTTAGTCCACTAATGCTGGCCTTGTAGGAAGGAAAATGAAATTAAATCAATACTTACGTGATTATTAAAAATTGTCGGTTTCAATTTAAAAATTCTATGAGCTATAAATTTTGGAATAACACATATCTCTTTCTCCAAAATCTTTGAATTGTGCGTGTTCTGTGAATTCAGAAAGATTCAATTTTTTTGTCGTTCTTTATTCCAAATTTCTATCAAACTTGTCTTATCTTTCAAAATTCTTTACAACAAATATTGTTTGTATGTGTCTTACAAATTTAGTTTACTTTTTCAAAATTCTGTTTTCAACTGTTTTTTCCATGTTCTTTTTGAATTCTACATATATTTGTTAATGTCAAAAATTTGTTAATTCGAAACTCATAAAAATTCTGTTTTTTATTTTTTTTTCTGTGTCAAAATTTTGTTAAACTAAAGTACAGTTTTTTTTGTCAGATTTAAGTAAATTCAAAATTCAATTCTACTTACTGAATTTATATAATTGTACAGCGATAGACCATCGCTCCATGGTATTTCAGAATCACATGATAAATTTGTCACAGTTAACTTATGACTTCGATCCAAGTGCATAAGTCCAGCAGCAAAGGCATATACCGAATCGAACATCAAGGCTGGCTGAGTCTAAAATTGTACAAGTATTGTTTTTATTTTTAAAATTATGATTTCATTTTTTTTTGTACCTGGATCGATGGTTGACCATCAAAAATAGTATGCCCACTATGTTGAAACTTTTTCATTTGATCCATAATTTTGCTATATTGTTTACTTTCCACATCGACTAGACGAAAAGCTGTTATATTAACACTATTATACTTGAAGTCTTCCAAGTCAAAAGCCTCAATATCCTTTATACAAAATTAAATATATAAATTTTAAAGATTATTCAACGAGCATATATATGTATGTTTAGATAAACTAAGTTTTGCAAGGTAAAACCATTGGTCGTTCAGAAGCCTTCTGGTTTCGATTCTGAAATAAAATCCAGAAGAAGAACTGTCATTTTGAGGGTTTCAGAATATTTCTGGACGACCAATGGAAAACGACAATAATCACAAATCAGATCGAACGTTTCAATTCGAAATCAAATTCAAATTCGAACGGAAAGAAAAATAAGACTGGTAAAATTCGTCATAGTACTTACAAACGTTGTAAACATATAGTGATATCTGTAGTCGTTCATTTGTAGCTGCAGAATCTGTGCGTTAATAAACAAGTTTTGTCAAGTTTTATACAAACAAAAAAACAAATCAAAACAAAGGCACAAGCATCACTCACCCCCCGAAAAAATGAATTTATATGACTTGGATTTGTATCAACAATCAGCTTATATATTTCTTTTTGTCGAATTTCTTTTAAAACTTGTCGATATGTCTCGGGGGTTGCTTGTCTTATATACATTTCAGCCTTAGATGTTGCAGTTGTTCGCATAAGTTCTTGTTGCTTAAAAAGTCCTACAAAAGTAGACATATACAATAAAATAAATACATATACTAAATTTAAGCTTATATTAATTATTACCATTATCCTCTTCATAAATAATGGCTACTTTGGTCCAATTTAAATAAGCCATCAAATCCCTGTATGCAATATTCATATGTGTTTGAGAAGGATACAAATTTATTGAGAATTCTTTAACACTTTGGTCCAAATCGATGCGTGCCTCAACATGTGGTATATCTAAGGCTTCACATATCGATTGAATATGTCCCCCTAGTAATGGATCTGACGGTCCAAATATCACCTGAACACCAGATTCTAATTGACGACAAACTGTTCAGAGAGAGAAAATAAAAAAAAATATTTTATTGAATTAATGAAGAATTGATATATTTTATTTTATATAAATGAAAAAATATGCACTAACCTTTTTTCGATGTTCGAAATGAATCATCGCGAGGAACATATTCTATATCGTAAACTAATTGTGTGTTAGCTAAAATTGTCTTATCTTTATTTATTCTATAGACGGCATATTTAAATGCTAATTCAGTACTGCTATCTTTTTGATCCTCAGTGAAGATAGCACCTGAAAGTATGGAACAAAACTATTTAAAGAAGACTTTTGTTTAAGAATATTAAAAAATATTTTGAAAATATTGAGAAATATAATGAAATTTATAAGAATTATTTTTTTTGAAATTTACTTTGAAAGTTTATTCAAAAATATTTTATCAATAGGGGTGTATTGCGTATGTATTTTATATTATATAATTTATATTGTATATTTGTTGTACAGTTCACGTAAATCAAAAAGATTGCGTTATCTTTATATTCAACAACGAAAAAAATTAATTATTAATATTTTATGAAAAAACTTATGTAATTTAAGTTTCTACTACTTAAATATTTCAGACAAAATGTTTCGAAAACATTTGAAAGAAAAGACGTTTCGAAAATATGTAAAAAAAAAAAATATTGTTAATTTACTTAGATAATTATAGAAGAATGTAACAACTTACCGATTCGTATAACGGGTGGCAAGGAAGTAACACCAATTATGAATGTGGCAAAAACCAATGAAACAAGAAGTCTTTGTATTAAATAAATTTTACTAGCGCAATTACATCGTTGCTGTCGCAAGAATGAGTTTTGTATTGCATCGGCAGATGTTTTTGTTCTACACGGAGAATGGAGGTTAATATCGGTGGTGGCGTTGGTGGTGGTCTTGATTTTGGCTTTGGCATCAAATATTCGTTGATGACCATCACCAAAGCTGGAAATATATCTAGAGAATGTATATTGTTTTTTTAGAAGACTCCTCCTTAAACCGAGGCTTGAATTTTTTAGTTCGACAATAACTTTGAAATCGTTGTCATTTTGGACAGCTGCTGACTTAATGTTTACCATTGCATTCAATATACATATAATAATATTATTATTTTTTAATAATTTTTAATATTTTTTTTTAGTATGCCTTTTTCCACGAAAGTATCACATATTCTAGGGACTCTCAATTTTTGTCGTTATTCTTGTTTTTTTTCTGTCAACTTTTTTTTAACATTTGTCTTTCCTTATTTGTGTTAAGCTCCTGATCTGAAAATAAAATCAAGAAAAATGACCCTCTATCAATATACAAATCTAAACAAACACTGCTCACTTTTATTTTAGGGACGGAATAACGGGATTTATATCCCTTTGGGTGGAAAAAAAGTCCCAAAATAGATTAAGGACTTATGTCCAACTCAAACGTCACAAAAAATTCTTTGGGACAAATGGCCTAGAGACTTTTGTCCCTTTTAGGACAAATGGCTTCAAAAACCGGTGTAAAATTTGTCACACTTGTCTGACAAATTTTCAGTCCCACAAAATATTGACAGGTGAAATATTATAATTGTCAGTTAAATACAACGACAAATTTAACATTGTCAGATTTTGGCAAACTTTTCACGTCCTTGATAACTTTATTCAAATTTGAAATGTTAAAATTGTTACTGGAAAAATTTTGTTGGTAAAAAAGAGTGAAATACATATTAGAAATATTTATAGGTATTATTAAATATTTTAACTCGTTTTAAAGTTGTCACTTCTTTGCAAACCTTGACTTAAACTATAAATTGCCAGTCCAATTATTATTGTCAACTAATACTAAAAAATATAATAATTGTATATTTTTTGGTATGTCTCATTAAAAAAAGTTGCCAGTACAAATTTGTCAACTTCACAACTGTCGTATACTATAATTTAAAATTGAGAAATTATTTATGGATCAGAAATTTGACAATAGTGTCATCTAAATTGTCACTTATCATCTCTCAACTGTCACACCTGTCTTTTTTTTTATAATACAATTCCCTCCTCTTGATGAGCTTAGGCAATAATTAGAATTTCTCCTCTATATAAGGAATCACATAAAAATCATTTAGCCTATATAGCTCGATCAACACCTAGACGGAAAGACAAACACTCACGGCCGCGACGCGACGGCGGCAGCGGCAAACGGTATATGACGAAAAATACTTTTTTTTTTTTATTTACCATCATTGCAATGTTTTTTCGACTACAACCACGAGACAAGTCCACAATACACAGCAAGTTAAAATGACGACAAATATTTATTTTGAATCGAAAAATCCGTTGATTTAAATACTGGCTGCAGTTATATGTCTCTGTAATGTAGAATAGCATTTATTGTGGGTCACCTCGATTATTCGTCACATTGGCGTCACAACGTTGCATTGGCGTATTCATTGCCACAAAGTACCTTACGGATGGCCTAGCTAAGGTGGGCCTGAGCCCTTTAACCTTCGCTCCTTATTTTTTTTTACTTATCAACCTGTTCAATTGATGCCACTTTACGAGAATAGTTTACAAATTCGAATTTGTTTATTCATATAATAGAAATTGGTTAGGAAAATAAGAAGAATAAATAATTTCCAATAACAAGGGAAAAATAACAAAATCATAATTGCAGTATATTAGAAGGTAGTATATTTGTTAGGTGCCACATTACATCGTGGTCATATGCACAAGAAACTTAGCATCAAGTGCACGGAATGGGATGATTTCTCAATAAGTATAGTTTTGGGCAAGAGATGCCACTAAAATATAAATAAAATATGTAGTATATAATCTGTTTTTGTTTTTATTTCTCATTAGAATAAAGTAGATTTATTATTATTATTATTTATTAATTGAAATAAAGTGGCAACACTTTGAGTGTGCTCCAAAAGTAATAGTTGCAGTCATAAATGATTGACCCATTTTCTTGTCAATGTGTGTTCATAAATTTTCGTCATAATTGTTCGTTAAATATTACACATATAAACAAATACTAACATAAAATTATGTATCGATGGAGCAATGTTGCCCATTTGCAAAATCCTAAACCGAGGCCGCACAACAAAACATTACAAAATGCCTTATTGGAACGGCGGCGCGGTATGGCGCGGCACGACAGTGGCGGGCGGGCGGAATGGAGTTGAAGGTGTTTATGTTGAATTTAAGCTTTAATGAGAGGTCGGATGATTTTTTTCCCCAATAAAGTATGCAATTTTTGTAATGTTAAATTTAGTTATCTACTATGTTTAAAAATTAGGTAAAAAAGATATCATAACTTTATAAATCATTGGATTTGTAGTATTATTCCATGTATTGAAACTTAGACTAACCAAACGATGAAAACGTCCTTTCTTATTTTCGTTGTTGTTGACCATTTTAAAAAATTTTTGTTTGAGACAACGACGACGTTTGTTTGAGGCGGCACAAGGACGACACACACACACGCACACAATTTATAACTTAAAAAATCTTTTTAATAATATCTGTTGTTTCATTTGAAATTGTTTACATTATTTTTTTTTTAATTATTTGTAACTTAAACTGATTTAAAGGAAAAAAAGAGATATTTTTGTGAGGTTCATTCACTGATGGTAGTATAGAGCCACTCACTTTCAAGGGTTATTTTGACTAAAGCTTGAGGTGGGCCCACCCGCATATTATTTAAAGTCGACACACAACACACACCAATAATGGTATAGCAACAAATTGCAACTCGATTATATCAATATGAATATAGAAAGTAAATGAGAAAAGTATTTATTTAATTGTGTGTGTGTGGGCGGACCATGCGCAAATCGCAGTAGAAAGCTCGTTAGAACTTGGAATCTTTAAAATATGATTAAAAAGAGAGGATATTTTTTTGTTAAGAGATTTCTAACTTACCTACTACTTCATTTTGTCAGGCTCAGAAAACGAAAATAAGGAACATATTATTGAACATCACAGACAATTTTTCGTGGCAAGTATATCGAAGCTTTATAGAAACTTATGTTAAAATAAATATTTTAGGAACTGCACTGAATGTGAAGCCAAAAAAAATTATTTATTTAAAGTTTTGGTTTTGTTATCTTTTACTTGTTAAATGGTTATTTTGTTTTTATTTGATAAAAGTTTAATAACAAAAATTTCACTTTTAATTGCGGTATTTTGGGCTTTCGGGATTTTTGATTTTTTGGATTTTGGGATTTCGGGATTTTGGGTTTTCTCGAGTTTGCATTTTCTTTAACAAATTTTTCGTCATAAAGGGTTTTCCGGATTTTGGGATTTATGATAGTTGGGATTTCGGATTTCTGGGCTTAGGTTTTAGATTTTATGGGTTTTCTGAATATTGAATTTCGGGATTCTGCCCCACAGGGGCCACAATTTTATTTATCCGACTGTAACTTTGTAAGTATGCTTCAAAAGGTTTGTGAGAATTGATTGAAAATAACATACATTTTTAGCAGCCCCAGCTATCGAAAGTGCTTTTGAACTTTATTCTGTGTAACGAAAAAATGACAGAAAATATTTTTAATTTCTTATCAAAGTGACATATTTTCTAGTGAAAAGGAAAAATGTATTGGGGTCTTACATATTAATTGTTCTGAATTGTATTATAAAATATAATATAAAACAATTTAGTTCAGTTTGTTTACGATAAAATAACTAATATTTTGACCTTGAATAGATTTTTAGCATACGTAGACATAGATTGACGGTTACACTAAAGTATAAGATTGGCGTATATTTTAAATTACATAATTGTAATAAAAGTCTGCACCAATTTTCAGTTCTGTTATTATGAATTTTTCCACCTTCGATAGCAGCGTCGCGGTCGTTCTAAATGTCTTTTTTGACTGATGGACTATATTTTCTTACCACTTTCTCAATGCACTTACGCTTCATCTTCAATTGACTCTAGAGAGCCATCTTATTAATAAAAAAGACCTCATCCACCATCCATCAACATGGATGAAACTAATTTCAAATTCTAATCAAGTCTTGAAAAATACCTGCATACGGTGTGTGTGCATAAAATTTTCCAACATTACTTTTCTTTTATTTTATTCGTGTTTTTTTTTTGCAGAAAATGTATTTCTTTTGGTATAAAAACCTATAGTGTTTTTTTTTTTATTTTTGCACTGAATTTTCTTAATCAATATGCGTACCACCATCATAGGAATATTTTTTACCATTTTATATCTTACGGTACGGTCCGTTCAGTCTTCAGTAACTATACTTATATAGTAACTTAAGAGACACGGAACTTTCATGGGCTTGAAAAGAGAATTTTTTTCATAAATTGAGTTTATTTGGTTATTTTGTATATGTCTTTCACAGTAAAGCCCAAAACTTATTAATCACTTAAGGAAAAATTAAATTATTTAACAATTTTTTTAATTAAGCCGAAAACTATTATGTACTTACTCAGTCAGCATGCTAAAGGGTAAAGGCTAAAGGCAGAGTACTTAAAATTGAAATAAAAACTGAAAAATGATATAAAAATTCATAAAATTGGTTATTTGGAAGATCATTTTATGGCATTAATGTTGGAATATAAGAACTGTGAAACTGGCCAGTTTAAAGTTTTTTCCCTCTAGCAAAAAAACACCTTTTATTTGGTGAAGGTCCGTTAAGCAAATAACTTATTGTTTTGTAGGTAAAGAAAAGTTTAAAATTTTGACATGTATCCTTGCTGGTCGAAAGACAACAAAGGGACAACAATTTGAGGATCTGGGAACAAAAGCGGACCTGTCCACATTCAGGTTTTTTCTTTTCTGGCTCTTTAAGTTACCATCTTTAGAGAACTGAAGAAATTTCTATATTCATTACTACTGGGTTTTTGGTTTTGGGTTTTTGAAATGTGGGGTTTTCTAAACTCTGGGCTATCTGGATATTCGGTTTTCGGAATTTTGAGTTTTCTGGATTTCGGATTTTCGGAAATAGTATTTTCTGGATTAAATATTTTCGAATTATTGTCTGAAAATCCCGCATACACATCCAATACCAATTGCTTGGGAAACTCATATTCTTTTAAACTATTTAAAAGTAATTATGTAACAAAATCGATTGAGCCATTAATGAGAAATCCGAAAGTACCTACAACAAAATTTTTCAGTGTCGCAAAAAAAAAAAAAAACAAAAAAAAAACAAAAAAAAAAACTGAAATCCAGTTTTATTACAATCAATTTGAATATCCCAAATACAAAGCTTCAATAAAAATCGTTTTCGTAAAAGGCTCTAAATATCTATTTAGCTAGCTAGCACTAAAATTTTCCTCTACTGTTGAATTTACATAAAGTTTAACACATCCCCAGAAGAAAAACCGCAAAGGCTACTGCAAGTACATATAACAAAAGCAACAAGGTTACCACTATTATTATATTTCTTCTGAGATTGGTACAAAAAACGGATGGCTAATAATAATAGCTATATAATAGAGAATAAACAGTAGATTTTTATGAAAATGATCGAGGTGTTTAAAATATGATGGTACGTTTCCGAGATATTTTTTGTCAAAAATCGTTTTACAAAATAGGTTTCAGAATATGCACGCATGGACGACCCAATTACAAATCATAAAATTTTATCTGGGTAATTTTATAAAATATAAATCTCTCCCGATTGTATGCCTTAAGCTCATGAAATTAAAATTTGGAGAAATCGAGGTGTAGGTAATGCACAGTTTTTCAATGCGAGATTATTCCAGTTTCGGAGTTTAAACCAAGTTAACTCTTTGAACGTGTTTTTCAATCAATTAAGATCCCGAGTTAACTCAAAAGATGTTTCTGTTACATAGATGTGTGTCAAAACGCTATCATCAAAATAGAGAGGGCGACACTGTCGCATAGCGTCGCCCTCTCTGTTTCGATAGTGAAAGCCCATTTTTATAGATATTTGAAAACTGAAAGTTAAATTTAATTTTAAATTTAAAAACTGTGGTTCAATTTTTTTGCAGAATTTAACTCCGAGTTCATTAAATCACAAAAAAATTGCCCTTTTAGAGGTTCGGTTGAATTTGCAGACTAACTATATAGTTTTTTTCGATTGGTAACCATTTAGGTTTTTTTTTTCAATTTCTCTCAATTTCGACACATGCGTATAACTTTCAAGAAAAACCATATAATTAAAAAAAAGAAACAATTCAAGGCATTTTCACCAGAGACTAGACACGAAATTTTCTTTCTTTTGTCTGTATACCTAGTTGGTGCTCTTTTTCTTTTAAATTTCCAAAGCTAACAGAGCACGAGCGAGTTTGGTACATACTATTTACCAATAGAAAAACTCAAAATTATTCTATAATGATGGTGATGATGATATGTGAAAATCTCTTACAAAAATAGCACACACAAAAATACTCTAAGTAAGTCATCATATTGTGCAACTCTCTCTCTCTCTTTAATTTTGCTTTTTCTCCTCGTCCAAATAATAATTCACACAAATCTATATCTATTTATCTATCTATCTACCTATCTAAAAAACTTCAGCGTGTTGGGCACTTGGGCAGTCTCAAAAAATATCTACAACACGTTATTTTAGTTTCTTGACATTTGTTTTTCATTACGGTCCTTTATTTCCCTCTAATATTCTATACTTATATTACAACACACTATCTATAAAAAACACACTTTAACAACTTCTGTGTGTGTTGTTCTTTTTATTTCTTACACTTTTTTATATAAATAAAAATACCCGAACGGATCTTTTGTTTTTCTTCTTGTTTTCGAAAGTATATTTAATATTTTTTTTTTGTAAATTTTATGTAAAATGTTATCCTGACAAAAGTTTATTCAAAACCAAATCTTTGAGGTATTGTATTTTTGAAAGTTTATTTTTTTTAATAGAATTTTATTTTTAAATTTAAAATAAAAATAAATTGTTTTTGAATATAATATAAAAAAAATTAACAAAAACTAAATAATGAATCCCTTGCATCTATATCCATCGACTATCTGCGTTTTATATGTTGTGATGCGTCGTCGTCGTGTATCTTGTTTATCGTGGAAGACGACGACGTGGTCTGCTCGGAAAAATCGCTTGACATTTTCTAGTAAAAAGAAAAACAACTACCTACGTGCATATGTAAAACTTAAATATAAATATAAACTTATATTTGTTGTTTATGAACTTAAAATAGAGTTTTTCTTTTGTCAGGAGAATCAAACCAAATTAATTGTGCTCTAAGGAAATCCTTTTTTTTTAAACGATTTTTTTTGAATATTTTCCAATGCAATCACATAATTTCAATTACGTGATAATATGAGCTTTAATAACAAGGATTTTCTTTTTTTTTATTTTGTGTACAGCCAATAGGGATTGCTGCAAGATTATGGCACAATGCACGGGTGGATTAAAATTGATTGTTTTTTTTTAAGAATCTCAAGATTGTTTCTGTCTGAAGATTCATTTGTTTTGTTTGCTTGTAGTATATGTTTATAATTTTTTTTAAATAAATGCAAGTTTAAAACAAAAATTAGTTTATTTAAATATCTAACAAAAAATATAGTTCAGAATTATTGATATGTGAAAAGTTTTATCAAAATTGTTAAAATCGTTGCGAATAAAAAAAAACCGCCATAAATTATATCAACACTAAGAGCACCACTCTCTTTATAGAAACCGGTTTTTATAGTGTAACTAAATATAAAAAAAAAAAACAAAGTGTTCATAAAAATCGTTTTAGTGACATTCGAGATATAACTCAATAAAAATTACAGGTCTGTTGTGATCTTTTTGGATGATAAACACATCCAATCCAAAATGGACAAATCAAAATAAAGTTTTTAAGTTCAAGACTGCAGCTGCTTCTGAAAGGCTGTTTGTTAATAACTTAACTCGTCTTATTTCTATAATATTTTCTAAAAAACGAAAGCTAATTAACAAAACAAAATTAAATACTTTCAACCTCTCACTATTATTAATATTAATATTATTATTACTTATTGATTTATTTTTTTCTAGAATAAAAAAACAAAAATATAAATAAAACTAAATTAAAGCCCGATTTAAATAAAATTATAGGAAAATTTGTGCTGTGAAAAGAACATTTTTGCTTCAAAATAGTTTTTAAACAACAAAAAAACAACATGTGGTAAATGTCGTGCGTTATTGGTCAGATACGAAAATGGTAAGTATTTATTTAAAATAATACTAAATTGAGATTAACAAAAATAAAAAAAAACAGGGTTTTTATTTTGATATAATAATAAAATGAATAAAAAAATTGCACAGAACTAGATTTTGATAGAAAACATACTCATGCGTTGTTTATAAGAAACTGTGAAAAGTCCTCATTGATAACAATTTTACAAGGGGTCAAAAGTCCACCAAAACAGTTTTCAGAAATATCTCCCAGTCTCTTTTACCGAAAAAAGGTCAAGAAAATTTCCTACAAAAAACATCTAATTATCTTTTTTTTTATAAAAATCACTGTTTTCGAAATAATTCAAAAGAAAAATGTTTATATTTTAAACCACGTAAAAAAACTAAAGATTAGATAGTAAACAACTGTAAACATTTTTGTAATTCACAGTGTGTTCTTCAGAAGTGATTTTTAAAAATAGTTTTTTTTTAGAGGCGGAGAACTTTAAATTGAAATAAAACACATTTTTCTGTGTTTTTTTTTTTTTTTTTTTTTTTTTAATATCCATGAAATTGGCTTTTTTTTGACAGTTAAATGGCATTAATATATGCCAATTTCCAAAACCTGAGTTTTTTCCAAACAATACCAAAAATGTTAACATCATTATTTACTCAACTCCAAAAAGGCATCGGGTAAAAATACAGATTTCACTCATAGAGTAACTATATAGGGACATTGAAAATGACTGTTTTAGCTAGATAAAATAAAAACATGACTAATCTTGGTGATTTCTAATTTGTATCCTATAGTTGCACCAAAACTTCGGAAGCTGTCTTAGAAACCATTCTACAGTCTGAAATTACAATATGTAGATATTTTTAATGTCACATCCCAGTTGGCGGTTAAATTAATGTTGTTCAGTTCTATTTAACGAATTTGACGGTGTGTGTTGAAGAAAATCAAATATTTGCTCAAATTGACTTACAAGTCCCTCAACTTATTGAACTATTTATATGGGCAAATTATTTGATTTACCGTCAAAGTGAACCCTTTTGAACGCTAGACCAAATTTATAAATAATTTGATGTGTAGCTCAAACTCAATGCAAACCTGATTTACCTAATTGTCTTTATTCTATAATATTTTGCATTTTGAACTCATCTTTTAATAAATTTAATAAACTCGAGTCGTGTAATTTCTTAACACAATAATAATGGTTTTGACAGTATACGAAAAGCCAAGCACCAATTAAGTTGACAGCTGAGTTGACAACTAAATTGAATCGTATATGAGCTGCTTTAAATGAAGCCTAACATTTATATCCTGGAAGCAATTTGCTCGGAGCGGTATTTTAAAAATATTAATCAAAAAAGACGTTAGTTCTGTTCTGGTTTTATATTTCCTTTTCATTTGGATCCATTTTAGGGGGCGGTAAATTTCCAAAATATCCAGGAGGCAATTTGTTTTTCAAAAATATTAATCAAAACAGACATTAGAGATAGTAGTGTAGCAGCCCGTGGCACAATAATTAGTACGTAGGACTGTTACGCCGAAGGTCTTGGGCTCGATTTCCAGCCTATGCCACCTAAAAACGGGTTACTGCCTCTTGCGAGGAATTGACAAATACTACAAGAGTATCTCTTTTCATAAAAAGTACTTCTCACAGCAGAAAATTGTAGGTCCCTTCAATTCCTGCCAATAACATGCACATAGGAATAGTTGCGAGTTGTAAGTCATTAGGCCCTGGTTCTACATGAGCTGTCGCGCCACCCAATTTATTTTTTTAATTTATTTATTTTTTAGTAGTTATTGTTAAAGATCTTTGTATGTTCTGTTTTTATATTTTCTTTTCATTTGGATCCATTTTTCTTCAAATTGATACATTTTATCAGTAAATATAAAATATATATATTTTATAAATATAAATATAAATAAATTATTTAAACTTTAACGAGCGATTCGATAACACTGCTTCACAGTCAAGAAAGTGTTGTGTTTACTGTTTAACACTTCCTAACAATAAAAGTGCCTACCTACATAAAATGCTGCCCTATCGCTGCATATTATAATGTATGTCCAAGTACTATAAAGTTGAATGTCACAAAAAGGCATTGAAAAACGAATTTAAATTAGTAACTAGCGATAGAAGGTAATACATTTTTGTTCAGTAACAGGTTAATTCGTGTGGTTACTTCTTTTTATTTTACTGTTGGATTTTTTAATTTAATTATATTTATTGTTATAAATAATGAGAAGTTTCGATCTCACCTTTTATTAAATTGTAAAAATCATGCAAACTTTTTTTAAAAGATAAAACCAGCTTGCTTTAAAATATGTTTTCGTTAAAAAAGCTTTAACCAATATATCTGATTCTTATTTTAATTCAAGAAAAATGGCAATCGGAAAATCTTAGTTAAGCAGCTATTTATCTTTGAATTTTTTTAAAACAGCAAAAAAATTTATGGTGTCAGAAAAAAAATGCTAGGGGCGGCAAAAATTGGCTCTGCCCCGGGCGGCAAAAACCCACGCTACGCCACTGCAAGTTTTGTCACATAAATTTGTAGCCTGAGATTTCAACTTGATTCTAAGACATCAACCTCAAAGATCAGATAATTAGAACAGAAGATACCAAATCAACTCTTTTCGATTAGGTGTTATATTTAGGTTGCTTCGCTCGGTTAATCCTACCTCTAGCTTGGTTAACCTTAATTTAAATATCTTAACTTTCAACATCTGGCCCATATAGAACTAAAGTTATAAGTTATTCAAAGAGCTTCAAGTATAGGTCCCTATGCATATTCTAAGTCCAACAATCGAATTTATTAAGAATGAAGTCAAATTTTGTCACATACATTTTGTAGCCTGACATTTAACTTATTTCAAAACCTCAATCTTTAAGATCCGATTATTAGTACAGAAGTAAAAAGGCAACCAAATCAATCCTTTTATATAAATGTACATACATATTACATATGTATGTACCTATATAGATACGTAGGTATATGAATTTTGTTGGCGATGGTAACAAAGCCAATTTTTTTTTATTAAATTTTTGAATTTATGTAATTATTTATTTTAAAGAATTAACCCTACACTTTTATGTTATTTCAATGATTTTTTAACAGAGTAAATTAGTATGATATTTTACCTTCATTTTAAGATCTTTATTTTAAATATCCGATTGTTAGAACAGAAGTTATAAGCCAACCAAATCAACCTAATCGTACCATTACGAATAATATTTGCAAAATACCTACAACAATTTTATCAACATTATACATTTTACAGACATATGTACCTAACCTACTTAATAATGTAGCTAAGTATGTATATCATTTTTGTTCCTGATGCGAAGCCAATTTTGTTTGCCACCAGCCACATTGCAGTGGTGGTTTTTTATTGCACACATTCCACTCCAACGTGTTGCCACTTGTATAAATTTACTTTTTGGCTTATTTTGGGCATTTTTAAACTGCGGATGACAAATTTTACGAATGTTAAAATTAAATTAAATATTTCAAGCTGTTTGACGTTTAACGAACAGCTGATTTGTTTACCATATCGTTTACCACATTTACGCAAAATGTTTTTTGGTGCGTTCATGAATCGTGTATCGGAAGCTTTACGATTTTACGATATCGTAAAGTTTAAGGCGTTGCATGAATACCCTTAATATATTCTTTGTGGGTAAATTTTTTTTGTTTTTTTGTGTTTTCGTTTTTGTTTTCTGGTCCCTCCCGTCATTTGCCGTGATAAAATTAGTTCTCAAAAACCAATCATTCACGTTTTTAGTATGAAATTTTGTAAGCTTTTGAAAACATTTTGATGCAGATTTGTAGCCTGTCATTTTATCTTCAATTATCTATCTTAATATTAAGCATCCGATAATTATAACCTGAGTAATAGACTTCTAAGTGGGCTCAAATCGAGTGATTTTAGGATTTTATATAAATTCAACTATCCTCCACTGAAGCTCGTCGGTTGGCGACGATCAACGTGTAGATACGTTTCATCGAATGTTTCTTTAGGTTCATTTTGGTAATTTCTTTGGTAAAGCTAAGTACAGACGATTGTCAGATCTTAAAATATTGTCAGAACTGTCAATGGTCTGAGAATACCAAACAATTAGCTGACATTTGACATATTTCTTACAATGAAAAATTGTCCGTTCACACGGTTGGTAGATTTCTTCCAATTTGATTGTCAGCTATTTTTTTATCTCTCTTTAACCAACTCATTGACATTTCGAACAATGAAGAAATTGTCAGCAATTGTACGATGTTTTCAATTAAAACATCTGACAATGACCAATGAGTCTGACAATCTCCTAATCGACTGACAATGATAAAAAGTGTGTGTTCAGACGATTGTAAGATACCTGACAATTTTTTGTCAGATTGTCGTCTGACAATGACGTGTCTGACAATATTGTCAGACAAAATTGTGTGTTCAGACGATTGTAAGACATTTGGAACAGTTTTTTTCACTGACAGATCTGACAATATTGTAAGATCTGACAATCGTCTGTAATTAGCTTAACACCAACCAAAATTTCGATCCTGAGGTCCCAACAGTTCATTCGTTATCTTTGAATTCATTTCATTTAATCATTTTGGTAACATCATATTTTTTTCAAAACGACTCTATAAACATTTTTTCAATGTTAAAAACCTTATGTAAAAAGATCTAATAAGACCAACATTATCGTACGGTTTTCCTATTTGGTTTACAATATCTCCTTCTGTAGCTAAAGAAATGAAAACATTCGAAAGAAAATTGTTGAGATTTTGCTGTGGAAAATTTAGAAAACCTGACAATTCTTTTCGAATTAAGTTATTTATGAAGCAACAAAAATATAACCTTTGATGGTTTATCAAATCGAACTTATGTCTAAATAAAAAATCAAAGGAATCAATTCACACCCCTACCCACTTGTTAGATCTTTACTTGATTCCTATATATTGTTACAAAAAAATTACTTTTAATTGATTCGAGTCAGACATATCTTTTAGTCGACCGAATATTAAAATTTTAGTATATAAGAAGAAAACTGTATTGATTTTTAAATGGCTCAATAAAGTTCAACTGATTTAAGAGAAAATTCTAAAAATGTTCATGTCAAATTTTAAATATGTCAAGTTGTGTGAGCTGCACTGTCAATTCGTACGGTGAGATGAAATTTCAAGATGTTCCTAAACGCAAACTGCAAAAGCCAACTGTTGGAATGTTGTATTATATAATATATATTATATGCGTTAATCATAATGTTCCATAACAACTAATGCCGGTCGTCCACTACGTGCGCGACAAGTTCAAACAACTTCGTTCAACTTTTTATTCAACTCTTTCGTTGGATGAACAAATTTATAACCTCTTACACTATTGCAGCAACTTACGTTGTTCACGTTGAGCAACGAAAGTTGAACAAAATGCGTTGGGAGCCCCGTACACATACAGGTTGCTCAACGTGTTGATCGAACATTTTCAAGGAGCAACACGAGCTCGTACTCTACCCGTACACTTGCTGCGCAATTCGTTGAGCAACGGTCAATAACTAGATCCAACTCGTTGGTTGAACAGTATTGAAGGCACCGTAATTTACAGTTTAATGTGTGGACGAAAGACATAAGTTGACTACAAAAACATTGAAAAGCAGGAAAGCGTGTTCGTAAAATTCAAATGCGTTTGCAAGAAAATTGACGACGTTGAAGAGACAGATTTTATGCAAGCAGGACGATTGCATATTTATTGACAATACTGACATCTGCATTTAAAAAATTACGTATATTTTTAGGCCCGGTGCACACATGCGTTTTTTTGACGCCGCGGTGCCTCTGCGGTGCCGCAATCGTTCAGTGCACACATGCGGGTTTTTCTCGCTGGACTCAATCTGCAAATCGCGGTTGGCTTGCAGCAATAGAGGTTTATAAAAAGAAACGAGTAATTTTTGCTTAACTAGTGGATAAAAACTATGATCTTAAAAAGAAAGGACGTTATTTGGTTAAATATCCATTTGTTTATCATTGGCTAATAAAAGGAGTATTTTATATATCTTTTCTTTTGACAGTCATGGTATGGCTCCGAAGCAATATTCCATATTTCTGGACACTTTTATATTTCACCTATAAATAATTCGATATCAAATTCTTCCATTTTTGAAATCTTTCTACCAAATTTAATTTGCGGCAAAATGACGCATGTGTGCACTGCTCCATAACAAACAATGTACTGAAAGACGCAAAAGCGTCTGCGGTGACGCAGCGGTCTCGCGGAAACCTGCGAGTTTTTTTTCCCGCAAGAATGACGCGTGATGACGCAGCGTCACCGCACGTGTGTGTGCACTAATCAATTTATTTGTGAGTACTGTAAGACGCATGTGTGCACCGGGCCTTAACGATCAAATTGTCTTTGATTTGGCGTTTTCGAAAACGACCATCTTTTCGCATAAGACCCTGCTATAGTAGCATTATTTGATTTATTTTTTATAAACGTGAACGGTAAATAGAAATCATTTTTCAAATTAAAACACAATCAAAAATATTTCTTTTTATTATTTCAACAAAAAAAGCTAAGTTTACAATATCATTCCCATTTTACAGGTTTCTTTATCCAGATGAAACAAAAGGAAGCCCTCTCGGTAATCCAAATTTCAAAAAATAAAGGACTTCTCACCCCGAATAACACGCGCACACACACATACACAAGAACAAATCTTAAAAATCATGGAAATACTTTTTCAGTTTGTCCAATTCCAAATACGCAGCACGCACAATAAAGAAAAAAAGTTCCTGTTACATCGACTAAGCAAAAGAACCTCAAGTACTACAATAAAGGTAAGTTATATCATTTTTATTGAAATATTTTTGTATTCTTTTTTTAAATAATGTTTTTATTTTTCAATGTCACCCAGAAGCCTTCTGATGCTTTCGATTATGATAATTAAGTTCGGAAACATTTCTTATTCATTTTCTGAAGAAGAACCGTCATTCTGAAGGATTTAGAAGGCTTCTGTGAATAGCCAATCGAAATAGCCATATAATGCTAGGGGTTCCCATTTGTTTTTCAAAACTGACAAAAGACTTGTTTTGACAAGGCTGATATTAGTCGTATGTCAAAAAAAAACTCTTAAGTCAAATGCAAGTGTAAACCTTAGCATTAGGTCGAGTGTCAATGGCGATCAAATGTTGGCTAAATTTGTTCCAATTATTAGTCTTTTTTTTTATATGTCGGTCGGTTCAAAGCAAAAACTCACTCACTAACCTACTTTTTGAAAGTAAAAAATTCCATTTGGAAACTATTAAAGACCAAAAAATTATAATTTAATATTATATTCACAAACGTCAGAATCAGTAACTTGTGGCAACTGAAAACTATTTATCTATATTTGATAGCAAATAGTCATTGTGTGCGATATATTTAGAAAAATATAAAGAGCAAGAACATTGTTAATAAAATTACATTTGAAATAGTCTAAACTTCTGTCAGTGTTACCACAAAGTGATGGCTGTCAACATTTACGTTTAACAAATACGGAAATTTCTTTAATATTATATGTAGGTATATTCCGGCAAAACAAAATCTTTAGTTAATTGTTAAATTTTATGTTCCGGCGCTTCTATCCATGGTACCTATATAGTGGCATATAGGTACGGTGACCATCCGTTCATTATAATAATGAACAGTTCTGTATTTCACGACGGCGTTCATTATGAATTATATATGTTATACAAAAACACATAAATGTTCTGTATTTTAGAAGTTGTTTATTATTTACTCTGTATTTCGTACAAATTCTTAAAATCCATAACATAAACATTAAAGCAAAATTCAATGACAAAAATAATAATAGCTGCTTTTTATTATACACATGATCTAATCTGATCCTTATAATAAAACCGACAATATCACAGTGACAGACAGCGTATTTAACCATCTCTTTTTGCATTTTGTTTGTATATTTTTCATGTGTTTATTGGATTTTTTCTTTGCACTACAGTTTCCATAATAATAATAAGAAAGTATTAGTTTTTGGATCATGAAATAGATCCAGATAAAAAGCAGGATTAAATGTTGTTTTTGTATTTCCATGTTAAAATTTGATCCGGACAGATCATGTGGATAGTAAAATGCAGCTAATGCTAACGTGGCCTAACCGATTGAAAGAACGAACACGAAATCTAGTACAATTTTATTTTGTCAAATGATTTCTACAGAAAGAGTTTTTTCTATTCTAAATAATATTTGGACAAATGAAAAAACCCAAATGAAGGTCGAAACTCTAAAATCTATTTTGTACTCAGTTGCTTAGAGTTCAAAGAATATTACAAAAAAAAAAACAGAACTTAGTGAAGAAAATTCACTCTTCAGAAAAATACCAAAATCCGTAAAAATGAATTGTGTTAATTTAGATTTTATGTTTTTTTTTTTTGTTTGGAAGACTTTTTAAATTTAAGTTGATTGAATTTCTGTATAGGTATATTTAATTGAATTTTGTTTCCTTTTTCATTATAATTGCAATTCTAAAATATGGTCACCCTAGGTATAGGCCAAATTATGCTACTGCATTGTGGCTCAGATTTTAATTTTGCATAGTACACTTGGAACTCTAGGTACCTATACATTCTTATAATAAAATTCCTCATGCCAGCACAGGGTTTACAATTTTCCAGTTACATCATATAATTTACATATGTACTTAATACTTATATTTGGCATTTCTTTATATGAGTAAAAAGGTAAATAATAATAATCTCATATTAAATTTGATCAACATTTTATAACGTTATTGACACTCAACTTTAAAGCATCAAAACAAAATACAGAGTTTTTCTTCTCTCACAAACACTCTATGTTAGCCCGAGCTTACTGTTTTTTTATCGTTGTTATTAATACAGGATTTCAATTTGTTGACTCATCAAAAGAACATCATTTTTTTAGTTAAAACTTAAAATCAATACCCAAAAACAAGGATTGAAAAAAGCAAGAAACGAAAATCAAACAGGCGAAACCTAAAAAAAATAAACAACAAAAAGAGAGAGAGAGAGTTCGGTATAATAACCAAAGTTCAATACAAGCGCACAAAAGAACAAACACAAAAACAAACACACATTCTTGCACAAGGTTTGTGCAAAAAGGGATGTTCATACCTGACACACTGAGAAGCTGTATGATCGAGACGGACGTATCATCGTATCTACAGACCTCATCCTCAGGACAGGTGCTTGTGCTACTCTACTGCTACCAACCAGCCGAAATCCATATCATATGTAATTAACATATGTCATTAACATAACCAAAGCAAAAAAGCAAAAACAAAAACAGCAATATAATCAGAAAACAAAACAAACAAACAAAAAAAATGCCAGACAAAAATGTTTTCTTTTTATGTAAATGTATAAAAAAAATTGTGTTTCCTGAATTTGAATCCGAAAATCCAAAAAAAAAAAATAAATAATAATTAACAAAAAATATAAACGCAAGGAAAGACTTCTAAAAATTTGTTTAAGAAAAACCTCTTGATCGAGAATGCCTTGTAAAAACATTTTGTGTGTGTACGTCCCAAAAAATTGTTATTTTTTTTTTTTGATAATGTTGTGTCTCTCAGTTAATGGAATTTGGTTTTATTTTTATCAGTTTCTATGTGGTTTTTCATTTCTTTGTTTTAAGTTAATCCTATACAACCATCAAAAATCCAACCACAACCATCCATCACACCCCCAACACACCTCACTTAAATTAACTTGCTGCACACTTCAATTTATTAATTTAGTATGGTGCACTTTACAGCTTAGAAATATTTGAAAAGTATTCATTCCTCTAACAGACTAGTGTTTCCTACTTTCGATTTCATTAACGAGTTTTTTTTGAAGAGAAAATATATTTCTTAATGATAACATAAACTTATGTCGAATTCCTTTCAACAAAAGAATCGAATTTTTTTCTAAAAGAATCGATTTTTTTTTCTGAACAAGATTCAAAAAAGATTTTACACCGATTTGCACACACACTTGCAAGATTTAAAATTTTTAAAATGTCAAATTGAATGTCGCGGTGTTTTAAGAAAACAAATTATTTTATGAAAACAAATTGTGTTTTTGCTTGCAACGAATTTTCGGTAATTTTATAGTAAATATTTGTGTGTTGTTTTTCAATTAATAATAATTTGCAAATTTAATATTTTCTGGATATTTTAATTCAAAATTGCTGCTGTCAAGTGCCACACACACAATCAAAAAAAAATCGATTCTTTTCGTCTTTTCGTATTCCTTTCAACGACAGAAAAAAATCGATTCTTTTTAGAAATAAATTCGATTCTTTTGTTGAAAGGAATTCGACATTAAACATACAAAAAAATAATTATTTTGCACTTCATTTCGTTGGACTTTTTGTGTGACTTTTCACTACGCCCGCCATAACGGTGGTTTTGTTGGTGAGATCGGCGAATATAACAGAGCTCCTCACCACACTCACCGACAAAATCATCGTCATGGCGTAGTGAAAAGTCACAATCTAAAAAGGATCTTATTATGGGAGTGACTGGAGCCAGCGTTGCCGAAGTGATACTATTGTGCATTTTTGGCACTACAATTTCCTCGTGGCACGAACAAATTCAATGGCACGCTTTTCTTATTTCCATTATTTTAATTAGAAATAAGGCGAATTTCGAAGAAATTTGATAAAAATTAATTCGAACAGCGTAAAAATTAGCAAAAACTTAGAAAATTATTTATTTTAATATTTTGTTGTGTTGTTTTTTTTAATAAATTAGAACAATTTGCAAAAGTTTTCTCCAGAACGGCGCGACGATCGATGTGAGTCTATTCATGATGAATTTTCAAATCAATCTAATATTAAAACAACCAAGAACTGTAAATCGGCTGTCACCGAAAATAGTGTTGCTAATTTAAAATTTCCAGCCTCTTAAAAAGAAACCCTTTATTAGATAGCAGTCTTTTTTAATTAAAAGTAAATTCAGACTTTTTCTATTTATTAGAAAAAAAGTTGTGAAAAAAAATTATAGCGAAAAGCCCAACAATTTTTTTTTTTCTATTTCTTAGACAGTTTTTGATGTGTAAACATCCATGACGACGCGGCGCGGCGCGGCGGTGGTTAACTGAAAACATGAGCCTTATGTATGTAATAACATTGTAACTGATGTTTACACATCTGAACCGTGAGTTCCGGAACTCATGCAATTTTTTTAACGAATGTGTTAAATTTTTAAAAATAAAACCTTGACAAAATTTAAATGTTTGAAATTTGTTGACGTGAACATTTTTTATAAAGGGTGTACCTTATTCTAAGGGGTGTACCAAAATGTACGCAAGATTTGAATTTGAGTATAAGCTGTAGAGAGCTTCTAGAAATTTGGAATTTTTTCCCACGAAGCCAGACTTTTACGTGCACTTTTACGAACTTCTTCGACAATACCATTTGACAACGGGTTATTTTTGAACGATCGTTGTGTTATGCATCACCAATTAATCCAGTCTCCCTGCATTTTTCATTTACTCTCTTCAAAGTTGACGAAGTTAAATCAATATTCCGACCATACTTTGGATTTTGGGATTTTAAAACTTTCATTATTTTTAAAATATTCTTTAATAATACAAAACACGTTGTTCTATCTTGTATTGCTTAATTTTTAATAACCCCAAACTCAGCTGTCCAATCATTTTTTTTAATGTCGTAACCAACAGTTTAGTACACTAATGGCGGTAAATTAAAATCTTGCATTCATTTTTGGAAATCCTTTATAATAACCTTTTTAACAATATCACAAAAATTGTTCTAAAGAGAGAATTGATACAAAATTCAAATCTCCACAATTTTTTGTTGGAACCCAGATAATTAATTAAAACTAAAATTGAAGATCAGAGTAAAAATATTTTTAACCTAATAACGGGTGATTTTTTAAGAGGTTTAGAACTTTTAAAAAAAAAAAAAACACAAAAAATTCGAAAAAATGAATGAAATATTTATTTGAATCGATAGTTTGAACCTTGCAATTTAATGTTTAAAGATAATTTCATGCAAATGTTGACCGCGGCTGCGTCTCAGGTAGCCCATCCGCTGAGTCCAATTTTGGCATACTCTTTCACACATATCGGCCGGTATCTCACGAATGAATGCATGGATGTTGGCTTCCAGTGCGTCAATCGAAGCGGGCTTGTCCCTATAGACATTAGCCTTGACATACCCCCACAAAAAATAGTCTAATGGTGTCAAATCGCACGATCTAGGCGGCCAATTGACCGGCCCAAAACGTGAAATTAACTGTTCACCAAACTCACCTCGCAATTGCGCCATTGTTTCGCGTGCTGTGTGGCATGTGGCACCGTCTTGTTGAAACCACATATCATGCAAGTCAAGAACTTCCATTTCGGGCAAAAAAAAGTTTGTTATCATCGCTCGGTAGCGTTCACCATTGACAGTAACGCTGCGATTCGCATCATCTTTGAAGAAATATGGCCCAATAATGCCGCCGGCCCATAAACCGCACCAAACAGTGGCTTTTTCGGGATGCATTGGTAGCTGTTGCAATGCTTCTGGCTGATCTTCACTCCAAATGCGGCAATTGTGCTTATTTACGTACCCATTCAACCAAAAATGAGCCTCATCGCTGAACACAATTTTTCGATAAAAACATTTCGAACCGAGCACGAATTTTGATAGTAAAATTCAATAATTTGCAAGCGTTGTTCATTTGTAAGACGATCCATGGTTAAATTGCAAACCAAACTGAAGCTGTTTGACAGTGACACAAGTACTAAACACACGTCAGCTGTCAAAACCAGTGTTGCCAAAACCAAACCAGCTAAAAAATAAGATATTTCTGATAGATGAGAGACGACGACACTATGAAAATCGTCTTTTCCATATATGTACTGCCGCAAAGTGTCGCCCTCTATGTTTCAAAGCGTCGCACTTTGATTTCAATAGATTTTTGACATTTTATTCTGGAAGAATGGATTAATTGTTTGTTATGCTATGAAATCTGATATGCGCGGGCGGCTCGAAGTTGAAGCTAGGAATAAATAGAAAAAACTGCTGTATAGGGTTGGGTTGTAATTTATCGAACAAGCACTACATCCACGATCCTCTGTACAATTGCCACCCTGTCCCGAAAGAATCCTTTTTTTTTCTAAGTATGCCCTTTATCACTTTGTATCGAACTAGAACTTGGATTTTTATAAATTTTTTTTATCTATTTTTTTTTATTTTGAAGTTGTACATAAATATCTATCTATCTATGTGTTTTTCAACATCTTTTTATGTTATATACATATATTATTATGACTGCACGCCTTCTACTAAAAAAAAAGTAATAAATATAAAAGCTAAATTTTAATGCCAATCGATGTTTTGATGTGATTTTAATTTTAATTTTTGTTTACATTATTAAGGTGGGTCAACAAAAAATATTTTTCTTCATCTACACAAAAAATCAGTTTTGATTGCTTCATATTTACATACTTGCATGAAGAAAACAAGTTAATTTGTTTTTTAACTCACCCTAATATTAATATTTAATATTATTTAAATTCCAACAAATTTTGTTTTCTTAGTATGTGTATTAATATGTATGTTTTTATGTAACTTTCACATAAATGTTATGATTTGTTCTTTTTTGACATTTTTTATTAGTACCATAAAATGATCTACCTTATTTTAAATTTATTTAGAAAGCTACTATGTATCTATTGTGAAAGAACCTCAAAATCAATTTTGCCTTTATATTTTTCAACCAACAACAGTAGTCACAAATTCGTGTAATTGTTGTCAAACTAAATGTGCTTGTCACTTGCCAACGAATTTGAATCACCAGCAGCCTACAAAAAATGTATACAACTGTTTTTGAGTTCATTGTTTTTAACCATTCAAACAAAATAAAACAAATAAAGGTAGATGAAGAAGAAGACGTAATTTTTTTTTTATAATTTTGATAGGTAATTGAAAACATTTAAACATTTTTCTATGGCAACAATTTTTTTGACAGATAATTTTTGATTAATGTTTGTACAGATTTCGGACATGTGGGTGCGGTGCGTATAACGCGTAATATGGAGGTCTAATTTTCACACACTCAATCTTCGAAGTAAATCATAGGCTGTATGCGGCGTTTATTGCCAAAGCAAGATGAATTTCTCGAATTGAACTATATTTTTTTGCAATTTACAAACTTTTGTTTCGGCGGAGAGCGACTTACGTCAAAACAACCGAGAACTGTCAAATTGGTCACAGAAAACAGTTTTGCCAATTGTAACTTTACACTCCTCTCAACAAAAAACTCCATTTTATAATCAAATTGTTGGAAAAACTGTCTTCGTTGCAAATTTTGCATCAAACTGATGGCTGTAACTTTTGGCGTTGCAAGATTCGTCAATGTCTCACTTTATTTCAGAGTTACCATTCCTAACTTCAAAATTTGTTTGGATTTTTCGCTCTTAATGCCAATCGAACTTAGACAAATAGATAATTTTGTACTTTTAATTTATTTTAAAATTGAAAAAAAAACCTTACAACTTGCCTCTGTCAAAATAAACATTTAAGAGCATGTACCTACTTTTTTGTTGCATGCTTGTTACATATTTTGATTAAATCTTAATAAATTCAGCTTATTTTAATTTTTTTCGAGTTAAATGTCCACGTCGTATTGACTTCATTTTTTAAAGCAAAAAATACAATAATTTACTGTTTTTTTTTTTTGTTGAAAAATTCACAATTTTGGTCGAAGAAGATAGTACAAAAAATTATTTAAAAATATTTTATAAAAATCTCAATAAATATAAGTTTATATGAAATTTAAAGAATAAAAGTCGAAAATTTAATATATTTATTCTTTTTGTACTATTTATGCAAAAACATTATTTTTTTTTGCAAATTAATCAAGTTGTTTATTATCAACTTAAACTAAATTTTGGCATTCATTTTTATTCACTTTTTTATTTTTAAACAAATGCATTAAATCACAAAAAACATTGATTGTCACTCTTAATAAAAAAAAAAACTTGAGGCAAATAAAATTAATTTACATAAAATGGCATACTAGTCCAGTCAATAAAACCAAAAAAACAGCCCAATTAGAAATAATCACCGGAAAAAGCTGAATTTTGGTATAAAGCCTCCTCATGGTGTTCTTAAGAAACTGTCAACTGTCCCCATCGATAAAAGCGCCGCTTACAATTTTACGGGGGGTTGAAGGCCCCCCAATTTTTTTTTTTTTTTTTTTTTTTTAAGAATAACTCCCAAATGGTAATTTGTACAAAAAAAAAATATTAAAGACAAATTTTTTGCTTGGAAAATTTCCTACAAAATATATTAACATACTTTTTTTTATAAAAATAACCGTTTTCGAAATAAACCAATCTGAAGAGTTAAGGGTCTCACTTTTCTTTATAGTTGGGCGGCTTAGTTAAAAAAAAATGTGCATTTTGTGATTAATGCATCCATTTTTTTTGTTATCGGTATATTTTATGAACATGGTTTTATCGGCCCACTGTAAAATTGTAAGCGGCTCTCATATCGATGGGGAATTTTTACAGTTTCTTATAATAACGTTATGAGGAGGCTATATACCAAAATCCAGCTTCCCGCGATTTTTTCCGAGTCAAATACTTTATTGCCTGGTCTATACCTTCACTTAAAAAAAAATTAAAGGGAAAAACTTCCCATTTCTCATAGGCATACTAAAATCCGCGCACTCTACTAAAGGTTTCTTCTAGTGAATGTTCAACACAGTTCTATACTCCAACTAAATTCAGGCAAAAAAACGTCTAGATTTTCAGTATTTAATTTGTTCCATTGCGGTGTTGCCAGTTTAACTATAAACTGCTTTCACAAAACATTTTAGATCCTATTCATCATTACGTTCTCCCGATTTTATATTATTTTACCCCGATGGCTTGATTTTTAGGCCAGGTTGCCCTTCAAAGCAAAAATTTGGTGGTTTCTGCTTTGGAAAGTCACTAATAGTTGACAAAGAGTTGCAAACATTAGAAGAAGGATTGCCTTGTTAACACCTTCAGCTGACTATTTTATCTGTCAAAATTTGACATTTCCTACAAAATAAATTAAATCCTTGGAAATCACACTGGGCGCAAAAACCAACTGCATTTTAATAAGATTCCACTACGATTTTTCACTTCAACTACTGTCAAAAAAAACAACAAAAAGGAAAGACAAAGAACACATTATTTGAAATAATGACAATATGAATTATATGGATTTATACTTTCTTGAGATATTTTTTTGTTGTTGTTTAAAGAGTCATCACTGTTTTATCACAGTCTATCCTCAATGATTTCGCCACCTTAGCGCCGCTAATTTTCCATGTCTCTTGCTTAATTAGTTCTTAATACAACAAGTTGGCTAATGATTGCGATGCTATTAAAAAAAGTAAAGAAAAGAAATTGAAAAATACAAAGTCTAGAAATATGTAGGTATATAACAAAAAAAAAAATATTTTAAATATAATTGGGGCGTTAACACACTTTTTCAGACACAATTTTTTTTGTTTTTTTTTTTATTTGTTAAATTACTTTAGTCAAATTTAAACTTGCAATTTTGTTAACAAACAATTAACAAAGCGCGCAGTTTAAAATACGTTAAAAACAATATTAAATTAAAAAAATTAACTAAATATTTTGTTTTAAAAATCAATAACTGTTTTCTTTAATTTGTTTTGAATAATTAGTTCTTGGTGTGTGTTTTTTGTATATTTAGATAAATGTTTATCCTTTTGTTTTGGAATTTTTCAGCAATGCAAAATAGAACTAAACAAAAATTTAAATATACAATTTTTTGTGAAACAAAAAAGAAATGAAAAAAAAACAAAAAAATTATATACTTAAATATTAAAAAATAATAATAATTAAAATTAAATGTGCAAATTTCGGTGTTTGGAGCATAATGTACTTCGCTATATTTCACATAATTGTGTTTATTTTGTATGTCTTTTTTTTTAGTTTTACACTAAGAATCTGTCAAATGCATTATTCAAAAGTAAAAATATTTAAAAAATGAAATATATCAAAATGCATTTTTCAGTGAAATAGTTGTATAAACGAAACTGAAAATTAACTCTTTGTTTTTTTTTCTATTTATGTTGCTCAGTGTTTACAAAACATTTTTTTTAGTTTTCTGTTGTTTTTTTAATTACTTATTATTCTTTGAAAAAAAAATATAAACAAAATAATTGGTGAAAACCATTGTTCTTCGTCCTTGTGAACAAAAATAAGGATTTGAATTCGACAAAATTGATTAATAAACTGTCAAAAAAATGTGTTTTTTAAGTTCAGATACATAAGCGAGCGCTCACGATTTTTCTGTCGATCAGAGCAGGTTCAAAGCGCACTCTATGACTCTGTTCGCATTGGACTGCCTCCTTTGACTTCTGACTTTTTTGGTGTCTCTTTACTTTATCTCACTCCCACTTCATTAGGAGAAAGAGGTGGTCAATGGAGATAAAGTTGATAAAGAAAGTCGGAGGAGAAAGTCCAGTGTGAACATCGTCTATGAACTCTAATCGTATTTTTTGACGTTTTTTTTCAATTTCTTCTAAAATCTCTAAAATCACTGAGTTACATTTAAATTGTTTGTGTAATCTTCTTTGAGCTCACGTACATCCCACCATGATCTATCCCCGGGTGATCGCAAATTTGCAACCAACTCTTATTGAAATCGTGTTTACTCAAAAAAAAAAAAAAAAACACTTTGAATCAGAGTTACCATTGCCCGGTTGATGAAAATTCATAAGGCATATTCTTTGGTTTTTGCTATGTAACTTTCAGGATTTAAGCTTTTTTAGAGCTTTTGATAGCAAATATTTCTGCTTTAGAGAAAAAAGTTTTGACGCTTGGTGTTTTTCTGTTTTCATGTTTTAGGTTTTCCATGTATGGAAAAACAGTTAAATAATTTAAATGCTGTTATATATCTTGTTGGCTATTGTCTTTCAGAGAGGTGTGGAAAAAGATAGATTTAATTTATTTGGGCCATCATTGTTTTTGATTATAAAATATGCGTATATTAATAAATAGTTCGTAACTCTCGCGATATTTTTGTGAGATTTGCGGCAATTTCAAATGCTTACTAATGCAATCCTGTAGGAGCTTTAAAATGAAGATAGCTTATTGAATTCTATAATGGTCGACTGAAAGCAAATATCCTATCTTCCCTGTACTGCAAATATAAATTGAACAGAGTATAGAATACTTTTCAATCGATATTTCATAGCATTTTGCTATAAAAAAGCAAATTGTTTGAAAATGAAAATACACTCTAATCACGGGAATTACCTGAACCCGATTTGTCAAAATTGAAATTCTCGTCCAGGGTCGCATTAGTTTTTGTTGGTTATGGCAAGGCGCTCAAATCAGAGTAACTTAACTTACCTACTTTATGTAGAATATGAGACACAGATTACCTGTGAAATGAACAAAAATTACACTGCTTGTTATAGGTGTTTTTACAGCATTTAACGCAGCATGTAGTTTTCTTTTTTTTTAAATGAAATTTTGCATGTATTCACTTTATTTAGTCTATCGCAATTCAATATAAAAAACAATAGAATTTTAATAAAAAATTGAAAAATTCAGCTCAAAATTCACACTTCAAAGTGAAAGCTGACAGATCATTAGACATATGAGAATACGTCTGCCACACAATTTCTTTCATTCAAACTACATTTAACTACATCAATTGCCAAATAAATCTATACGTGCCAAAAGTAACAATTTTAGGTTTTTTTGTCTAAAAAACGGACTTTTACCAATATTGTGGTAAATTCTAGAATTTCCACATTTCGCGGTTTTACAATGACATACATAATATTTCCGTAGGTATTTTATTTTTCTTTATTTTTTAATATTAGGGGTATTCCCGATCCGATGCAACTGGTCTTGTATCATTGCAAAAATGCAAAAGTGTAAAATTGCTATACCCTAACCCCATTGTAAAAAAAACTTTGCACTTTTGCAATGATGCAAGACCAGTTTGCATCGGATCGGGAATACCCCTATTAAGTTTCAAGATTGTAATGTTTTCTTAAAAATTTTAAGAATATCTACAAAAAGAGCTTGACACCAGCATTCGCAACAAAAAGTCATGAGCAATATAAAGGGTGTCCCAAAATTAACTCAAGATTTAAATAAAATATAAAACACAGTTTTGTTGTCTCTAGATTGTTATTTTTTGTTATCGAATGATAAAATACACAGGATAGGGTTATGTATGGAATACCACATCGGGCAAAAGGCCTCCACGGCTTTGTGCAATTTTCCACTTCAATAAATTTGGCTGAATTACAACCAATGCGCAGAAGTGTTTTGTAGGTAAAGACCATTAAATCCAAATAACCCAAAAAAGAAATCCAATGCATCACAAATTGATCCAGTCTCCCTGAATTTTTCGATTATTCTCTTCATAATAAAGTTAAATCAATATTCCGGCCATATTTTTTAAGAACTGTGGCCGCACAACTTTATTTGTTTTTGAACTATTGTTCCACAATAAGAACACGTTGTTCTTTCGTGTAATGCTCCATTTTTACCTATCCTAAAGTGACAAATGTCAAATTGTTTGTTTTTTTTTTAAAGGGTTGCCAACACTTTTACTACCTACACAAATGATGGAAAATTCAATTTTTTGCGTTAATTTGTGGACACCCTTTGAAAACATGTTCCAAAATTCATTTGTTCATAACATATTTTTTCGCTTGGCCTCGCCCCCCACCCCCCCAAAAAAAAATTTCTCTTGAAATTAAAATCTTTACAAAAAGACTTTTTTATTAATGAGAAACACAAATCTATGCGTGCCAACAAAAATACTTCCTTATTCTTTTATTCCTTCTAACTAGTGCCGTGCAATTCAGGTTGCAATAAAAAGACTAGGTCTTACTGGCATATAGTTAAATTATTATCGATCTAAGCGCTATGAACTAAAAATGACCAAATGAATAAAGCTTAAAACTTGCTCTAACCGATAGATTCTAAACAATATAATATTATATGTATGTTTATTTTTTTTTTCTACTTCTGTCTGGATCAATTTTTCTGCATGAAAATTATCCGCATCCTAAAACTATTTATGTTAACATTTTATTTTTGTTTTAAATTATTATTAAATTCTGGTGTCATGTAAAAGCAGTCACACAAAAAAGACAATCATAAAAATCAACAGTGTTTCTTATTTACCCTATTTTGTTTAAATATAAAATTTAATGTTGCAATGTTTTGAAATTGTTTTTTGTTATAAGTTAATGTGTCAATGTTTACCAATCTTTATAAACAAAAAAATATTGAACTTTATAACTACTTTATACTAAATGTCCTTTTTCTATATATGTATTGTTTTCACGTAAATTTTGTGGGTGTTAGTTCAAGGAAGAAAATCAAGTTGACTTCCAAAATGTGTGTTTCAACATATTATATATTTTTTTAAATTTTTTATATTTTATTTCCTTAGTTTTATTTGCTTTTTATATCACATATTTATTTTAAAAATTGCTTTATTAAAAAAAAAAATAATTTGCATTTAAAAAAAATAACTATTAATTTTATAATAATTTGTATGTATAATCATTCATTTTTTTTTTCAATTAATACCTGGAGTCCTTTTATTTTATTAATATTCAAATGTTTATGCCTTATTTAAAAAAATATATTAAAATAAAAACTAACATTATTATTTTGTTTACTTTTCAAAAAAACCCACACATACCTACTTTAACTTATGCAGGATGAATTTCATCCGTTTATTGAGGCCCTCCTGCCTTTCGTTAAGTCATTTTCGTACTCATGGTTCAATTTACAAGCCGCAAAGAGAAAATACTATAAGAAACACGAAAAACGAATGTCACTTGAAGAAGAGAGGCATTGCAAAGACGAATTACAGGTGAGTTTTTTACAAATAAAATTAAAAAAAAACGAGTTCTTCGTTAAGTGTCGTGTTGTAAAAATGCTGCCAAATTTTATTTTCTTTTTGTAGAACGAAAAAGCGGAAGTAAAACAAAAATGGGCCTCACGTCTATTAGGCAAACTCCGCAAAGATATAACACAAGAATGTCGCGAAGACTTTGTCCAAAGTATAACGGGCAAACGTCAATCGATATGTGTCTTATCGAATCCAGACCAAAAAGGCAAAATGCGACGTATCGATTGTTTGCGACAAGCCGATAAAGTCTGGCGTTTAGACTTGGTCATGGTGATATTGTTTAAGGCTATACCACTCGAAAGTACTGATGGCGAGCGATTAGAAAAGAATCCCGAATGTACCCATCCGGGATTGTGTGTAAATCCTTATCATATAAATGTTTCAGTTCGTGAACTGGATTTGTATTTGGCCAATTTTATAAATACTCATGATAATTTAAGTCCACCGCTAATTTACAATAATAATAACAATAATAATAACAGTAATAATAACAATAATAATAACAATAATAGCAAAAAGGGGGATGATGAACGTAAGCAGAAAGGTAAGCGTATTTTAATAATAAAATGAAATAAATCATGAATTATATTTAATCAGTGAGTGCGTTTATTACGAAATCTTATACAAAATTGAAATTATTTTACCCAAGTATAACGAATTGTTAAGTTAAAAATACCGAAAGATATTTTTGCCAATGACTGAGAGATTAAAAGAAAAGAAACGCTAGTGACTCCACACATATGTTAATTTAAAAGCTCAAATGAGACAGTATGAGTGCAAAAGCTGACACTTTGTGAGAAAGTGTATGTGCGTAAGTTTAATAATAGCCGTGTTTTTTTGCAAGCCCGGGGGGAATTGGATGAAAAAAACGACGGCGGTGCTAAGCAATTAACATGTTAAATGCAACAACAACTAATCCCAGAGAATTCTCGGGGCTTAACTTAAGCGCACAGAAAAACTGTGTTACCGGCATGAATTACATACATGTTATCGATAGTTTGTATGAAAACTCCATGTTTTTTACTGTCATGGCGTCGCTAATCCCCGTTGCCGCTTTTTTCAACTAATTCCCCCGGGCTTTGCAAAAAAACACGCCTAATAGATACTCTTTGGCAATAACAGCAGCGAGTTCTTGTTGAATGAAGTAGATTTTCGTTTGTTACTAAATGTCAAGTTAATTAATAAATATTGGCATTCATTTTTGACAATCGTTGATTTGTGAATTAATTTTTAATTTTTCAATGCAAGATCCCAGAGTTAAACTCTAATTTTTTTTTTTTGAGTAATTTAAATCTTAGTGAGTTAACTCAGGATAAACTGGTGACAAATGCTCATTTAACAATTGAAAAAACTAATTCTGATTTGATTCGTAGTTAAATTAGCACTGGGTCTAATATACACTTAAATTGTATTTCAAAAATTTTGAAAAAAAAACTAACAACAGAGGAACCATAAAGGGGATCTAACTAATTTATACTTCGATCATTTTATTCACACCCTATTAATTCCAATTAATGATATGGGATTTATATCTCTGGTTTCACTGTCGCTCTTAGATCTTATTTTTTATGTTTAACTTGTAAAATATTTTTTCCAAAGTATTGAAAATATTTTTGTTTTTTTTTCGTTTTTTCTTGTTACTTTGTCTCTTTTAAGGCTACACTCATAACCCATACAATGGAGTCATATGCAATGATATCATACTGGCCACAGGTGTGTTCTCTTCCAAGGAACTTTGGAAGCTTTCGAAAGGTATCGCTAGGCAAATAACCTAACAGTAATATAATGACAAAAAAAAAATAAACCCGTAAACTAACCCCAACCCATTGCATGTCGTTTGTTTTTTGTAATAACAACTTTTTCTTACAAAATATTCGCAGTAGACATTTTTTTGAATTATCATGTTTTTTTTTTTTACAGCATCGATTTTGGAAGAAAATAACGATCTTATTCAAGCAAATACAAATGCAATAAAAATGGAAAATGCAAGTAGTATATACGATTGCAATACGTATCCATTATCAGCGCCACCTAGTGGTATTGTGTCAGCAGTAACGGATCGTTCGATTGGTCCATCGATGGTTTTAGCTAGTGGTTATAGCAGTAAGCCCAAATCGGGTACATTTGTTGGTATAAACTCTTATATGTGCCTGTCTCTTTTTTTGTTAAGTTGACTTTGTGGACCCTCGGGGAATGCACCTATCAAATTCAGCTCAGTTGCGGGCTCAGACATCATGCAAAAATGATCCATGTTCCTCGCCGCCAGATGGAAATGGCAGTAGTTTTTCTGTTATTTTGCGACACAGTGATCAATCGCTGGGCGGAAATTCTTCTGAAGATGGTATTTCCCTGCAAAGGTACACACCAACCAGTCACTCTACCTCAAGAATTCTCACCATGAGTCAGTCGAGGTCGAATGAAGGTATTTTTTTTTGTTTTTTGAAGCCCCATACATAACACTTATAACCATTTTACAGTATTAATTCAGCAGAATGCGAGTGGATTAGTACCGCATGCGGTGAGTCCGAGTGCGGTATATTACCAACATAGTAGTCCATCTGGACCATCTGACTCGCAAGCATCAAGCGAGGGCAGTCAAACGCATCAGGAGCAACAACAATCCTTACAGAGCCATCACAACCATCCGCATAATCCACATCACCCGACACAGCATCCACACCATTCGATACATCCGCACTCGGTTGCAGCCAAATATACCAATGAGGTTGGAAACGGGCACGACACACTGTCCGATTTTGTGACGTTTGTTTGTCAGGAAACCGACAGCAGTCCACACATTTCCAGCTCAGCTGCCTCCTCAGCAGTGTCTGCATCGGTGGCTGCAGTCAGCCAGTTCCAAGTGCAGCACGTGGGACGTAGTCTGAAAGCGCAATACGCTCAATATAGCACAATGCTGCCACCACCACCATTGCCCCCAATGGCACGACCGGTCGCTATCATTCGCTCAACTGGTGATCTGACTATGGTTGGAAGTCCCCCTTCATCTATCACACCGCCTGCTGGTTCGGCCTCGACAATATCCTCACCCTCGCATCATCACCAGGATCAAGATCCAAGTTTGCCCAGCGGTAGTTCCTCAAACGGCGGCGTTGGCGGACGAAATTCCTCTGGTGGGGGCAGCGGATCAAGTACTAATAACAATGGCAGCTCGAATACCGGTGGCAATGGTTCAACGGGCAATACAAGTGGGAACAGTGGTAGTAACGGTTGCAATATTGGCCAGCCAACAGAAATAAGTTCTATTTCTCCGCCATTGAGTCATCTGGATGTGACGAGAAAAAACTTGGCACGCATCTCAAGTAACCCGTATCCCCCTAATGGCCGCGAATACGTACCGTTTAACAATTTTCATTCACAACCTACTCCGGTAAGACTGATTTGATTGAAAAAAAATGTCATCAAATATTTAGTTTCTTGTATAAAATAGCTCTTAGGCTATACAACTTCAATATCAACAATGTCAGGCGTTATAAGTCCGACAAATTTAAGTTTATATTCATCGCCTAGAACAACACCTCGTAGCCGATGGAATGCCCCATTTATGATGGAAGAAGATTTTAATATGATAACACATTCAATATCCAATAATAATCCTGAATCAGGTTCAGTGATTTTAATGGAAGAGGGTAAGTTAGCAAATTGTTTTTTTTTTAGCCTTTCTTTTGTCCATATACATAAGTACAGTACAGTCCAGTGAGTCTATCACTGAATTTACTCAGCAGTGGCATTAAAATATATGTAAGCGCATTTTACTACAACTTATAAAGAACAAAAAATATTGTGAAAATAACTTACGACTAGGAAATGTTTTTGATGTGTAAACATCTATACTGGCGGTAGGGTGAAAAGAAAACGTAACGTAACGTTGTAATCGTGATCGTGGTCGTGATCGTGATTCTGAGCTTTACGAAAATTGCGTGCGTTTAACAATATGTACGTTCAGTAACTAAACGTGGAGTATTTATATACGAAATCGAAAGGTCGAGTTCAGTTCGGGTTGAAATTTGGTTGGCTGCTTAGAGGATATATTAAGCCCCTATTACACGATGATTCTTTGCGTCTGACTCTATTGGAACATAATGAGTGCGAAAGAGAAAAAAGATAAGATGGAAGACCAGTTGTCCTGTGAGTCGTGGGCCAAGTTTTACGAGACTCTTTTAAACGCTTCTTTAGCATTAGGCTACGCGCAAACCACCGCGATGGCGGTGGCGATCACGATAAAAATTTGGATGCCTCATATAAAAATCAAAGCACCCTTCAATCGTGTAGATGTGTGCCTTTCCTTTGATTTAAGTGTATGGCATCCACAATTTTATCGTGATCGCCACCGCTATCGCGTTTGTTTGCAGCTACCTTTATCCGCATTTTGTATTCTTTGCATTACTTTTTTTCAATTACATGACTGCTTTGAGACCAGGGGCCTATTTCACGGAACATACATCACATACATTAGGGGTATTCCCGATCCGATGCAACTGGTCTTGTATCATTGCAAAAATGCAAAAGTGTAAATTTGCTATACCCTAACCCCATTGTAAAAAAAAAACTTTACACTTTTGCAATGATGCAAGACCAGTTTGCATCGGATCGGGAATACCCCTATTGTATGAATGTATGTACCTTAAAGTAGGCGCCAAAGATGGCTCAGTGTAAATTTTGAATTTTTTGAAAAACTTTACGTCAACTTAGAAAACGCATATTTAAAAAAAAAATTAAAATTTACGCCCACTCATCTCGTAGTCGTGATTCTTATCTTGTAGCTGTGGTCGTGAATTTGATTCTGAGCCAGAGATTAGTCTGCTATTACACGATGCATCTAGACGCATGCGACTTTTCGAACTACGTAAGTGCAAAAAAGAAAAAAAATTGAAAAGATAAGACGGAAAAAAATTGACCGGTGTCGCGTGAGTAAAATTTTCGATGCAACTATTTGACGTTTCTATTTTCTCTTGTCCTGTTATTGATGGCCTTATAGGCTTTCCAGAAATGAGAAATTCATCTTTAAAAACAACTTAAATAAAATAAATTATTGCTTTTCTTGACTGATATTCATTTAAAGGCACACAAACCTTTCTTTCTTCAATATTTCTAGTAATGAAAACAAAAATAAAAACAGAAAAAGTTTTTTTATTGCTTGAGCACAGCCCAACACGAAAATGAAAAATAAAGAGAACTGTCAAATTAGATTCATGACTTTGGTTTCAACGTGTAATAGCGCTTGAAACAGCGGACGAAATAACAAAGAAGAATTCGAAGAAGGTGCACGCAACTAGATTCATCGTGTAATAGCAGACTTATGAATTATCCATAATCTCTGTTCTGAGCTTCACGAAAATTGAGTGCGTTCAACGCTATGTACGCTCAGCACTGATCTCTATAATACACTGGATAGTGAATAGCCTATAGTGTATAACAGTTTTTATGAGCCAATTTTTGAAAGGGTACCGGCCACGACCTCATATCTCGCTCCATACGAACGAAAAAAAAAAGAGATGGAAGATATTTGTCGTAATTGAGCATTTATTTGATGTCAGCTTATGCCGACAAGCATTGCGGCTGTAAATATTGAAAAAAAAAATAAAAGAAAATCCAGGTCCAGTAGCGTCCATACCGCTGGCGCCGCTGTTATACTGTTATATGAAGGTACCGGCCACGACTATATTTTTGCCTCAAAAATACAGAGACGTCAAAACAAGTTGCCGGAAGTAGTCCAATGTGAACACCGTCAATGCAATTCATGACATTTCCACTTCATGGTGCGAAAGAGATGCCTTTCTTGACCAACTCTTTCTCGCAACGAAGTAGGAATGAGAAAGGTATACAAAGACGTCAAAAAATTTCAGTTGAGTCAGTCTAATGTCAACACTTTCATTGCAGGTTCGTTCAGATTAGAAAATAAGTGTCAAATCCCATTAGAGGGCTACGGTGACAATAGATTGAAAACACAATTTTAGAACTTTCTGCTGTCAGTTGGGACTAAATTAAATTTCATTGACGGCGTTCACATTGGACTACTTCCGCTGTTTTCTTTTGACGTCGCTGTACTTTTGCTCACTCTCACTTCATGCCGAGAAAGAGGTGGACAGGAAAGGCATCTCTTTTTCACCATGAAGTGGGAGATGTCTTTCTTTGCCATCTCTTTTTCGCCATGAAGTGGGAGTGAGAAAGAATAAAGAGACGTCAAAACAAGTTGCCGGAAGTAGTCCAATGTGAACACCGTCAATGAAATTCATGATATTTCCACTTCATGGTGAGAAAGAGATGCCTTTCTTGACCAACTCTTTCTCGCAACGAAGTAGGAATGAGAAAGGTATACAAAGACGTCAAAAAATGAATTTCAATGACGGTGTTCACATTGTACTACTTCCGTCGACTTGTTTTGAGATGTCTGTACTTTTTCTCACTCCCATCTCATGGCGATAAAGCGGTGGCCAAGAAGGACATTTCCACTTCATGGTGAGAAAGAGATGCCTTTCTTGAACAACTCTTTCTCGCAACGAAGTAGGAATGAGAAAGGTATACAAAGACGTCAAAAAATTTCAGTTGAGGCAGTTTAATGTCAACACTTTCATTGCAGGTTCATTCGGATTAGAAAATAAGTGTCAAATCCCATTAGAGATTCGCTATGGTGCCAATAGATTGAAAACATAATTTTAGAACTTTCTACTGTCAGTTGGGACTAGATTAAATTTAATTGACGGTGTTCACATTGGACTACTTCCGCTGTTTTCTTTTGACGTCTCTGTACTTTTGCTCACTCCCACTTCATGTCGAGAAAGAGGTGGCCAAGAAAGGCATCTCTTTCCCACCATGAATTGGAAGATGTCTTTCTTTGCCATCTCTGACCAAGAACGGCATCTCCCAATTCAAAGCGAAAAAGAGATGCCTTTCTTGGCCAAGTATTTCTCACCACGAAATGGGAAGGTATATACAAATAAGTCAAAATATGTCAGCGGAGGATAGTCCAATATGAAAACTGTCATTTTAGAGGATTTCACTATCAGGTTGGGACTATATAAATTTTACATGTACGTCAAAATATAGTTTTCTAGATATCTTTTCAAATGTTCGAACTTCATTTTTGAATTCATCTCCCATATTTTGGAAGTCCTTTTGTGTTGGAAGTTGGTTGACAGTTCGAACATAATTTTGGAATTCATCCTTTATCTGTTCAACCAGTAAGTGTCAAATCCAATTATAGGTTGACTACGTTGCCACTAGATAAAAACCACCATTTAAGAGCTTTCGGTTGTCGATTAAATTTCATTGACGGTGTTCACGTTGGACTTCTTCTGTCGACTTGTTTTGACGTCTCTGTACTTTTGATGTGTAAACATCTGTACTGGCGGTAGGGTGAAAAGAAAACGTAACGTAACGTTGTAATCGTGATCGTGGTCGTCATCGTGATTCTGAGCTTCAAGAAAATTGAGTGCATTCAACAATATGTACGTTCAGTAACTAAACGCTGAGTATTTGAAATCGATAGGTCGAGTTCAATTCGGGTTGAAATTTGGTTGGCTGCTTAGTCCCCTATTACACGATGCGTCTATGCGTCTGACTCTTTTCGAACATAACGAGTGCGAAAGAGACAAAAGATGAGACGGAAGACCAGTTGCCCTGTGAGTCGTGGGCCAAGTTTTCCGAGACTCTTTTTGACGTTTCTTTTTATATTACTTTATTTTGATGATTTTCAAAGGGAAATTCGAAAAAGAGTCAGGCGCAAAGAATCATCGTGTAATAGCGTGCGACTCACTGGATGATTTTCAAAGAAAAATTCGAAAAAAGAGTCAGACGCAAAGAATCATCGTGTAATAGGGGACTTAGAGGATATATTAAGCCCCTATTACACGATGATTCTTTGCGTCTGACTCTATTCGAACATAATAAGTGCGAAAGAGAAAAAAGATAAGACGGAAGACCAGTTGCCCTGTGAGTCGTGGGCCAAGTTTTACGAGACTCTTTTTGACGCTTCTTTAAAGTTATCTGTATTTTGTATTCTTTGCAGTACTTTTTTTCAATTAAATGACTGCTTTGAGACCAGAGCGGGTTTTCTATTTTGTTTTCCTTTCAGTTCCAGAGATTTTTGATGTGTAAACATCTATACTGGCGGTAGGGTGAAAAAAAACGTTACGTATCTGGTAGTCGTGATTCTTATCTTTTAGCCGTGGTCGTGATTTTGATTCTGAGCCAGACTTTTCGAACTACGTAAGTGCAAAGAGAAAAAACATCGAAGAGATGAGACGGAAAAAAAGTGACCGGTGTCGCGTGAGTAAAATTTTCGATGCAACTATTTGACGTTTCTCTTTTCTCTTGTCCGTTTTTTACTATTCTGCTTCATATGGTTTTGTTGTTCAAAGAGTAAATTTCGATGCAACGCACTGTTATTGATAGCCTTATAGGCTTTCCAGAAATGAAAAATTCATCTTTAAAAACAACATAAATAAAATAAATTATTGCTTTTCTTGACTGATATTCATTTAAAGGCACACAAACCTTTTTTTCTTCAATATATCTAATAATGAAAACAAAAATAAAAGCAGAAAAAGTTTTTTTATTGCTTGAGCACAGCCCAACACGAAAATGAAAAATAAAGAGAACTGTCAAATTAGATTCATGACTTTGGTTTCAACGTGTAATAGCGCTTGAAACAGCGGACGAAATAACAAAGAAGAATTCGAAGAAGGTGCACGCAACTAGATTCATCGTGTAATAGCAGACTTATGAATTATCCATAATCTCTGTTCACGAAAATTTAGTGCGTTCAACGCTATGTACGCTCAGCACTGATCTCTATAATACACTGGATAGTGAATAGCCTATTGTGTTTAACAGTTTTTGTGAACCAATTTTTGAAAGGGTACCGGCCACGACCTCATATCTCGCTCCATACGAACGAAAAAAAAAGATAGAAGATATTTGCCGTAATTGAACATTTATTTGATGTCAGTTGATGCCGACAGGCATTGCGGCTGTAAATATTGAAAAAAATAAAAGGAAATCCAGGTCCAGTATTGTCCATACCGCTTGCGCCGCTGTTATACTGTTATATGAAGGTACCGGCTACGACTATATTTTTGCCTCCAAAATTTTGTATGAATACACTAACCTTGTTCGTTTACTCCCCAAACCTACCCATTTCTACCATTTTTAGTCCGAAAGACTGTCAAAGTTCATATAAAAAAAATAAATCTGGTAGAATCTGGCAGTTTCGGGCAAGTACGCGAACAGACCTAATATCCAGTGTATATACAGATCAGTGATGCTCAGTAACTAAACACTGAGTGTTTATATACGAAATCAAAATGTCGAGTTCAGTTTGGGTTGAAATATGGTTGGTTGCTTATACCTTATAGTACATGGACTGCGCTTTCATCATGGCTGCAGGGTTTTAACATAGAGGGCTGCCTTTTTTGGCAAATTAGACGAAATAAGGTCATTGACTGGAAAATATTTTTAAATATAATTTTAATGATTGGCTAAGAGCCCACTGCTGTTTGTGGGTGTGAGTGATCGCAAAAATTCACTGGTATGTTTAGATAGATCTTAACTTTTTATAAGCGTGGTTGGGGGCCTTTGTCGGTAAACTAAAAAGCGCATTTTCCATGCATCATTACCGATTTTCAAATATGCTTATGAAAAGTTAAGATCTATATAAAAATACCAGTAAATTTTTGCTATCATCCACACCCTAAATTTGATGTAGGCTCTCGGTCTATGAGGCATTCGGACGAATGTTGATGTTTACACATCTTAACCGGCACTCACACTTTTTTTTTTTTTTTTCTTTTTGACAGCATTTTCAGTGAGCTTCTGACAATCCCCTCTTTTTTTTTCTGTTTTCTTTTCTGCTCCTCATTTTTTCTTCAAAATTGTATTTTCTGTAGTTTTTTAATGTTTTTATTTTTATGCTGGATTATTACTCAGCATTTATTGCACGGATTCGTTTAACACTACCACTGACAAGTAATTTTGTGACATACACTTTTTTTTAAATATGTAAAAATAAAATCACTTCCTTTCAACACCACCACACAAGCGCCATCAAAATTAAAAAAAAAAAGATGGTCAGCGGTAAATCTTTCGAATTAAAAAATAAACTGATATCACGTTATAGCGGAGAATTACCCATTTAAGCCTTTTCTTTTCTATTATGTTGTTTTTTTTTTAATTACAAATACGTTTTGTTGTTTTCATTTCTAGAACATGCATCTGCTTCACGCTACAATGAGGACTATCCCAATCGAGACTACGTGACATGATAACAAATGTTGATGTATTAAGAGAGGAATACGCTTATTAAATTAAATTTAGATCGAAGACTACTGAAAGACATAACGAATAAAATAAAATTAATATTTTAATATAAAGCAATAGCAAAAAAAAAACAAGACAACAATAAAACTAAAAATAAACAACAGCAAGAACAACAACAACAATATGTGGTTTGTACTGGTTAAAACCCCTTTAAAAATAAAAGCTTTAAAACCTTATTTAGCACGTGGACTATAAAATAAAAAAAAAATATTTAAGAAACGGAACCAAAGCATTTGTTTAAGCAAAAATAAATAAAAAACACATAAATAATCATAATATAGAGCTACGCTAATTAATTTGAAAAAAAAAAAACAGAAAAAGGAAAAACAGACAATAGTAGAATTAATGAAAATATGTAAAAGGGGAAACGAACTAAAATAATATTATTTTAAATAACAAAAAAAAAAACAATAGAAATAATAATTATTATTAAAATTAAATTAATAATTTTGAAACAAAAAAAAAAACAATGGAAGACAATTTTGTTTTAAAAAAATATACTTCAAAACACGATTAATTAATTTATAAAATATATTAAATACAAAAAAGTAGCTGTTAAATTATATTTTTATTTATAAACAAAACAAAAAAATAATGATAATAAACTGTGTATGACTTTGGTTTATGTTTTTAATATAAATTAGGAAACAATAAAACATACACACAAAAATGTTGATCTCGCCACATAAATATTATAGGATTTATATATAATATATATGGATATATATATATATATATATATATATATATATATATATATATATATATATATATATATATATATTTATATATATATATATATATATATATTTATATATACATATATATATATTTATATATACATATATATATATTTATATATATATATATTTATATATATATATATTTATATATACATATATAAATATATATATATATAAATATATATATATGTATATATAAATATATATATATGTATATATAAATATATATATATATATATATATATATATATATATATATATATATAAATATATATATATATATATAAATTTATATATATATATATAAATATATACGTATATACAAATATATATAAATATATGTATATATATATACAAAACAGACAAACTAATAACAATTAAAATTCATAAATTTATCACTGTAAATGAAGAGTAGATATCTTTATTAGGATGGGGCTTATTTTAAAAATGTTTGAATTAATTTTATAACCTCCCTAAAAGAGACTTTAACAAGATTGTAAAATTTTTTCAAAATTGGAAAACCAAGTTAAAAAGAAGAGTTGAAATTTTCCATACAAAATACACGTAGCCTTTTAGAGGAACTTAAAATTTTGATAAAAGTTACAAGTTAATAGATGGAAAATTAGTTTAAGCTTCGACAATATTTTAAGGAGCATAAACAAACAAAATTTTTCATTTTTTCAAAACAATTAAAATTAAACAATAAGTACACAAATATCTATTAAATAATTGGTTATTTTAAACTTGGTAAATATTGGAAACATATTGTTTTTATAACTTCTTATTATCTTTAAGTAATTATGCAATTACATAGTTAAAAAAAAAGACTTGTGCATCAATTTTTACCAAAATTTTAAGTAAAAAACTACTTGTGTTGTATATGCGAAATTTTAACTGGTTGGTTGCACTTGGTTAATTTTAAGCGAGTTGAACAAAATTTTACATAGAATTTTTTTTAAGTAAACTTTGATCATCACTTTTATCAGGTGACACAAAAAAATTTAAACAATAGATACCGCCTATTGGTAAATTCCAATTTACAACTAAATATATTTTTGTTTCATTTTTTCTTCATTGGTCATACGTTTGTACCTCTTATTGTTTTTTTTTTTTTTTTCAAGATTTTACTCCATATTAAGCTTAAGTTAAGAACCTTAAAAACTATTTTCACTGACGCTCCATATTTTAAAATTGCAAAACTGAATATGGTCACACCTTTTTTAACACTTTGAAAATGATGTATGTATTTTATACAACGCAACGTGGTAAAATTGATTATTGGTATAAATTTAAGGAAAGCTGAATATTGGTCTTTTGGCTTGGTTTTGATGCTTTAATAAAATAACATATTGATCTGAGTGCCACTTTGAATTTTACCCAAAAAAACTGTTAAAGTCATACACTGTACTATGTTTACAGTATTCACAATGACGTTTTGTTTTTGTTTATAAATGCCTTTATGCAATATCAATTTCAAAACAGAATTCTCTTTGTCGCTTACAGTTTAGATTATTATTATTTTTATTTATTTTTATTAATTATGGATCGAAATATATTTTTTTAAGTACATACATAATGCTCATACGTACATGAATTAGGAAATTGTATTCATACAAAATTTTGTTTTGCAATAAAGACAACCTTCCAAAGAGGTATGCTGACTACATTTAAATAATTGTTGTTGTAATGAAATCTGTATATGTATTTAATTTTTCAAACTTTTCAGAATTAGTTTATTTATCACACACACACCCACACAGACACAATATAATTTAACGCGCTAGTTATCTGATAATTATAACAAAATATTATTATCCAAAAAAAGTAGTTTTACAAACTAAAAAGCTAAAAATTTGGAATTTCATTAAAAATGAAGGCTCTGACTCCTAGGGAGTTAATTTAATTTAATTTTTTTTGTATACATATTATACAAAAAATGTATATACATATAAATAAACTTAAACAACGAAACAAAAAAAAGAATCAATAGCTATAACTAATCCTATTGTGTATATGATTTCTTCCTAAAAAAATAAATTTAAGTACTAAACAAACAAAAAAAAAGATGTAAAATAATATTTAAACGAATAATAAATACAAAAATAAAACAAATGAACACACACAAATTTAGGACAATAATTTAAACAACAAAATCGGTTAAGTTCGTGAATTTTAAATGTTTTTTCTTTCGATTTAATTTTTAAAATACAAAATAAATTTAAATAAATGTAAATATACAACAAATAAAAATTTAAAAAAAGAGTAAACTAGCAGCGACTTAGGATAATAAATAAAACATAAGATAAAATCATTGCTACTGAAACTTTACATTATATATATATATACATACATACCTAACTATATATTTTATACAACATTAGTAAATATTATAATATATCCCCCTAAAAAAATTAATTTAGTGGTCAAACAAAACTCAAATTAAAAAGTTATGAAATATATATATTATGAGATATATAAATATATATGTTCGGTTGTAACGCTAAACACGAATGTTTCTCGCTACAAGGAATTTAAAAATACAAGTAAACAAAAATAAGTAGCTACTCTTAATATACATATATATTTAGGCTAGGGTATGTGCCTTAGAATATAAGATTAAAGTAAAAAAAAAACAACAACTCAAATACTATGAATCCAAAATTGTATTAATTAGTTTTATAAAAAAACAAGTGTTAATTTAATAAAATTTGTATAATTTATTTAATATTTAAAAAAAAATTATTATTCAAATATCAGAAAAATCGTAAGAAATTAAGTATTTTGTCGGGAGTATTTTTGTTCGTGTTTTTTTATAAATTAATAGGAATGGTTAAATATTTGTTTAAAACTAAAAAAAAGCTTTTTTCACTAAAATTCAATTTCATTTGATTTTATTTAATATTATATTATTTTATTAATTTTATAACAATTTAGTCTACCTTTTTTTTGTATATCTTTTAATTTTTTTATTTAAATTTGTCTTAGTTCTTTAAACTTTAGATATTTATATATGTTTTATTTTTAAGCTGGTTAAATTAAGCTACGAAATTAAAGAAATTTATAAGAATTTCAAGTAATATTTGTTTCTAATATCTGTTAATAAGAAAAAATACAGAAAATAAAATATAAAAAATTAATTATTTTATTAACAAAGGTTTGTTAAGGTTTGTATAAAATCTCTGTCTGAAACAATTATAATTATTATTTACTTATACAATTTTATCGATTTTTTAAATTTAATTTTTCAAAAAAAAAAATTGGCTGTGAGGTGATAAATAATAAAAAAAAATAATAAATAACTTTACTTTTGAGATCATGATATATACACAAAAATTATAAAAAAAACAAAACAAAATGTTGATTTATGAATAATTTGCTTGTTAAAAAAAAAAGATAAAAGCTTTCACAGAAAATATTATTATTAAAAAAAATAAAATAAATTTACTATGCAAGAATAATTTATTTTTATTATTTATGAATTTTGTGTTTGCTTTGACAGGAATCAAATATCTAACAAACAAATTGACACATTGAAAATTAAAAAAAAATTTATTTAAACAATTAAAAAATATAATAAATTACATACAAAACAAATACAACAAAAATGAATATAAACTTAAAAATATAAACACATTTATGGTTTAAAACAATCAAAACAAAAAATGTTATACTTACTAACAAAAACCATGCTGTCATAATGTTAAGTTAAAAAAAATAACAATAATACAAATAAAAATAATTCTTACAATATAATAGTGTGCCTTTATTTGATAAAACATGTAGTTAATTTGAGATTTACAAAGCAAAACATTTTAAACACAAAATAATGAATGCTTATAAATTTAAAAACAAATTGAACATAGTCAGCATTTTAAAATTTAAATTTAATTTAGTTAAAAAAAAAAAAACAATATGCGTTAGTAAATTCTCAGTTGAAAACTGTTTATATAATGTGTCAAAAAAGTTATTTAAGTTTCACTTATTTAATACATAAGTGTTGAGTTTAAAACCCCGAAAATGCTAATGTTGATAAACCCGCACCACAATGCATTGTGGTTAAATAAAAAAAAAGTTCACAACGTGATACTCGGGCTATGACTTTAAAAAAAAAACCACAACGCGTTATGGTAAAGCCGAAATTTCGCAATGCCGTTTTTAGGGTTTCCTCCTGACATTTGTATACGTAAGTGAATACAAAATAAAATTAAAAAAAATACTATACGAAATAAATTTACAAGGAAATACTAATGTAAGGAATATTTTTTTTTGAAATGATGATAATTTATTTAAGTTAAAACAAAAGAAATAAAAAACAAGCTGTAGTTCAAAATAATAAATCTACTACTATGAAAACACTTGATTTTGCGAAAAAAAAGAAGGCAAATACACAACCCATTTGTATAAAAAAGGACGTAAATAAAATATATAGTCGATTTTTTATTTTTATATTTTCCTGAGAAAACAAAATAAATTGGAAAAAAACTGATATTTAAACGACTGCACCCTTGGAGAAGTTCGTGTGAAGATTTTTGTCATTTTTACTTGCTCAAGGTAAGGTAAGGTAAGTATTTTTTGTAGAGACCTAAAACTTCTGTTCGAAGAGTTCATTAAAAATTGTCGAAATTCTTCCAGTTTTGGTCGCATCATATGTTTAATTAATATACATACATTACTACCATCATTTCTGCCATATTTTAGCCAATTTATTGTCATAATAAAAAAATAATTATGCACCAATATTTTTCCATTATATTCCGCAAAAAAAAAAAATTTAATTTACAGAACCAATTCCGTATAAAGTCAATCAAAATAAATAATAAAATAACAAATCGATCTAAATTTAATCAAGTGTCAAACTACAATAATTTTTGCTAGAAAATTGTGAGAGTATAAGGAATAAAGTCAATAATTTTTTTTTGCATTTTAACGAATTTGTTTTTTAATGTAACTTAAAGGTTTTGATGTTTTTTCCCATACCAGCGATAAATGAAAAATACAAATAAATATTGAAAGTATAAGCTTTTCGCATTCAATTCTTAAACAGTGAATATATTGTCGAAAAGTATTGTCCGTAATATTTTTAGATCAAGTGCACCTTCAAAATAAAAAATATTTAAAATCTTTTTCCTAAAAGTTATAACATTCAAATAAATTTTATCAAAAGTCAAAAAGACTGGTTTTTACTTTTCTTACTCTAAAATGGCGAATTTGCTCAAAATTTATATAATGAAGATTAAAGGAACGGTAAAAAGGTTATATACATATTTGTATATACACATTATTACTTACGACAATCGACCTTATTGTCCGGAATTAAATAAATAATGAGAATACAATTAATATTATTGTTCATTTGCGCGTTATAAAAAAAGTCCTACTAAAGTAAATTCCTATCCTACAGGAAGTATATTTAATACAATTTCCAATGTATTTTTTTTTTTTATTTTTTAAAAGTATCATTGCGCAGTTTGCGGACAAACAATCAAGAGCACTGTTGTCGTTTGGGCTTATCTAAGACTTAAAGAACATTTTATTGTACAAATATATCCTCTATATATGTACTTTACATATTATATTCTTTACCTGCAGCAGATGAAACTGCTGCTGTTGGTAATTAATATCTTATTTGTGTTTGCTCTTGGATTTTAACTTTTTTTTATTTATTTGTATTCTTTATTTATAGTTCCACCTTGGATTTGAACCTCTCAAGCATTTAAGGTCACCAACGACATAATATTATAAGACTTCCGCAAAATAAAGATTATACATTCAGAGCAAATGAAAGGAAAGGGAACAAATCATAATTTACACCTTGGTATACAAGGTATATATGAGTTTTTTTTTTTTTTTATATTTTTTGCAACGTCTTCGATCTCTGTTTGCTTCTTCTAATAACATCTAAGCCAAGTGTTTTTTTTTTGAAGATTTATAAACAAATAACGACCATAAAAGCATGAGTAGATATAGTTTAGGAAAAGTTTACTTTTCTCCTAAAGTCCTAAACGATTTTAATTAAAAAAAAATGTACGACTTGGTCGCACGAACTTGCGAATATCGAATTTAAAAAATATAAAATACATATTTGTTCAAATCCAAAACTTTTTTTGACGAAAATGTTTGTATATGCAATATATTTACAAAGAACGAACAACAGATAATAAGATAGCCGAATTAAAATTTGTTCTTGTTTGTTGGTATTTCATGCTACTATTAGGTCTCAATAAAATTTTGATCGAAATCGTAGGAGTCGTTTTCGAGAAAAATAAGATTTTTCTTATAGGCCAGTCAATAAAGCCATAAAAACAGCCCAATTAGGAAATAACCGCAGGGAAGCTGGATTTTGGAATAAAGCCTCCTCATGGTGTTCTTAAGAAACTGTCAAACTGTCCCCATCGATATATAAGCACCGCTAACAATTTAACGGGGGTCGAAGGCCCCCTATAATGGTTTTCAGGAATAACTACCAAATGGTAAGTAGTACAAAAAAAATGTAAAAAGAAAAATTTGTAGCTTGAAAAATTTCCTGCAAAAAACATGAACAAACTTCTTTTCATAAAAATAACCGTTTCCGAAATAAACCAATTGGAAGGGTCAAGGGTCTTACTTTTCTATTTAATTGTGTATTTTGTGATAAATGCATCAATTTTTTGTTGTTGTCGGTACATTAAATGCACATGATTTTAAGATATAGGCCCACTGTATTTGTCCACCCCTTTAGGTGGGAGGGGCAAATTAAAAAAAAAATATTTGAAATAGAAAATGAATATTAAAACACAACATGTTATAACTTTTTTTAAAGCCAGTAATTTATTCTTTAATTATGTTTTTAAATACCGTTAGTTTAGTGCTTAGTTTTTGAATAAATGATTTTTAGCTCTTAATTTTTTTAATTTGATCGCATTTGAATTTAAATTTATTCGAAAAATTAATAGTTTAAAAATCATTTATTCAAAAACAAAGCACTAAAATAACGTAATTTAAAACCATAATTAAAGAATAAATTACTGGCTTTAAAAAAAGTTATAACATGATATTGCTGGTGTTGCCGTTGTGTTTTCGTATTTTTTTTTTTTATTTGGCCCACCCACCTAAAAGGGTGGAGTTATTCGTGAAGAACCATTTTTGGGGTCCTTCAACCCCCGTAAAATTGTTAGCGGCGCTCATATCGATGGGGACTTTTGACAATTTCTTAATAATGCCATGAGGAGGATATATACCAAAATCCAGCTTTCCGGCGATTTTTCCGAGACAAATGCTTTATTGACTGGACCATTAATGCTTTGATTTCAATTAATGTTTTTATACAAGAGTTTCTAATAAGTGCAAATAATAATCATTATCAAATTTTTGAAAAAAATTATAATGCAGAATTTTAAAACAAATTTTGGATTTAAAAAAAAAATTGGATTTTAAAACAAATTTTGGAATTCAAAAAACAAATTATGAATTTCAAAAAACAAATTTTGGATTTCAAAAAACAAATTTTAGGTTTTTTAAACAAATTTTGATTTTTTTAAACAAGTTTTGGATTTTAAATAAAAATTTTGATTTTTTCAAAAAAATTTTAAAATTAATATTGGGTAAATATTCTTTTTAATTTTCAAAATTGATAATTTTACTCTACCTACATTTTTTTTTAATTTTCACAAAATTTTATGTGTAGATACAAACATATATACCTATGTATATACAAAATTATTAAAAAAAAAAAAAACCACCCCAACTATTTTTAAGATTTTATTTTTCTCATAAATTAAGATTTGTTAAAGAAATCAGATGTTGTGCAGTGGCGGTGCAAAAACAAGTTGTTTAATTAATTTATTTCATTATTTTGAATTTTTTACAATTTTCAGGAAGTAATGCCGAACTGGGTATATATTGTTCATATTTATGTAGGTAAACAAAAAATACAGGCTCATATTTTTAGTTCAAATGAATAAGTTAAAGTATTCAGATTTTTAAACCACAATGTCGTATATAAGAGCAAGTTCGTGCGACCCAGTCATGCATTTTATTTGTCTAGATTTTTGCTTCTTTTTTTTTTTGCTAATTAAAAATGCCAATAATATAGGATCCATTTTCATCCGCTCTTCGAAGTGATCGTGAAACTTTCGAAAATTAAAAATCGAACATGGGTGTTTTTATTTAATCTTTTAATTGCAGGGTTAATTTATGTAGGTATCTGAAATTTGCATATGGACGATGTTTGAAAATTCTGATTTAGATAAAAAAAAAAAATTAAATTCCTCAAAAACAAAACAGGAAAATCAATTTTTTCCGACAGCACTTTAGAATAATGTATAGATTTCAAATAATGTGATAATAACAAAATGAAAATAGATTTTGGAAATTTAAAAATTAATGACAAGTTAATTTTTCAATTTTTATATAAAGAGCACCACTGTACTCCACACCGTGCGTTGTCGCTGTTGTCGTTGTACAGTTTACTAAAACTAAATTATATCCGTCTGAAAATGATGATCAAAGAGAACTGGAACTGGATACTTTTGTATGGAACAGAAATGCATATCTATTACTCCACTCTGTTTGTTTGTCTGTCGGCCTATCTGTCTGTCAGTCTTTCCGTTCTTAGTAAAAAAAAGTATTATAAACGAATACATATACTATCCACATCCAGAAAGACACTGGCTTAGTGATCATTAAAAGTCTGCACTCCGTTTCAGTATCTTAAATTCCCGCGTGCGTTATCTACAAAGTGCAAACAAACAAATATAATAAATAAACTCATATCCAGCCTACATGATAACCAGGCCAGTTAGTGAACCAAATTATAATCAAGACTCATGATAGTGTCATTGCTATCGTAACGCTTCCCGAGAACACTAAGATACTCGGATTTGGAAACAATTTTTAATGAGAGACGTGTGTTTGATAAAAATTGAAAATTGCAATTTTTTTTGTTCCTTGTAAATATCAATTTTGTTAAAACAGAAAAATGTTTGAAAACAAAATCAAGAAAAGGTTTTAAAAAAATTCAACAAAAAAAGTTATAAGTGATAACTGTGCACTCTTTGAAAATTAAAAAAAAAACACCAAAGAGCTTTGAACATATTTTGGGCGGCAAAATATTTTCCTTTTAGTTTTTTGTGTGTTCTTTCCGAATACTTTGATTTTTTGATTGAGGCAATGAAACAAATTTACCATCGCAAAAGTTTATTTTTCATGAAGAAAGATGTAATTTTGTATTTGGGATTATTGGTGTTTGTGGATATAACCTTGACTTATGGTGAGTTTTTTATTGTTTCGTTTTTAATTTTAAGAATATTGCCACTATGCTAAAAAATGATGTGGGACTAAATTTGTTCACCATGGCAACAGGTGGATCTTATGTTAGTTAGGTAAGGTTAGGAAAAGTTAAATTTGAGAAGGTGAAACCGGTGTGGTAAACCGTATCATCTCATTGAGATGATCTTCTTGAAATTTTTGATCATTGTGTTTCCCCCCAGAATACGAGTGAGAAAGGTAAAAGGAGTTAAGGGTGAAGGAAATTGTTTTAGAGAACACCTAGATTGGTGAAAAAGAAAACACATCAGAGCTCTTAGCTTGACCAAGACGTATGTGAACTCGGCAATGAACCAACAGTTCAGTTGACATTGACAATCAGCCTTATTGTGAGTTTCACCCGAAAAATATTTCACCTTAAAATTTTTTGTTCCCCCGGAATTTTAAAAGCTATTGTGAGTTCCCCCGACCGAAATTTCGTTCGCCTAGTAAAAATAAGTGAACATTTAGGCTGTCAATAACATTACATTCCGCCCGAAATAAATGTTCACAATATAAGTGGAATTTGTTTAACACAAAATTTCGGGTGAAACTCACAATAGGCGAAAAGTGAAATATCAAATTTTCCGGGTGGAATGTTGTTCGGGCGAAACTCTCAATAAGGCTGAATATAATTTAAATATTTTTAATTGCCGCGCCTGGTTGTCAAGTGCCATATGAAGATATCACTAGATCTATTCCTTTGTTTGCCCAAAAATTACAGATCCTATCAGTTTTATTTTTTTATATGAACTTGACAGTCTTTTGAACTAAAATGGTAGAAATGGACACTTTTGGGAACTAGACGAACCAGGTTATTATTACTATATGAACTTATTTCACTTATGTGGCCCCACAAAATACAATACAAGCATTTCTGCAGCAAGCATTTGGAAGCTAACAATTAATCTCATTCGTCTTGGAACCATTCATAGAGACAAAAGCAGAATTTGCGTCATGGCTCTTTTCCTAGTCGCTAGTCGAATGCATAAAGCTTTTAGCCTGAACAAAATGTACTTTTATTGCGAAACAAAAAAATATTTGGCATACAAAATAATGTGTCTAAAAAGTCAATTGCGAGATCGTGTGATTCTAAGTTAATTCAAAAAAGTGGATAAGATATAAAATCTTGTTATCCGTCGGATTTATGGACACAATGGATATGGCAATGAAACAATTAAGTTAACATTAGCTTTTCCCAACGTATCGGCAGGGGTTGCTGCCTTCTTCAGGTGATTTTTATTACACATAAAAACAAATAATGAATATAACAACTTTTAAAATTGAATAAACAATAAGTAAACTTACGTTATTTGAAAAAATAAAAAGTATAAATTTTAATAAAAATATGCACTTCAAAAAGAAGTTTTGTCTATACTCTATGTATACTTTATACAGGGTGTCCCGAAACTCAAAGTCAAGCGGGTACCGGGTGATAGATTAGGTTGTACCTGTACTGGGGAAAAATAAGTAATAATAGCAATATAATATAATAGCCACATTTTTAGGTCTGTGGTACAAATTTCCAAATTTTGACGTGTTTATTTTTTTTACGTTACCCTTAATAACCATGCTATTGATGGCAATCACAAATTTTAAAATATATATAGAAATGTTCACACCTCCGGAAAATTATTTCAACGTGCGGTTGAAAAGGAAAAATTAAGGTGATATTTCTTATATTTCTAATATTTCGATCAGATACTATCATAGAAATAAATAAAAGATATTATTTTAAATAACTTAAAAACACTTATTTTATGTATTTATTTACTTAAATGCATTTCGGAAGCTATGCTTCCATCGTCAGTAAGTTTTATATAAATAATAATAAAAAAAAAGAAAATTTTTTTTTTGATATATTAAATACAAATAACTCATTTCAAACAAAAACAAACTACACAAACAAAAATTATAGTGAATTTAAGATCTATTATAAAATTTTTTGAAAATTGGATCTTTTATTGGTCCATCGTCACTATTCATTAAATTATTTCTATTTTTGAAAATGTAAAGAGATTCAAAAGCATCTAATTCATAATGATTATTTACATTGCGAATTAATTTCAAATTTTGTAAGCTAAAATTATGATTATTCTCCAGCATGTGTTGTGCTACACTCGACTTTTCAGGTTCATTGTATTTTACATGTGCAAAATGTTTTTTGAACCTTTTCATGATTGGTCTTCTTGTCTGTCCTAGATATTCCTTCCTACAATCGCTGCATCCAATAGTATAAATTCCTGATTGTTGATTTTTCTCAATTTTATCTTTTGAGCCACTAATCACATTTTTGAGTTTTATCTCACTACACTGACTCATTTTGATGTTTTGCCTACTAAAAATTGGTCACGTTAAAAATCTCCAATATCAAATCAATTTACTATCATAGGACTATTGACCTTTGACTATTTGTATTCTGGTATTGAATTTAAAGTTTATTTGCTCATTGAGTTTTGGAAGAATTTTGGAAATTTAAAAAGTAGAAGCTGTTATTGATGTGCTGGGCGCTTCCCGTGATTCCAAATTTGAGGCAATTTGAAAAAAATTCCATAACAGCGGTTGTTGATCTTGAAATTAAAGAACCCCAAATTCCCCGTCAGCGAAAAGCACCAAAGAGTATCGATTAAGGTACTTCAGAAAATTACAATTCAAAACACCGAAAGATTTTTACAGGAAATCATTTTTTGAAATATTTGACCAATTATTATCATCACTAAATACAAGATTCATAAATGATTCTTCTCATTTCTTCAAACTACTGGAAGGATTCAGGATTCGCTGTAGGCCAAAAATTAGATGTCGATGATGTAGTTAAGTTCTACAGAGATGACTTTGATAAACAAAGACTTATTAGCGATAGGGTAGTATTCCCATAGCTTTTTAAAAGACGGAATGAGCAAGCAAAACATTTGAGAGAAGTAGCTGATTTTTTGCGAAAATACGCCTGGAGTCGAAGGATTATTCCCGAGTTTGTATGGTTCGCCCAGTTGCTAATCACAATCCCAGGATCATCTTGCTCAAATGAATGAAGTTTCTCCGTTCTTCGTCGTTTAAAATCTTACCTTAAGTCAACAATGCTGCAGGATCGGCCCAACAATATTGCTATATTGCATGTTTATTTCGACCACTGGGAAAATATAAATTTATATGAATTATTAAATAATTCCAAACACTCAAAACGAAGTGCGATTTTCGCATTAAAAAACTGGTATTTTACCAAAAGAATAAATACAAAACTTAAAATGAAAAAAGTTTTATGACCTTTTTTTTATTAGTGAATTTATAAGCTTTTACATCTTACACCAACTACCCACTCGGGCTGTAGCTGTTCTGCCGGGCCTGAGCTTACCATATTATGTAATGTAGATCTGTCTCACTCTAATTTACGGCAAAAAGTGTCTGATTCTGTTAATTTTACGTACACCTCGGTAAAATCGATTTTTGAGTACAAAAAAGCATTATTCTCGTAAATTTAATTTGTGATTGCCATCAATAGCATGGTTATTTATTTTCTTATTTTTCCCAGTACAGGTACAACCTACCCTATCACTCGGTGCCCGCTTGACTTTGAGTTTCGGGACACCCTGTATAAGATATACAACAACAAGAACATGATGTTTAGTCAGAAACTAATGAGCAGTATACAGCGGATATGTTCTGTGTATGAAGTTTTCGGTTCATATTATTGCTGTTGTTAATGATGCGCAACGTTTCCAGTGTGTATCGCTTTGACGAGTGTCGTTCAGTCTACTGTTTACTGCTCATTAGTTTCTGACTTTTTCAAATTATAATGCAATTTGGTCAGTAAAAATATCTATTATTCTAAGTTACATGTCGAAAAAAAAAAAATTTTCGCAAACAAGCCTTAAACCAACGCGAAACATTTTACGACGAAACTTTCGCCTGTCAAAATTTATTTACTGGACGATATGAGAGCGAATTATTTTGTATTTCTTTTCAATTTTGAACGTTATAAAAAGTTTGGCAAAAAAAAATTAAAAAAAAAAAGGTGTGAGTGCCGGGACTCACGGTTAAGATGTGTAAACATCAACATTCGTCCGAATGCCTCATAGACCAAGAGCAAACATCAAATTTAGGGTGTAGATGATAGCAAAAATTTACTGGTATTTTTATTTAGATCTTAACTTTTCATAAGCAAATTTGAAAATCGGTAATGATGCATGGAAAATGCGCTTTTTAGTTTAACGACAAGGGCCCCACCAAGCTTATAAAAAGTTAAGATCTATCTAAACAGTGAATTTTTGCGATCACTCACACCCACAAACAGCAGTGGGCTCTTAGCCAATCATTAAAATTATATTTAAAAATATTTTCCAGTCAATGACCTTATTTCGTCTAATTTGCCAAAAAAGGCGGCCTTCTATGTTAAAACCCTGCAGCCATGATGAAAGCGCAGTCCATGTACTATATGGTCTAAGCAACCAACCACATTTCAACCCAAACTGAACTTGACTTTATGATTTCGTATATAAACACTCAGCGTTTAATTACTGAGCGTACATAGCGTTGAACGCACTCAATTTTCGTGCAGCTCAGAACAGAGATTATGGATAATTCATAAGTCTGCTATTACACGATGAATCTAGTTGCATGCGCCTTCTTCGAATTCTTCTTTGTTATTTCTTCGGCTGTTCCAAGCGCTATTACACGTTGAAACCAAAGTCATGAATCTAATTTGACAGTTCTCTTTATTTTTCATCTTCGTGTTTTTGTTTTCATTATTTGATACATTGAAGAAAGAAGGGTTTGTGTACCTTTAAATGAATATCAGTCAAGAAAAGCAATAATTTATTTTATTACTGTTTTTAAAGATGAATTTCTCATTTCTGGAAAGCCTATAAGGCTATCAATATCAGTGCGTTGCATCCAAATTTACTCTTTGAACAACAAAACCATATGAAGCAGAATAGTAAAAAACGGGACAAGAGAAAAGAGAAACGTCAAATAGTTGCACCGAAAATTTTACCCACGCGACACCGGTCACTTTTTTTCCGTCTCATCTTTTCGATTTTTTTTTCTCTTTTTCACTTACGTAGTTCGAAAAGTCGCATGCGTCTAGATGCATCGTGTAATGGCAGACTAATCTCTGGCTCAGAAACAAAATCACGACCATGGCTACAAGATAAGAATCACGACTACAAGATACGTAACGTTTTTTTTCACTCTACCGCCAGTATAGATGTTTACACATCAAAAATCTCTGGAACTGAAAGGAAAACAAAATAGAAAAACCGCTCTGGTTTCAAAGCAGTCATGTAATTGAAAAAAAGTACTGCAAAGAGTACAAAATACGGATAATGATAAAGAAGCGTCAAAAAGAGTCTCGTAAAACTTGGCCCACGACTCACAGGGCAACTGGTCTTCCGTCTTATCTTTTTTCTCTTTCGCACTGATTATGTTCGAATCATCGTGTAATAGGGGCTTAATATATCCTCTAAGCAGCCAACCAAATTTCAACCCGAACTGAACTCGACCTATCGATTTCGTATATAAATACTCAGCGTTTAGTTACTGAACGTACATATTGTTGAACGCACTCAATTTGCGTGAAGCTTAGAATCACGACCACGATCACGATTACATCGTTACGTTACGTTTTCTTTTCACCCTATCGCCAGTATAGATGTTTACACATCAAAAGTACAGAGACGTCAAAACAAGTCGACAGAAGAAGTCCAACGTGAACACCGTCAATTAAATTTAATCGACAACCGAAAGCTCTTAAGTGGTGGTTTTTTTCAAGTGGCAACGTAGTCAACCTATAATGGGATTTGACACTTACTGGATGAACAGATAAAGGATGAATTCCAAAATTAAATTCGATTTGTCAACCAACTTCCAACACAAAAGAACTTCCAAAATATGGGAGATGAATTCAAAAATGAAGTTCAAACATATGAAAAGATATCTAGAAAACTATATTTTGACGTACATGTAAAATTTATCTAGTCGCAAACTGACCGCGGAATCCTCTAAAATGACAGTTTTCATATTGGACTATCCTCCGCTGACTTATTTTGAATTGTATATACCTTCCCATTTCGTGGTGAGAAATACTTGGCCAATAAAGGCATCTCTTTTTCGCTTTGAATTGGGAGATGCCGTTCTTGGCCACCTCTTTCTCGCCATGAATTTCGTTGACGGTGTTCGCATTGGACTACTTCCGGCAACTTGTTTTGACGTCTTCTGTAAAGAAATGGCAGAGAAAGACATCTTCCACTTCATGGTGGGAAAGAGATGCCTTTCTTGGCCACCTCTTTCTCGACATGAAGTGGGAGTGAGCAAAAGTACAGAGATGTCAAAAGAAAACAGCGGAAGTAGTCCAATGTGAACACCGTCAATGAAATTTAATGTAGTCCCAGCTGACAGTAAAAAGTTCTAAAATTATGTTTTCAATCTATTGGCACCGTAGCGAACCTCTAATGGGATTTGACACTTATTTTCTAATCCGAATGAACCTGCAATGAAAGAAACATTAGACTGCCTCAACTGAAATTTTTTGACGTCTTTGTATACCTTTCTCATTCCTACTTCGTTGCGAGAAAGAGTTGGTCAAGAAAGGCATATCTTTCTCGGCCACCGCTTTATCGCCATGAGATGGGAGTGAGAAAAAGTACAGACATCTCAAAACAAGTCGACGGAAGTAGTACAATGTGAAAACCGTCATTGAAATTCATTTTCTTGACGTCTTTGTATACCTTTCTCATTCCTTCTTCGTTGCGAGAAAGAGTTGGTCAAGAAAGGCATCTCTTTCTCACCATGAAGTGGAAATGTTATGAATTTCATTGACGGTGTTCACATTGGACTACTTCCGGCAACTTGTTTTGACGTCTCTGTATTTTTCTTGGCCACCGCTTTATCGCCATGAGGTGGAGTGAGAAAAAGTACAGAGACTTCAAAACAAGTTGCCGGAAAAAAGGCGGCCTTCTATGTTGAAACCCTACAGCCATGATGAAAGCCCAGTCCATGTACTATATGGTCTAAGCAACCAACCACATTTCAACCCAAACTGAACTCGACTTTTTGATTTCGTATATAAGCACTCAGCGTTTAGTTACTGAGCGTACATAGCGTTAAACGCACTCAATTTTCGTGAAGCTCAGAACAGAGATTATGGATAATTCATAAGTCTGCTATTACACGATGAAAATAGTTGCATGCACCTTCTTCGAATTCTTCTTTGTTATTTCGTCCGCTGTTTCAAGCGCTATTACACGTTGAAACCAAAGTCATGAATCTAATTTGACAGTTCTTTTTATTTTTCATTTTCGTGCTCAAGCAATAAAAAAACTTTTTCTGTTTTTATTTTTGTTTTCATTATTAGATATATTGAAGAAAGAAAGGTTTGTGTGCCTTTAAATGAATATCAGTCAAGAAAAGCAATAATTTATTTTATTTTTGTTGTTTTTAAAGATGAATTTCTCATTTCTGGAAAGCCTATAAGGCTATCAATAACAGTGCGTTCCATAGAAATTTACTCTTTGAACAACAAAACCATATGAAGCAGAATAGTAAAAAACGGACAAGAGAAAATCAAAACGTCAAATAGTTGCATCGAAAGTTTTACTCACGCGACACCGGTCACTTTTTTTCCGTCTCATCTTTTCGATTTTTTTTTCTCTTTGCACTTATGTAGTTCGAAAAGTCGCATGCGTCTAGATGCATCGTGTAATAGCAGACTAATCTCTGGCTCAGAATCAAAATCACGACCACGGCTTAAAGATAAGAATCACGACTACGAGATTAGTGGGCGCAAATTTTAATTTTTTTTTTAAATTATGCATTTTCTAAGTTGACGTAGTTTTCAAAAAATTCAAAATTTACATTGAGCCATCTTTGGTGCCTACTTTAAGGTACATACATTCATACAATGTATGTGATGCATGTTCCGTGAATTAGGCCTCTGGTCTCAAAGCAGTTATGTAATTGAAAAAAAGTAATGCAAAGAATACAAAATCGGATAAAGGTAGCTGCAAACAAACGCGATAGCGGTGGCGATCACGATAAAATTGTGGATGCCATACACATAAATCAAAGGAAAGGCACACATCTACACGATTGAAGTGTGCTTTGATTTTTATATGAGGCATCCACATTTTTATCGTGATCGCCACCGCCATCGCGGTGGTTTGCGCGTAGCCTAATGCTAAAGAAGCGTTAAAAAGAGTCTCGTAAAACTTGGCTCACGACTCACAGGACAACTGGTCTTCCATCTTATCTTTTTTCTCTTTCGCACTCATTATGTTCGAATAGAGTCAGACGCAAAGAATCATCGTGTAATAGGGGCTTAATATATCCTCTAAGCAGCCAACCAAATTTCAACCCGAACTGAACTCGACCTTTCGATTTCATATATAAATACTCAACGTTTAGTTACTGAACGTACATATTGTTGAACGCACTCAATTTTCGTAAAGCTCAGAATCACGATCACGATTACAACGTTACGTTACGTTTTCTTTTCACTCTACCGCCAGTATAGATGTTTACACATCAAAAAGTAAGGAATATCGCTTGTAGAGTAAGGTATGCTCTGCAGGGTTACCAACTTCGGAAAGTCCTATGAACCGGAGGTTTTTCCAAAACCATTGTATTTATCTCTACCCCGAATAGCCGTGTTTTTTGTTGCTTTAGCGCCTTTTCGCTGTGTCACTTTGACACTTTTTCGCTTTTTTCGTTTGTCCACCTTATAACTTTGACGCCTTGTAGCTTTGCTTCTTTGAAGCATTGCTGTTTTGCTGCTTTTTCGCTTTGACGCCTATTTGTAAACTTTTTTTCAATATATTTCCAAAAATATAGTTTTTTCCTAAGGAGGTTGACACCAAATTATGAAAATTTGTAAAATTTTGTACAAATTCGTAGAAAATTTCACGTCACCAAACACATCTAATTTGTTTAACAATGCCGCAACCACCGCGAAATAAACTTCAATTCGAAAACATCAGATCAAGAAACGTTGAAAAATGGAACAAAACTCAAATTATTTATTTCAATTTTCATCATTTCTCGATTAATTTTATCGATGCGAGAGTTACAGAATGTAGGCACAGATTTTTTGACACTATATTTGATGTGTTTCGTAAAATGAAATTTCTTAAAAATTTTCAAAATTTGCTTTCAAAACTTGTTTCATTGGCCGTGTTCAGAATTGTATTCAAAGCGATCTGAATAGCTTTGTGTTGTTGTAATCCCTTGTGTACCACTGACGCACAAACAACTCATAATATCTAACATATTTTTTAAAAGCTTTCTAGCCAATGGATACTAACGCACCCACTGGGAATTTTAAGCACGTTGGCGGGGGACGTATGTGCTGGCCAGGTAAAACAGAGTTGCTTATGCTGAAAAATTGCATAGTTAAGAGTGTGGAGAGATGTTCTTTTTCATTTGTGCTTGAAGATTATTGTTTATGTTAAGGAATGCGTCCAAGAATGAAATAAAATAAACGAAACCATCAGGCCCGGAGAAATTTTGGCTAAGCCCGGAGGTAAGACTGAATTCCCGGAGTCTCCGGTCGAAAATAACCTTGTTGGTAACCCGGCCTCTAAATAGGACAATTTTTATTTTGTTTATAAAACATTTATTTTTGTCTATATATGTGCTCCTAAAAAACTATAATTTTAACGAACCCATTAACTTTTGTATTTCGAACGAAATCGAATTGAAATGGATTTTCAATTTCACTCAAAATTAAATCCCATGTTTTACAATTTGTTCGTTTTTAAAAATTTCGCAATTACTTCGAACTATCAAAATTGGAGGTGCATCCATTTTTAATTGTTTTCAAAAGTGAAATTATAGTGCGGATGAAACTAGAGCACTGTAGTGCCTGAAACCGTAATAGGGTTCGCTGTTACCACTTAAAGTTCAACTATAAGTCATAACCTTGTATAAGTCGTTTTTTTTTTTTCAGAAGCAAAAAAAACTGCCAACTCCGATCTAAGAGGTTTTGAATTTTTCCTTTTTCTGTAAAATTTTCAGAACAACATTGTTACACAGAAATTGCCTAAAGGTAGCTCTGATTTTTCTGATTATTTTGCATTTAAAATATTTTTGTTGAATTTTTCAACTTATGAGGTTCTGCACTTTAACCGTCGAAATTTCCTTACAAAGGTTATGCTAAAAGACCAATATGAAGTTCGGAAAATATATTTGTTCACCAAGGTCCCAAAATAACATCGAATCCACTGAAGCTGATAATATGAACCATGGCAAGATCTACATATTATATTTATCAAAATGTCCAAAGTTAAGGCAAGTCTAATAATTATAGTAACCATATTTCCATTTCCTAATAATTACTCCTTCATTCGAAAAGTCAACTAAAAACAGTTGAAAGTCAATTTTCAATTTCTATAGTTTTATTATTAAAATTGTATTAAATTAATTGATTTGAAATTGTTTTAAATAAAAATTAATTTAAATCATAATTGTGATTAACACTACACAAGTAATTTATGTTTATCAGCATTGATAACAAAAAAAAAAGTTTGCACCACAAAATTATTTTTAAGGAGGTACATGCGTATATACATATATATCGCGAGTTTAAGATATTGAAAAATATAAATTTTTGTTTAAAGGTCAATATTACGTAATTAAATAATCGAGGAATTAAATCAACATTGTTTTAAGATTTTATAAAATAGGTATTTATATACTTTGGAAATCAACAACAGAGAAGATAAGTATGTGAGCTTGAATTGATAAGAGTGAATATCTTACTTAATTCCTATACAATATGGTATTATTTTCATTTTTATTTTTTCTCTTGAGGAACATTTCCTTGCTGATTATTATAGAGCGATTAAAAAATTCTGCACGCAGATAATAGAAGACAAGGTTGACATTGTGATCAGAATCGAGATAAATATCTTAACAACCAATTATAACATTAACGTGTCATACCATATCGTCCAACCAGCAGATGTTTCACTTTCGCTTCTTTCAGACCCTTTGAGGTTTGAATATCTTCAAAATCTGAAACTGCGAAAGGGAATTACAGTGAAAGCTCAACTTGCGGACAGCTTCAATAAGAGGACAACTCCCTTAAACGGACACATTTTCGGGAACAAACTTATTTTACGAATTTCTCATACAAATTTCTTTCCTATAAACGGACACTCTCATAAACGGACGCGGACATTTTTTCTTGCTCATTTTAGATAGAAAACCTCCCATATGCGGACACATAATTTTATTTAAGGATTATTTTGTATCAACAAATGAAACTGTTCAGGAATGAACTATAGTTTATTATTTGTAATCATTAATAATTATATTAATATCTTAAAACTGTTTTTGAATTCATTGTTAAAAGTTACTAAATTATCTAATTTATTTAATTTAAATATTTTTTCAACTTGCCAAACATAGTCATATAATACCCTATTTGTTATTGACTAAATAATTTGTTTTTCAACTTTGCTTTTTTTGTTAATCCCTTAATCCCCTAATCCCTATGCAGTTGGTTAAGCATATATATTAAATATTAATATGTATATATGATATAATATAGTAATACAATATTGATATAATGATTGTTATTGTAAGATTTAGCATAGAAATATGTTACATTGTTTAAATCGATCTCTTTCGCTAGCAACCACCATCGTATACAGTCCACCTTTTGAACATACATAAATTTTGGCTTGATCGTTTTGCATTAAAATAAATACAATTATTACAACGTTTTGAAACTTTGGTATTTTTTTCTTGCATTGCTAATCAAAGTTGGTCCTTCGAGCCGGATTTTTTTTTGTAAATTTGAATCGCTTTTGAATCTTGTGGTGGTTGCTGGATCTTTTGGATATTTTGGATCTGCATACATTTTGGGTATTTGGTATACCTAGAGGTAAAATTGTATGGATTTTTTTGAAAATATTTTGTTGCTGTATATTAGGTTTGCTGTATTTGCTGCATTTGCTTGGTTTTCTGTTCAGGATAGTTTGGTGTATTTTTCTGAAAGACTTAAAGTGGTGCATAATTTGGTGAATCCGTGGTTTGATATAATTGTTGCTCTGAATGAATACACTTAGGCAAGCACGTGGACATTTGAAAGGTTCCATAACGCGTGCACATTCGTATATTTCAGAATTAGCTGATGAAGACATAGATAATTTAGAAACGTGGAAAGATTTTTGCGTTAATCAAAATGAACTCTTTCAATATTCCGAGCAAGAGGGATACGTTGATCTAAAAATTGATTTTGAAACAACGGAAACGAAATATCTTGATGCAAAAAGTGCATTTATTAAAGCGATTCGTAAAAAACACTCCTTCAATTCCGCCGCCTCTTCCACCGCGTGTTCAAGCTAATGGTGATTCATTAGACGATCTATCCAAGCAACAAACCGCCTTGTTGGAGACTTTTCTAAACAGTTCGTATCCCACCTTAGCTACAAAGTCTAACGAAATTGAGTTGCCTAAGTTCAAAATATCTCCTTTTGGTGGCGATTATGCGAATGGCCAGAGTTTCGGGACATGTTCCTCGGGAGCGTTGATTGTTAGAAAAAACTTACCGGTGCACAGAAAATGCGTTATTTAAAATCGTTTTTAAGTGATGATGCCGCAAAACTTTTGAACGGTATCGAAATAGCGGATTCGAATTATGAGCAAGCATGAAGCATAGCGCCGCTATAACAAGCCGTTATACATTATTAACGCGCATATTGAAAGTTTTTTTTAAATGCCAACGGTAGTTGTCGAGGATAGTGGACATTTGCGTCGGTTAGCGGATAAATCGGATGAAGTAATTCGCGGTTTGAATTCTCTGAAATCTGAGAGTAGAGATCCTTGGCTGATTTATCTTTTTCTCAATAAAACAGACTGAGAAACGCGCAAAGCGTGGGCTCTTCATATAAACAATTCGGAAAACTCAACCGTTGAAGAACTTGTCGGGTTTTTGGAAAAAAGATGCGATGCTTTAGAAGCATGCACAACTAAATCAATTGATTCCAAGAACCGTGCAAATAGACAAAATACGCGTTCGGGTAGTTCTTCAAGCAATATCAAAAGCCCTGCTGTCTCCAATTTTGTATGCCCTATGTGCAATGAAAATCATATTCTTCTATTATCTCTCGCCGTAACTATGCCAGGGACAAAAAACTGTGCTATAATTGTTTAGGAAGCAACCATTCTTCGTCGAGATGTCGATCAAAAACTCGTTGTCCTCATTGCCGCATTCGTCATCATGTTCTTGTGCATCTCGATCCGCCGCCGCCGGTTAGTGAAGCTACTAATTTGAATGCAGAAACACCCTCGACATCTCGTCCTTCCGGTATTTTGCCCACAGTGGTTGTACAAATTGCAAATATTTTTGGTACAAAACATCTTTGTCGCGTTTTGCTCGACACAGGTTCTCAAGCTTCGTTTGTAACCGAAAGTTTGGTAAAAAAGTTACATCTTCGTCACGCTCGTCTTCCTATTTCTGGAATCTCTTCGCTAGAAGCTGGTGTTACACAGGGTGTCGTTAGCCTAAATCTTAAATTTTGTTTTGATTCAAATGAAATGGATGTTGAACCCTTCATTTTGAATCAAATCACTTCGAAAACTCCACTGTTGCCTCTTGATCTTGATAATTCTTTGCTGGTGGATGACTTAAGATTGGCCGATCCAGGTTTTAACATTCCAGGTCCTATTGATGTTTTGCTAGGATCTGACAAAGCCTGGAGTATTTTGCGTGATGGTCGTCGCACTGATAGGAACGGTAACTTGATCGCCCATAATACCATTTGTGAATGGGTAATAACTGGTAACACCCAAACGAAGGAAATTGTCTCTTTGCCGGTAGGGATTGTGCAGGATGTTGATGTTATTCTTAAATCGTTTTGGGAAATCGAAGAACTTCCTCATATTTCATATTAGTTAGATTCTGGTGACTTTGCAGATGCTCACTTTTGTAAAACCTTCTCTCGCGCGCCTGGTAGTAAATATATTGTCGAGCTGCCTTTTCGACAAAAGGATGTCGCTTTCAGCAACACTCTCTCAGGAGTCTTGTCCAGGTTGTTTGCTATGGAACGTCGTTTTTCTCGCCAGGAAAATCTTCGGTTAGAGTATTGTCGTTTTATGAAAACTTACGAGGAGTTAGGGCACATGGAACGTATTTCGGAAAGCGAGATTGAACCTACTTCTGGGGAGATTTTCTATTTGCCGCACCATGCTGTTGTAACAAACAAATTACGGGTTGTTTTCGATGGGTCACATAAGGATGGAAACGGTACCAGCTTGAATGAAATGCTGCATATAGGACCCCCACTCCAACGTAATTTGATTGCGGTTTAGAGTAAATAAATTTGTGTTTTGTGCTGACATTGTCAAGATGTTTCGGCAAATTTGGGTTGACAAGAAACATCGTGATTTTCAACGTATTGTGTGGCGAGAAAATCCTGATGAACCCATTGCACACTATAGACTTTGTACAGTCACCTACGGTACTTCTCCTGCTCCATTTCTCTCGATGCGTGTATTGAAACAACTTGCCTTAGACTATGCGAATCTATTTCCTACTGCATCGCATTCCATATTGCATGATTTTTATGTCGATGATATCATGACAGGGTTGGATTCGGTATCAGCTATTTTGGAATTGAAAAGTGAGGTGGTGGAACTTTTATCTCTTGGAGGTTTGCAGTTGAGTAAATGGAGCTCCAATTGTTGGCCAGTTTTGAAAGGGCTGGATTCTGAACCGACATTTTCTCTTGATCTGAAGAGCTCTGACAATTGTACGAAGGTTCTTGGACTTGTTTGGAATCCTCACCGCGACGTTTTTACCTTCAAAATATCTTTAGAGAAGGAATCGCCGTTGTCACCCACTAAGCGAATGCTGTTGTCAGAGATTTCGAAAATCTTTGATCCTGTGGGTTTCCTGGCTCCTGCTACCATTTTATTAAAAATGCTGTTCCAGGAATTATGTGTGCATGAAACTAAGATCGGATGGGATGATCCACTGCCAACTGAAATTGCTGACAAATGGATTTTTTACCGAAAGGATTTTCTCTATTTTGAAAAAGTTGAAATTTTGAGAAGGTTTACGTTAAATTCGAGGAATTTTGATATAGTAGAATTTTCAGATGCATCCGAGAAGGCATATTCATCGGTTGTCTATGTTCGAACTTTGTCTGAAAGTGGAGAGATCGAGGTTCAACTTGTAGCAGCTAAAACCCGCGTCTCACCTGTGAAGCAGTTAACAATTCCACGTCTTGAACTCGGTGGTGCGCTGCTATTAAGTCGTCTTCTAAAGTTGATTCGCTCTTCTTTGGATATAAAACCTTCCCATACTTTTGTTTTTTGTGATTCAGAAATTGTGTTAGCCAGGCTTTCTTCTCCTTCTCGTCGATGGATTACGTTTATTGCCAATCGTACTGCAGAAATACTTGATGTAGTTCCCCGTTCAGAATGGAACTATATTCGTTCTGAGGAAAACCTAGCTGATTGTGCATCGAGGGGGATTGAGCCTAGGAAATTGTTGCAGTTAGGAATATGGTGGAAAGGTCCAGATTGGCTTTCGATGGACTTCGATTCTTGGCCGATTTCAGTTGAAAGAGTGGAACTAGAAGAAGTGCCTGTAATGAGAAAACAACCTGTCGTTGTCAATGTATTTTGTGCACAAGAAGGACTTCTCGACAAGCTAGGAAAACGAGTCTCTTCGTGGTCTCGATTCATTCGTATTGTAGCTGTTTTTGTTCGTTTAGCCAGGAATTGTAAACTTCCTCGAGATAAACGAGTTAAAGGTTTCTTGTGCTCCTCAGAGTTGCTTTATGCAAAGCAGAAATGTCTGTTATGGGCTAAAAATGATGTCGCCGAGGAAATACAGTCTTTGAAAACAGAAGGACATGTCTCTATTCGCTCTAAACTCTTATCTTTGTCGCCGTTTCTGGATGATGTTGGGCTACTTCGTGTTGGGGGAAGAATTTCAAATGCTGTTGATGTTTCTTTCAGCTTAAAACACCCTACAATCTTGCCGAAAAGTCATTCGATCTCTATATCGATTCTTCGAGATGCTCATTTCAAATTTCTTTACGCAGGTGTATCAGAACTTTTTTCATTGGTACGACAAGAGTTTTGGATTCTTGGAAGCAGAAGCCTTATAAGAAAAGTGGTTCATGACTGCATGGATTGCTTTCGTCAACGTCAAGCCACCTCATCACAACTCATGGGAAATTTGCCATCGTCAAGATTGTCACCATCTTTCGCCTTCGATCGAAGCGGCTGTGACTATGCGGGACCTATTAATCTACGACTAGTTAAAGGAAGGAATCCGAAGTTTGTGAAAGGTTACTTCGCGCTATTTGTTTGTATGGCGACAAAGGCGTTGCACTTAGAAGTCGTCAGTGATCTGTCGACTGATGCATTTTTGGCGGCGTTGAGACTATTTATAGCTAGGAGGGGAAAGTGCAGCGTCATCTACTAGGACAACGGCACCAATTTCCAAGGAGCTGCCAGAACCTTGTGTGAGTGGTATAAGTTGATACGATCCGAGGAACACAACGAGCTTGTTTCGGCAACATTGGCAGCTGATAGTATCAAGTGGGAGTTTATTCCTCCACATAGCCCTCATTTTGGGGGGCTGTGGGAAGCGGGGGTAAAACAGATAAAATTGTGTTTTCAGACGATTGTACGACATTTGGAACAGTTTTTTCACTGACAGATCTGACAATATTGTAAGATCTGACAATCGTCTGTACTTAGCTTAAGTTGCTGTAATTTTGAGTGTATTGTTCCCTTTCATCGCGTTCCGTTATTGCAAAAGTAATTTCCTTTCGTTTCCTATCTTCTGCTATACATTTTTGGAGTCATTTCATTTCGTGATACAAAGGGAAGTTTGCGCTTCGGTAAAAACACTTTTTTTTATCCATGCAAAGTTCATTGCATATGTTTTTTTAAATTTAATATTGGAAAAACACAAGCTGCAGAGATTACAAAACATAAAGAAGCTATTGGTAAATGGTAAGGTGCATCTAATATAAATGAAAAAAAAAAACTTGTCTCAGAACTGAGGTTTACAAAATTGACTACATGTGCATGGAATGGTTTTCAAGTGCCAGAAACCGCTCAAATTGAAATATTTTGAGTGATTTCAATTTTTAATATACAAATTTAATATGAAGTTTAAAACAAAGAACACCCTTTATTTCAAGCTTTCTACTAAATGAGAACGAAGGTTTTGTTGTACTGCAATTATTTGAATTTTGCAATCAAAGCGGCCTTATTAATAAACTCCAATATATTATATTATATTTAATCATTGCAAAGTATGTGTAAAATTTTATTAACAAAACAAATAAACAAATATTTAATACATGTTAATTAGCTAGTTCATAGATAAAAAGAACAGAAACTATAGTGACACATTTTTCCCTATTGCCATTGTCAATTATAATCAATTGATAAAACATAACAACAAAGATTTTTCTCCGGGAAAATAATTATATTATATGTAGATAACCAATATCCTGAATCTGAAAATGAAACCCATTTTCATTCATCAGATTTAGTTTTTGAGATATGACATACGGATTCTCCTTTAGAAAACAACCTGCCAATGTGGCAAACAAAAATTAAAATTTTCTTCAAAACCAACCAAAAATGATGTTTTCCATGAAAGTTGGTCGTTTGGTAGATGGTACATTAGAATAAATCCTTTTATTGCGGTCATTTGAGTTGAAATTTTTGTTGCCTCATTCACCGCAAATGTTACAAAAACATTGTGGGATATTAAAACAACTTCTCTGTGATGTAGATATTGTTATAATTTCTTCATAGCTGCAAAATGTGCGACTACTCTAACTAAAATACAGGCCCATATTCTGCATTTCGAATGAAATCGAATTGAAATCGCATTTCAATTTCACATGAATTGAAATTCCATGTTCTACAATTCGTTCGTTTTCCAAAATTTCGCAATTAGTTCGAAATGTCAAAATGCAAGGTGCCTCCATTTTTAATCGTGTTTTAAAGTGAAATTACACTGAAGATGAAAATTATTCTATATTATTGGCATTTGTAAGGGAAAAAAGAATGCGGAACTGGAAAGAAAAAATTAGCCGAACAATTTTTTAAGAAAAAACTTGCCCGACGCGACGGCGTGAATATACCTACCTAAATATGAATGGTTCTGATGATTTTTGTATTTTTTTATTCGTATGTTCTTATGTTTTCTACGAAAATAATAATAAATAAATAAACAAAAACATGAAGTTTGCTTACATTTTGTACCAAGACATACAAAACAATCTGCAAATGCACCGATTTCACAACGTATTAAAATGTGGATTGAAAACATTTAGAAAACGGAATGAAACGAAATGCAGAACATCAATTTTCATGTTCGAAATTAGAATTCACTATTAGCATTTCGAACGAATTATGGAACACCTAAATTCAATTTCGCCATGTGAATTCACAATAAGTGGAATGCAGAACATGGGCGACAATAAAGCTTTGTAGGCAAGACTAAAGCTGATGGATTAAAAAAGATGGTAGATTTAAATTTACCGTTTTTGAATATAAGAGAAAAATAAAAAAATTCCGGAAAATTTTGAAAAAGTTAAATTTTGTAGGTATGTGTAATTGATAAATAGTGAAAAACGATATTTAACAACCCATTTGACAGAAATTTTCATCATTGAGAATTTAGCAGAACATTATGAATTACAAGAAAATTGATAATTATTGACAAGTTTTTTTTATCTAAACGTAAATTATCAGTATTAATATTTAAAATATTTTTACTAAAGGAAATATTTCAAATCACATCTCAAAGTGCTGTACAGCTGGCACTTTATATGCTAAAAGACTTGGCCATTGCAATGATCATAATAATGAAGTTAAGGAAATACCACCCCTATGGCAAGGTCTATGTTTATCTGCCCTCGGATTATGTTGCTCTCGCCAAGAAGAAAACCTACATTGCATAGCTGGACGTGAGGCGGCCAATATGGTATCAAATTGCACTGGTGATGGCAAATACAACACATCTGCCTATACATCATGTTGCAAGTCATGCCAAATAGGTTTAGCTGTTTCAGCTGCAGGAAATAATTGCAGTGATACTATAACCGATTTATTTGCCAAAGATGAATCCTTTACAATATGTTGCAATCATGCACATTCCGCTGCTTTAGCAGGAACAAAACCAGAAACAACACACGAAGAGGGTACAGTTGTGCTAGCTAATGATGGTAAATTAAAATTTTTTTATATAAAAATTTTTGTATATATAAAATTTGATGAATAGCTCTACATAATACATAAGGTCAATTTTTAGAAGACATTTGTGAAACAATTGGTGTTCAAAAACTTTGTGAGCATATTTGTGTGAATACAAAATCTTCGTATGTTTGTAAATGCCACAAAGGCTATAGGTTGGATGCAAATGGTATAACGTGTTCAAAAATATCGACTGTGGGCGATGAACCTAATGATGAAGTTACAGAAGTCATCGATGAAGAAGATGATGATCTCTCGGAAGAGTATGAACAGGAAACAACACCGTAAGTAAATTTTGTTTTTATTGAGAAAATTTAAGGTATATATAAAGAAGTATCACTTTAAAATGAACAATTTTCTTTAGAGAGTGCCACCTAGGATTTGAAAAAGACAAAATAACTGGCAAATGTCACGATATTGATGAATGTTCAAAAGGACAAACCAGCTGCTTGGATCATGAGTTTTGTTCAAACACACCGGGCAGTTATAAATGTATTTTCGTAAAAACATCCAAGTGTCAGCGAGGTTATCGATTTAATACAAATACAGAAGAATGTGATGGTAAGTTATTGTCGTTTTCCATTGATCTTCTAGAAGAGCCTTCTATTTTCAATTCTGAAATAAAATAAGAACCATATTTTCTCTTTTCAATAAAAGAACTGCCATTTTGAGGGTTTCAGAAGGCTTCTGGACGAAAATTTTTATGTACAAATACCTACGGATAATTTTTATTTTTATTTTATTTTTGTTTTTTTTTAAAGACATTAACGAATGCTTGGAAGAAAGTCATGATTGTAAAAAAGATGATGAAACATGTTTCAACACACGTGGTAGTTACACTTGTAAAGATAAATTTTTAAAAAAATGTCAAGATGGGTTTATTTTCTCTGCTGAAACTGGGAAGTGTGAAGGTAAACATCATGAGTGTCAATTTCTTGTGCTTGCATTTGTTTTATTAATTTGAGAGGCATATACATTTCCGACTCAATTTCGCAAGCTTTGTTTTGTTTTATGAGTTGTACTTGTAATTTGTTATAATAATTTCTTTGAATGTCTTCTATTACAACAGGGGGGTTACATCAGGAAAATTCCAAAAGTATCCGAATTAATTATACGTAGTTAGTGAATAAATAATATTTACTATGATTTGTTACATCTGCACACACAATATAGTTATTCAATAAACAAGAGTCATGAATTTTGTAAAATAAAGTGCAGAACACATTATTTTAATCCGATTTCAAAAGAAAAAAATACAGGAACATTACTTCAAATCGATGGATTTCAAATCTTATGTCGAATTCTTTTCAAAAAAAAAAGAATCGATATTTTTTCCAAAAGGAATTCGACATTAAACTCATAATTCAAACTTTAAAGTGACAGGCAACAAATGATCTGACATTAAAAAATACTTCATTTACTAGATTTAACTACGTAACGTAGCTGTTGTTGTTTGTTTCTAAAAAGTTACAGTTATGCCAACCTTAGAATTTAATAATTATTCCACAGGTATAAAATTATAACTGTTTTCGATTGAGAGACTCATTTATGAATAAATACACTGCCTAAATGTATCCGTAGAAGCGAACATATTTTTTGGCTCAACTGAATAGGTTCAACAGCAAAAACTTTACTTTACGTTGAGCTGCGTCGGTCAATTTTACTCAAAATTTTGTCTACCAATAATTTTAATTGTGTTTTACCTGTTAGCGTCGAAAATAGGCCGCGGAAAATTTTTAAGCGAGGAAGAAAACGGTAAAATAAAAGCATTTCGAGAATTAGGCCTAAACCAGCGATGCATCGCGAAAAAATTAACAGAAGTCAAAATGAAGTAAGCAGTTATTTGCGAAACGTCGAAAAGTATAGACAAAATATGAAATATGAAAGTTATATGGCCACATTAAGAGCCCATAGACGTGCAATCATCACAGCAGCTTCCAATTCTCATGATTCCGCGTCAAAAATCAAGATAAAAAACGGTGTAACATGTAGTTTTGCTGTGTTAATATAGAGGCATTATCATGTTGGAATGACAACGATTGTTCCAAACAGATCAGGTCTGTAAGAAGGCCTTTTCTAGCACACCTTTATACGCATTTGCATTCATTCTCGATATAAAAAATTGGAGTTCGAAATTTCCGTAGAAGGAAATAGCTCCCCACACCATGACACTACCTCCACAGCAATGCAAACGGCTTTAAAATGCTCCTATTTTTTTAGAAGGTCATGAAAATAATAATTACAGCCATCGGGGACCTTTAAATAAATTTTTTTTTCATTTGAGAAAATCGCTTGTTGCCAGTCAGACTTCTACGACATGTATTTTTTACAAAATGGAGACGAATTTCATTTCTGGATTCGTTAAATGGTAGTTTTTTCAGATTTTTTTTTCTTTTCAAATATTTAGCACTTTTAAAAACCCGTTTTATTGTCGCCAAACTACATGTTACACCGGTTTTATCTTGATTTTTGACGCGGAATCATGAGAATTGGAAGCTGCTGTGAGCGGCAGTGTAAATACAAATACTTTTCCGCAAAAACGATATAACTTTTTTTTTTAAATGATTTTTTTTTTATTTTTTGTTGCGACTTTTATGTCGGTGTAAGACGCCCTTTGTTATGGTAGGTGTGTTTTATTCATTGTTGCATAGTCAGCGCAGCATAAGTTTGAATAAAACGATTAGGTACTCACTCTATACGTTTATTTCAATAATTCAAAGTTCTATCGTCAGCTCAGCCATTTTTTTTTTACTGACTTCTTTTTCGCCAGCAATCAAATTGTTTTTGTTTGCCAAGGGAAATTTTGCTGCGCTGGCTATGCAGCAATGAATAAAACGCACCAGGTATGAAGGTGTAAGAGCTCATAGTTTAATCTTCTTACATTCTAAATAATTTTTTTTTGGGGACTTTGCACCCGTCCTGTACTTCTCTGCTCTGTACAACTGCAGTGAAGTAATACTATTTTAATTTTGTAACATATGTATGTATGTATAACTCAAATAATTACAAAAATATAGCTTGCGGAAATTGTGTAATGAAATCTGACGCTGCCTCCCGTGCCATATGATCTTATTTCGATTTTCTAAACAAATAATTTTTTAACTTCAAACTATCGAACAGATTATGGACATACTGATGATAACTTAGGACGAACCGGTTTAAATGGAAAAGTTGAAAAATGTTCTTCTGGATTCCGTTTAAAGCATGGACAGTGCATTGGTAAGGATTAAAAATTTGTTTAATTTATCTCGAAAAAAAAAACTTGTGGGCTTCAAAACAACATTTCTGACATTTCTTAGATGCTTTTATTTTAATTTTTGACATATTTCTATGAAAATACGTTTATTTTCAAAAACAGATATCAATGAATGTGAGACGGATAAAAACGCATGCGATAAAAATCAAAATTGCAAAAATGACGTAGGTGGTTATCGATGCGAATGTAAAAGTGGCTTTAACATGGATACAGTAACGAACGCATGTGAAGACATAAACGAATGCGTAATCAATAATCACAAATGCTTGCCAACGCAGAGATGTGATAATACGATTGGTTCCTATACATGTATAAGATTGCAAAGCTGTGGCACTGGCTACACTTTAAATTCTGAATTGGCAATTTGTGAGGACGATGACGAATGTAAACTGGGAATTCACACATGTTCAGATGGATATGAATGTCGAAATACTAAAGGATCATTTCGATGTGATCGTAAACGTACTACAACTACGACGACAACAACAACGACGACTACGACGACCTCAATTCCAATAGCTGTCAAATCAAAAATAAACTCAGCTTTGGGATATTCAAATAGTTATGGTTATTCGTCATCTGCAACTAACAGTCAACTACAAAGAAATGTTCCAAATTATCAATTGAAGCCACCATATTCGAGTGGTTCGGAATCTCCATGTGGATCAGGATTTCACAGGAATCATGTCGGAGCTTGTGTGGGTAGGGTATACCTACAAATGTACTCGTTGACTTAATTAACAAATTTTTTTTGTCTTCCATCAAAAAAATTTATAAAAAAAAGATAGTGACGAATGCCAAACACCATCTATATGTGGATCACATCAGCGCTGTGTGAATACCAATGGATCGTACCGTTGTGAGAACCTATTAAAATGTCGTGGTGGTTTTAAATCATCTCCAGATGGACGCGTTTGTATTGGTAAGTGAAATAAGACTATTATTAATAATTTACTTACAATTTTGAAAGAAGTTTCCATGTAAAATTCTGCTTTTATTTCTTGTCGGAGAATGACATCAGAAGAAATTTAACTCGCAGCTGTTAAAAATTACTTAAATTATGTCGAATTCCTTTCTAAAAATCGATTTTTTTTCTGTAAAAACGAATCTTGCTAGCAAGATTCGTGCTTTGTGTTGCATTGCGGTGAAGTGTATTATATTTTTTTTAGAAGATCTATCCGAGGTATCAATCGGAACGGGTACCTTCATTGAAAATTCTCCGATTTCGAATAAATCGGCAAAAAATGCAAATTGTTAAAAACAAATTTTAATTGTTTAATTCGCCCAGATATCGACGAATGCACCACAGGCCAGCATAATTGTGTTAACAATCAAAACTGCATCAACCGTTCCGGAGGCTTCATATGCACTTGCCCACCTGGTCATAAACTGGACATCAATAATCGTTGTGTCGACATCAACGAATGCGACCAAGACAACCCACCAGTTTGTTCGATGACTTCGACGTGCATGAACACCATCGGATCATTCCATTGCGAATGCAAGAACGGTTATAAAAAACACCATGCAAACTGTATCGACGTAGACGAATGTAAAGAGATACCCGGTCTTTGTCAGCAAGAGTGCTTAAATTTTTGGGGTGGCTATCGGTGTTCTTGTAATCCGGGCTACGAGCTCAATAGCGATAATCGAACATGTAATGATATTGACGAATGTGAAGTGCACAAGGCCTATGGACTGTGCATGGGAATTTGTTTAAATGTTCCAGGTTCGTACGCTTGCAGTTGCCCTAGGGGCTATAAACTGTCAGAGGACAATAGATCCTGTGTGGATATAAACGAATGTGCAACGGGTAATTATTGTACAGGACGTAATGATGTTTGTACAAATACCAGAGGAAACTTCCGTTGCACAACGATACGCTGCCCACCTGGTTATGAACACGATCCCGATAAAAAGCAGTACGATAATCTTTTTGTCGTCCTTACAACAAAATTTAACTAGTTTTCTTTTCTTTTTTTGCAGTCGATGTCGTTTGAGGGATAATTGCCAGGGTTATAACTGTTACAGTAAACCTGCGTTCTACACCTACAATTTTATTACACTTGTTTCTAAACTACCCATTTTGCCCGAAGGTAGAATGCTATTTACATTACGCGGTCCAAAATGGTTTGAAAATATCGATTTTGATTTGAAAGTTGTAAGGGCTCATGCGGCAGCTAATATTGAAAAAGCAACAGAAAGTCATTTTTCGTAAGGAATTTTAAAAAACAAAATATTTAATTTAATAAGAATTAATAATTTTTATATTTTGAATATTTTACAGAACTAGAAAACTTGGTCATCAAGTTGAACTGAGCCTTATACGAGAGTTAGAAGGCCCACAAGATGTTGAATTGGAACTTAGTATGAATGTTTTTAAGAATGGTCAGCCTGGAGGCAAAAGTGTTTCAAAAATTTTCATTATTGTTTCTCAGTATTCGTTTTAAATAATAAAATAGAAAAACCAAAAATCTAATCATTAAAATGTATTTGATGTGATGTAATAAATAATAATAAAGCTAGTTAAAAAGTCTCATTGCTATGCAATGAGACAACAGAGGGTTTCTTCAATCTGGCACTGGAGAGAGTTATCCGTGGATCTTTAAATAAGGATTTTTAGAAATATTTATTTAACAATCGAAGAAAATTTATTCATATTATTATTATTTATTTTATTATTCATACAAGAATGTCAGTTTATTAGACTTGACCATTCTTTATCCCGTCAATTTCATTGAATTTCTGAACAACAACAACAACAACAACAACAACTTAAAGGTGCTACCACCAATTGTATACGAATTAATTTATAATTCGTTTTAATTAATTATTTTGCTGGAGATATAGCTATTTCAAGGGGTGCCAAGCCCTATCATCAGTCTCCTTTTCTTTTTTATACCTTATTTCGATAGACTACAATTCGTAGTACGTATCGAAGGGGGAGAGGTTGGAAGATCGGTAACGATAAGATAATACAATAAATAATAATAATAACTTAATAGTCTGGTCTGTTACCGATGTTCCAAACTCTCCCCCTTTGATACGTACTACGAATTGTATTCTATCGAAATAAGGTTTGGAGAAAAATGGAGGCGGAACAAGACAGCATACTTGAAGGCGCTTAGAAAAATGCTGATGCTTCAAATGCATTTGATAAACAAACAAACAACACATCTCGACCTGTGACGTCAGTGGTCTTAAGCGGTGGAATGCGTAGTGCATACGACTTCTAAGACTGAGTAATCTGATATGCGTAGGTTCGATCCCTAGGTGTGCATGTAGAAAGTTATTCAAATAAAATTGGATTAAAGCTCAGCACCACTAAAAAGGAGACTGATGATAGGGCTTGGCACCCCTTGAAATAGCTATATCTCCAGCCAAATAATTAATTAAAACGAATTATAAATTAATTCGTGCATACAATTGGTGGTAGCACCTTTAAGTTGTTGTTGTTCAGAAATTCAATGAAAATTTAGTCCGATAGCGGACAAATTTTTGAGGGAAACACATATCGCGGGGGAAACAAAATTCCCCTCGAAATTTCCAAACAGGCCACATTATTTAAAGAAAATGAATTTTTTGTGCACGGACAATTAGTGCACAATCAAAGGGCTGTGACTACCCTTAGAGCCAGTGTGTTTAAGTCATAAAAGTTAAAATTATAACGGATTTTATTTTTCTCAGAAGATTTGAGATATGAGGTTATATTAAAGCCTAAATGTCAATACCGTGGGTGTTAGTACCGTGATATATTTATTGAAGTAAAACTTCTTTTGCGGCATGGGGGTAAAAAATTTTTCTATGGAGCTGTCAGTGACATGTCAAACCGACATACAAATTCCCGTCACGAATTACAAAATTCAGCGTCACGATATTATATTTTCGTTAAATGCAATGGTTCGTGCATTTAATATATTCGTTAAGATGGTTAGTGAATTCGAGTAAGGGTTTTTTGTGGGAAGAATTTTATTTCTGAGGATTTTTTTCTGTTGTGTTGGATTTTCGGCCATTGGTCGATTTAATGCGAGGAAGCATAAATTATGTATAGTTGTAGGTTTATTGGTTTTGCATGGAAATATTCTGCAATCTATTGTGTCTCTCGCTCATTGGGTGTTGTTGAAGTAAAACTTCTTTTGCGGCATGGGGGTAAAAAATTTGTCTATGGAGCTGTCAGTGACATGTCAAACCGACATACAAATTCCCGTCACGAATTACAAAATTCAGCGTCACGATTTTGCAACGGTTCTGAGTTTCAAATCGGGTGCTCTGAGTGGTAGGACTTGAAAAATACTTGCCCTGTTGTCGTGAAAGAAGTTTTACTTCTAGCGCGTGTACATAAGTACGCACACTCTTTTTTATGATGAACTTAAATTAAATGATTTCATGCAATTTTGCTAAAAATCTTGTTATTTTTTTTATTAAGAATGGTACCAGTATTTCGGACAAAACATATTAAAACAAATTTGTGCAATAAATGTTGAGTTATAACCTAGCATAAAAATAAAGACTCCAACCTCAATGAACAGATTTGAAAAACTAAAAAACATACAATTTTGAATAAAACATTGGCTTTTAAAGTTGAAAACGTCAAAACAAAGAGAGAATTTAGAAACTCAACAAAAATATTTTCAAAAAGAGTTAGAACGTATAAAAATACAAAAATAAAAAATCAGTGTCCGCACCATGTCTTCGAGATTTAGTACTTTTTACCATATTTTTTGTTCCTTAAAAGTTGTAGTAAAATGCTCTTACAGATTTAATACCATGCCTATTTAAAGACAAATAAAATAAAAAAAATTAATTTTCAATGACTTTTAATTTTACCAAAATTCTTATTTAAAAAATCACAGTTGGCAGAGAATCACCCAGTAACTATTATTAATCCAGGGAAAATTGACCTGAACCAAATCCGAAAATTCCGGGTACTTCTGAGATCCTTGAGCGTTTTCAGATAGACGTCACCAATAAAGGACATACGGAAAAAGACTGCAGCTGGTGTCAAGGCCGTAGCCAGGGGGGGGGGTCACAGGGGTTTGACCCCCCCCCCCCCCGAAATGTTTTCCTAATCACATTTTTAGTTTCAGTGAGTATGTTTTACTTAAATTTTTGCTGTAATTATTAATAATTAATGTTCAAAATTTTCTGATTTTAGTATAAAGAGTATCAGCCGTATTTATAAACGCATTATAGCGAGTGCATAAACTTATACACTTCTTATAATGCCTCTAAGCACGAAAATTGTATTTATAAAACTTTGCAATGTTGAATAGTGGCATTATAAGCTAAACGCGTTTCAGGGTTGAACAGTGTCTATATAAGGATATTTTAGTATCGAAATGTCACTTTGACTCACAGACAACAATATAATAGATATTAGGGTAGCGCTTATTTTGGCAATTTTTGAATTTCTTTTTTGTCCTCCCCTAAAAATGATTATTGTGTACCTGTACAATGTACATACAAGCACGTTGTGCTTTTTTTTTTAAAGCGGCTAGCTTAGGTAACACCGAAAAATAATTGTACGAATTGAATCGCAGCCGTTTTTCACATTAAAAATAAAAAAATAGAAATATTTTTTTATTGGATACTACTTCTTCGAGGAATTAAATTTTTGCACTCTTAATAGAACTTCAAATGTGTGCCAAATTTACTTCAAGTGTGTGCAAAATTTAATTAAAATGTGCCAAATTTGGAGATTTTTGATCACTTTCAGGAAAGGACTTAGAATAATTTTAGACATTGCGAACAAAAGAGCCACCCTAATAGACATATTTTCTTTTCAATAAAAACACCACCGTGTAGAGTGAAGAAAACACAAATCTTCTAATGAATCAATAAAAATGATTTTTTTTTTAATATATTACTTTATTAACATACAACGCAAAAACCACACAAATAACAATAATCTGAATAATAATATTAGAAGAAAATAAAAGAATCCAATCGGCTGCGCAACAGAATTGTTTTTTTTTTATGAACAGCTGAGATTTGTTTGTCAGTTTTGGAAGTAAAACGTAATAGATTTCCTCTTTTTGGTACTTTATTTGACACAAGCGTATTATAACTATACAGGGTAGGGAAATCTTTTATTAATAATAATTTATGTTGCGTTGAATAGTGGCTACATAAATGCTTATGCATTACATAACTATTCAGCCGTTTAGGGGTGTTTAGCGAATTCTAATAAATAAGGCTGTATATGTATAGGTTGCTTCATAATTTTTAATAAGCGTACCGTGGCGTACCTACCCTGAGAATTTTTTAATACAACCGCAAACGACATAACCCCTTTTGCTTCAACTGCATATGGTATATCTAAAGCAGCCCATGCACATAATACAAGTGTGCACACAATTGTCATGACACCAGTGTGGTATTCCAATATACATATAAATATTTTGATTTTTTCTACACCGTGTGCCACACCGAAATCGGTGCACACTCATACAGACCACACAATTAAGATGCACCGACAAAAGTGTGCACACAAGTGTCGTGTGCATGGGCCTCTTAAACAACTCAAGAAAATTTTGTGTACCTAGATAGGCAGGTGACATGAACCAATTTGTATATTATGTCATTTTTTTTATTTCGCTTCAAAATAAACAACTGGAGTCTTTGTATGTATTAGTTTCCACTTCATTTATAGTGGAAACATTTTACCCATTTCATAGTATGCGTTTCTTTTCTGTCGCCTGAAAGCTGAAAACAAAGCAACCCATCATTGACTTTTTTTTAATTTTTACTTCTACATACACACTTCCAATGCAAAATAAAAAGCCATAAGCATAAACAGAATAAGATTGGTACCGTTATTAGAATGAGCAAAACACACTCTGATTTGGTAGCAAGTATACACTAGACCCAGTAAATCAAAAATGTTTGGTGTATTATTACTTTTGTTACACATTGTTATTATGTATTGTATACAAAAATAATAGCGTTTTGAAAAGGAAACAAATTTTTGTTCGCTCTGCTTACATTTTGTGTTTGTGAAGCTTGATGCCTATTGCCTGACACGTTACATTTAAACCATTGAATGCGAAGCGGTCGGTCGTCCATGCAGCGATTGTAATAAAATTAATTTCATTGTTTTTTTAAATAAAAGTCAAAATTATAAGCTTTCTTTCAGATGTGTCTTTGTAGGTAGATACTTATTCTCAATGTAGTAAGCATACATAAATAATTTCTTTGGTTCCCAACAGGTAGATTCAAGATTTGTTTAGAAAAATGTCAAAAAGAAAACAAGAAAATACATTGCTGAAATACATGTTCAAGAAAACTAATCCAACTCTTGATGTGGAGAGTAGTAAATCTTTGGATAAAAGTCCTTTTTAACCTGTTCCTGATCCACAAAACAAAAATGACGGTCCTGAATGTATTAACTCCATTAGTACAGATATTTCCCAAGAAAACGTTGAACAAGCTGATACAGATATTTCTCAAGATAATATTCAAGAACATATATTAGATTTGGGTAAGTTTCTGTGTTCCAAAACCAAAATTGAAGATGATGTGAAGTATAAGCTGTTAACTTCGCCTTGGAGACCCGATAAAACATTTGCTTTCCCTATAACTGACACCAAAAGGAAACTTAAATTTCAAATGCATTGGTTTGATAAATTCTCATGGCTTGTTTATACGACAAAAGGGGAGCAAGGTGCCTTGTGTAAATATTGTGTTCTCTTCTCCAAAGAATGTGCGGGTAAAGGCTGTCATCAAAATTTAAAGTGCCTAGTTACAAACCCTTTAAACAAATGGAAGAATGCAATAGAAGATTTTAAACGCCACAGTGAATGTCAATACCATAAAACCTGTCTGTTAGCAGCTGATAACTTTGTAAATGTCCACAAACGTTTACAAAAGAACATCATAAGTCAACTTGACACTGGGCGTGCTTTTCAAATTGCAGAAAATAGGAAAAAACTGGTTCCCATTGTTGAAACTATTAAAATTTGTGGACGGCAAGAATTGGCCTTAAGAGGGACATGTGACTCTGGACCAATAAAATTTAATGAGGCAGGACCAAATATAAACGATGGTAACTTCCGGGCTTTGCTACGAATGAGAAGCAAATGTGGTGATACAAATCTTAAAAAATATTCTGAAAGTTTGTCGTTGAACGCTACGTATTTAAGCCCAACTATTCAAAACGAATTAATCGCTATATGTGGGGAAATCGTTCAGACAAAAATAGTGCAAGCTATAAATTCTGCAGTGTTTCGCTGTTCTAGCTGATGAAACTACTGACATTTCACGTAAGGAGCAAATGTCAATTTGTGTTCGATACGTCGATTATAAAGACGATATTTTTACCTTACGTGAAGACTTTTTGACATTTATTCATGTAGAAAACACTACGGGAAAATATTTAGCCAGAACAATTCTCTCTGCACTTCAAACCATGGGCATAAATTGCAGCAATTTGATTGGACAAGGGTACGATGGTGCTTCTGCTATGAGTGGCAGTTTTAACGGAGTTCAAGCTGTAGTACGCGAGTCTCATCCAGAAGCATTGTACGTGCATTGTAGTGCACACTCTTTAAATCTGGCCTTAGGACATTCCTGCCAAATTCAGTCTATTCGTAATACTATTGGTATCATAAAATCCATTGGGAATTTTTTTAAATTATCGGCAAAGCGCACACATTTGTTGCAGGAATTCATTAGACAGAATTATCCGCAAAATAGCTGGAAAAATTTAACTGCAATGTGTGAAACTCGCTGGGTGGAAAACCATGATGGATTGATGAGATTTAAGGAAATTTTTAAAGCCATAATTTATGCTTTGGAACAGTTGTGTAGTGATAATGACTCTGAAACTTCATCAAAGGCAAGCTGCTTTTTAAGATCTATTTTAGCTAGTGATTTTGCAGTAAGTTTGTGTTGTTTGAGCGTTTTGTTTACGTACACATTGCCACTTTGTAAGATCTTACAATCCCCTTCATGTGACTTAGTATTTGGATTGGAGCATGTGGAATTAATATCAAACACGTTACAAGGAATTCGAGAAAATAGCATCACGGAATTCAAAGTAATTTTTGAGACTGCACAAAACTTACTTAATGTTGCAGATGAGAAACTCAAAATTCCACGAATAGTATCAAGACAACACCATAGGCAAAACGTTAGCACAACAGATCCTGAAACCTATTTTAGGATAATCATAATGATTCCTCTTTTAGATGATTTCTTAAGTCAGCTTAAAATGAGATTCGAAAACCATAAGTCCATAATTTCCTCTTTGTGCATTCTGATTCCATCAACTCTGGGCAAAAATGAACAAAGTTTTAACGATGAATTTTATAAAAAATTTTTGGATTGAGACACTTTAAATGCTAAATATGTGCTATGGAAGACAAAATGTCATAAACAACTCGACGAACAGCGGTCAAAGAGTGCAATAGTAGCTCTTGGGGAGTGCAACAAGGATCTATTTCCTAACATCTACAAGCTTTTAAAAATTCTGGCAACATTACCGGTTTCCACATGCACACCAGAAAGAACATTTTCTACAATGAAACGTCTGAAACTTTTTTAAGAAATTCTACCGGTGAAGAAAGACTAACAGGGTTGGCGTTAATGTCAGTTCATCGACAAATTGAGATTGACACTGAGGAAGTTATCGATGTATTTGCAGCTAAAAAGGCCAGAAAACTGAATATTGTTTTGTAAAAATGTGTAATAATACTATTTAATATTGATGTTATGTACCTACCTAATAAATAACAACATAAATTGGAACTGTATGATTATCTTTTATATAAATAATACCTTGTCGTAAATTTTTCTGCTGAGTACCTATTTAACGGAACTATAATGGAAGCATGATATAAACATATGTATATGCATAAACCTACATGCCCAAATGTTGAAAAAAAAAATTGTTTATGATATGGTTGATTTTCGGCGATGGGCTACTCTAGTTTTGATTACTAATTGGTGAATTTGGTTTTTCCGAATAATTATATCCCCCCCCCCCCCGAAAAAATTGTCTGGCTACGGCCTTGGCTGGTGTGCATTACGGAAAATTTGTGATTAAATTAATCTGGCACTAGATATGCAGATTTTATGACTCCCCAAATGCAGAAATATTTTTTTTCGATTTTTTTGGGGGAGGGGTTCACGAGTAGGAAAGGAGAGGTGGTATGAATTGATGAAAAACTCAGCCTTTCGAACTAGGTCGAGTGGGGTATCGTTTCCATGTATTTTGTAATGCTGAATCAAATAGCGTCACTCAATTTTTGATAGAACTACTTTTTACGAAATTTTGAATATGACGTCATCATTTAAGGACTTCTGACAAAAGCCTCCAACTTCAAATACAATAAAATACAAAACCTTTAAAAAAGAATAAAAATTATTCAACTAAATCGACCATAAGCTAATAGATTCAAGGCACGTATCCAATAAAAGAAATGTGTGCATTTCGATGGGCAAATGTCAACGTTGGCTTTAATCTTAGTTCGTCGAAAATAAGAGCTCGACTGTTTGACGAAAAAAAAAATTGCTAAGTGCCTAGAAGAAGTATTTCGAAATAAGGTGCTTTATCACACCTGGATTAAGCACTTCCCTGCTATGCACTTCACGACAACAATAAGTGGTCCCAGTATCACTACATAAGCAAAGAGGTAGTCTAAACCACAGCACGCTACCATTCACCCTTTATGGTGTGATGATGAATGCTTATACATGGTGTCCACTATTTTTCAAAATAAATTTCCCTGACTTTCCCTGACCAATTTCAAAATGTTCCCTGACCAAAAAATATTGTTTTGAAATATCATTTCAAGTATAGGTACGTATTTATATAATTCCATTAAGTGGTAGGAAATGTACGATGGAGTTCATTAAGTGTCAGACCAAAAGAACTAACCTTGTATTTTTCAAAGATCTATCTATGTATCTATTACCGATTGCATTGAAAGCGAAAAATACAAACTGCACAAATTAAACATAAAAATAAAAATTGTTAAGATTAACAGAAGTAGCGACTATACGTACCTACATACACATATGTATGTAGTAACTTAGTTCATTGTAATGTAATGCAAATTTAAATAAAATACTTTTAAATCATAACTCTTTGTGATAAATAAATTAAATATTTATTTTTTTATAAATAAATGAGAATGTATTAATTCAGGTATATAGAAACCGCTTTTTTCAGTCTTTGTTGCGGAAGAGATGAATATGTATTTAAAAAAAGGAATAATTCATAAAAGTTAGTTAACATAAAATTAATGTGAAGTTCGAATTAAATTTTTGTTCAAGTTAAGGGAGTTTAACACGAAAAAAATCAATAATACCTAGAATTAAATTGTATCAAATCAAAAAACAGTAAATATCGTATTTTTTTTAAATTACATATTTGAGTCCTGAAAAAGATTTTAATCAAACTCAAAACGACATAGTATGGATGAATTTGGAAAACAAGATATAAGCCCTAAACTACTTCAAAATATGTTTATATTTTTACAACTGAATCATCTCTATACAAAGAAAAGCTTCATAATAACGTCGTACATTTTTGTATTTTAGAAATTAAATAATCCCATTAAAAATAACATTTTTTTCAATAGCGAGAGCTGGTAATTAATTTTGTCTTCTTCAGCTTGGGCTTCCATTTTTAACTTTTTCTTTTGATCTTGTAGTTTTTTGATATCTTGTTCTGTTTTTCTTTTAAAGTCAACAGCATTCTCTTGTTTGTTGTTGTTTCTTTTTTTTTTTCTAAATGTCGAATGTATCGACTGTGTGATTCTTTAATATTAGAAATTAAACTTGACACTTTTCCAGTCTCTTTTACACCATCTAAAACTCGCCGTTAAGCAACAAGAGACTCTTCAAGGAGGTTTTCCACTAATTAATAAAAAAAAACTACTCTCAACGAATGCGTTACCATGGAATAATATTAAAACTTTTTTTGTTATTTTCCATAAATCCTTATAATTTTGGTTCTTGCTTAAATTATTGAAATAAAAAGGATCAACTCTTTGGGTTGTTTCATTCAAAACAAAGCCTTTACATTCCGTATTAAAAATTGTTGTTGCATCTGTACACGCATTTACGTACTGTTTCTTTGCCCTCTCAATGCATTCCATCGTCTATACGATTAGATTCATTGAGATTATGAAGAAGATTTTAAAATCTCTTTGTGTAAATATTATTGCTTTTTAAAATATTTCTGGCGTTTAAACTCGATAAGTTCGCTACGAGATCATAACTCAACGGACTTCTTTATTCTATTTTGGAGACAAATCCCGATGTAATGTATAAAAAAAATTAAAGCTTGGACTCGAATAACTCATCTTTAAAAAAATGTTTGTGGTTTTCAACAGGCCATGGCAAAAGATATGAAATAAATAATTTTGAACAGAGATGTCATCTTAACGAAATTTCGGTCAGGAAAAAGTTTCTTATGTTAAAAAGTGCAAAAGAAGTCAGCGAATTTTTAAAAAATGATACAGAAAAAATTCCCTGACCGCTTTCCAAATTCCCTGACTATCTATCCCTGACTTTCCCTGACCAAAATTGTGTTCCCTGACTTTCCAGTTTAGCGGACACCATGTTATACCTGATAAAGGTGAGAAAAGATGCACATGCAAAAATGCTGCAGAACAATAAAAGAACAGCGAGGTATTCTAGCCTAGGAGAAGTAAGAAGAAGATCTTGCGTGAGAAGAGTACGTATGCTGCCTCCTTGCTCGCGACCGAAACAATATTTGGCCGCTGGTCTTAAGACTGGAACGTAGGTTTATCAAAGCAGCGAAAGTTACTTAGAATATTATTTTCAGCTACTGTAGCCTACTAAAGAGCTCGAAAAGAGCAAGTAATAGGGTGAGAATGACCAACAAAGACCCAGTTTCATCATACAGTATAGGTGAGCTAAACTTAGATTAAAAAAACCGCCGGTTTTGATGGCTTACCAGCGAATGTGCATGCTTAAAATTATCAGCGAAGTATATCGGCAGAAGAAAGCATACCCGACGACTGGACTCTTTATATCTTCTATTCAATACTTAAGCCAATCTGCTTCCAAACATCATAACATTTCTTCAATTTCGTTCTATAGCAGATAGCGTTCAGGGCAGGCATTAACAAGGAAGACATTTTCAACAAAAAAAAATGTCACCATTGATAGCAGAAACTTGGAGATAGTTACGGAGCTCATCTACTATGTAACCAGCTTCAGTGAATTTCAGGTAAAGTAAGGAAACGGCTGCTTCTTAGTTCTGATGAGAGAGAGGGTTCAAATTTCATATGTAGAACCAAGTGCATGCTATACAAAACTATACTAATACTGAAAGCAAAATAAAAAAAAGGGATATAATTCATGCACTTCATCCCTTTTCCTTTCCGTTCACCCCTCCCCCAAAAAGTCGAAAAAACTATTTTTGTATTTGGAGACTCATAAAATTTGCACTTCTAGTTTCAAATTATAATGCATACCAGTTGCATAGTTTTGTCAGAAGTCCTTAAATGATGACGTTATATGAAAAATTTAGTGAAAAGTGCTTCACCAAAAATTGAGTGGTCCCATTTAATTCAGCATTTGTACTACAATTTACATTACCTATTGTTTAAAAATTTGCTACCCTTTCCCCTTGGCATGTATAAGTATACGCAAAATGTCAGTACCGTGGCATGTCCCATCCTTGTTTTTCCAATTAAATCTACAATTTTCTATTAAAATACATCATTGAATAAAAATGTTGTCCTCAGAGAAGTTTGAGTACAATAGTTGCTTGATTAAATTTTGACAATATCAAGTCAAAATATTTTCTCTCGAATTGAATAATAATAATAAAATGGTGTCCCTGGATTTAATTTTATTTTTGAATTCGAAAGAATTCTGCTGAACCGCCATTTTGTTTTTAGTTTGATGGCATTTGTGTGGTACCGTTTGAAAGAGGCACTATTTATTTATTGTTTACAAGTCAATTTATTTTACTAACGTAATTTTAACACAAAATTACCTGTCAGTACCGTGGTAGTGTTATCCAAGCGTGTTATGAAATTTGTTGGTGTGATTTTTATAATATTGTATTTCTTTTGCAGTCATATAAATTAAAATTATAACGGATTTTATTTTTCTCAGAAGCTTTGAGATATGAGGTTATATTAAAGCCTAAATGTCAGTACCGTGGGTGTCAGTACCGTGGTATATTTATTTATAATGGACATAAATTAAATGGTTTCAGGCAATTTTGCTAAAAAACTTTTTATTTTTTTTTTTAATTTCTAACTGTTTTTGTTTAAATAAAAACAAATTCAAAAATCGGTTGTAGTTTGGCATAGTTAAAGCTAGTGCCAGAACCATGCACAAAAATCATAAAAACCGTTATAAGTCAAAAACGAAGCGAAAACGAGAAAATTACGAAAATAAGTTTTTCGACTTGAAATGACCTCAAGAACTCATGGTTTTCTTCTGAGGTGGTGATTTCGGGACACCCTGTATTATCATTAATCGTCAGCACTCAATTCTGTTCATTTTTGCTTGTTTAGTTAATTTTTCATAATATTCATAGTTCATACTTGGATTTTGGAAACAAAACGCGAATCTTTTCACGCAAAACTAATGTGAGTCAAAACTGTCAGTCATGATCGATAATGTGTACCACGCTTGAGAGCCGTTTATCAACTGATATGAAACTTTTCAGCAAATGGGTCTAAAAGTCCCGTTTTCGCCCCGTTCAATCTATCATTAGGCGTGTTAAGTACGAATTTACATGTAAACACAAATTCATTCACCCATGCACTTATGTGTTGATCACAACAATAAAAACTTAAGTAGAATCCTATTGTGGATGTATTTTTTTTAAATTTCAACCAGGGTACTACCGATGCATTTTTTTGGGAATATCAAAATTCCCAAAAAACACGCCAACTATCTACTTTACAATATCATTTGTTCTCAAATTTGGACAGTAACATTAGCCGCATTTTATTATCGCCAATAACCCATATGGTTCAAGCCGATATAATAAAACGATACGGATCCTAATGCAAACAGTGTTGTTCGCTCATCTCTTTCTGTCTTAACCTCACGCTTCGCGTTCGCTTTAGATCGTAAATATCGTAAGCCGGAGCGCGACGCCCGAATAGTTCTATTTTCTATTCTGGTGGCGCTTTGACAGCTCAGCTGGCTCACAACAATCATCTTTTTTTTTTTTTTTCCATTCCTATCGGCTATGAAAGTTTTTATTAAAAGAAAAATACAAATTAAAATGCATTTGGTAATCATTTATTTAATTTGCTTATTTTATAATTCCTGTAGATACATAAACCTATGTAGATAAGATTTTAATAATTGGATAAAATAAAAAAAACATTCAAAGAAATCAAATTTAAAGTGAAATCTTCCTGTGTTTTATTTATTTCATTCTTAAATACCTACAAACAATTGTTTTGATGCTCAACAGCTATTTTGGAATTTGGAAGTACCTACCCTTGTTTGGTTGGACTTGTTTGATTTAGGCAATTTTTGTCTCGTTCCGGAGAATGAATTTTCTCTGCTTTTTGTACCTGTAATGCCGTGTTCTCACTGGTCTTATTTTGAGTGTTAGGAAAAACAACACAAGATACGACTTTTAAGGGTAGATGACTGTTTTAATTTGGAAATGGCGCCAGTAGTGTAAAGAAACAAATATGAGTAGGTACATACAAATAAAACAAACAAATGGAAAAAATAGATAGGTATATAATCACATTGTCACTGCGATCGTTGTTTTATCTCTTCCGTATTACAGTTCAGTCACAAAAAAGGAGACGTAAAAAGAGTTTTTTATTTTTTTTTTGAGTGAACTGTAAACAGGCAGTGGCATTTCATTCCGTTTTGTCAATTTTTCAAAAGAGAAAGAAAGAATAACAATTAAATGTGTGTAGGTAATTGTTTTGGGACTTTTACCTTACTACAATGGATAAATTTTTCCATAGTTTTCTTCAATAATGAAATTTGTTCGAAATTTCAAACAAAATCTAGTTTATCTGTGGTGTGAACGATTCAAAGAGATTTCCTGATCTTGTTGCCGAAATCCGAGATTTTGTGAAAACCATATAATGGTGGATTTACATTCATCTTCATACGAGTACTGCAATAAAAAAGGATGTAAGATATAAAATTTACATTTGTTGAATAGAGAGAAAGGACCAAAATGCAGAGATTTTCATAAATGAAGATTAAAGGAAGTCCCATATTGCAGACATAAAGACGAATATGTTCATCTTCGAAAATTGAAACAAGTCGTATGAGCTTTGTTCCATTTCTCAACGTTTCTCGACCAATTATATCGATGCGAAAGTTACAGAACGTACATATAGGCACGGGATTTGATCTGTGAAAATAAAATACAGCTAGTAATAATAATAATTACCTAATAATTTTTCACACCCCGATTAAAAATAAGAAGTCATTCTTCGAATTACTTGTCAAAGTTCAAAATTCTTAAAATTGTTAAATAGCATTGTGTGAATTTCGTAAGACAGTTGTTTCATATTCCATTGAAATCAAAAAGAAAACATCGATGGAAAACGACATTAGTAAATACTTTCATTAACAAAGCTATTCATTTCAATTGTGAATGAAACCATAAAAAAACAGGGACATTTTTGGTTCCCTATTATCTGCAAAGAACTTGCGCAATGTTATTTTAAGGAAACAGAACTTTTATTCTCTCATATAAGTAGCTTTTCAACGCCTGAGGTTTGAAGCTACATACGTTTTGCAAATTCTTAAGGTCGCGCTTTATGACACATGATATCGTAAAATATCGTAAAGTCGGTGAAAAGCCTGTCAAAAGCCCGAGCGTCCGAATTGTGGTTGTGGTTTGGCCATTATGTTTGTTTATTTTTCATAAAGATACCAAGGGTATGCAACGTCGGAAAAATATCGTAAACGTGGTAAACTACTTAAAGTTAACGACGTCGTAACGAACTGCCAAAATTTGTATGGGAAATCTTTTCCAACAAATCTAACTTTCTGACACAAATTTGTGTGTTAAACGAAGTTAACATGGTAAACTCTTGTAACCTTAGTTAGAAGAAGAAATAGAGGAACGGGCATATCAGGGAAAAAGTGAGATTTTTTTCAAAATAGTGTGTTACACAAATACAAATGCATTCACACATGCACTTATGTGCGCTGATTACAACAATAAACATACTTACCATCATTTTCGCCAAATAACTGAAGAACTAATAGATAATTGAAAGCGATTTGTTCAACAATCATTTTTGGCTTATTTTGGGCATTTTTAAATTGCGGATGGCAAATTTTACGAATGTTAAAATTAAATTAAATTTTTTGAGCTGTTCGACGTTTAACGAACAGCTATTTGTATATCATATCGTTTACCACATTTACGCAAAATGTTTTTAGGTGCGTTCATGAAACGATGTCGTAAAATCGTAAAGTATCCGACGTTGCATGAATACCCCTACTATCTTTTTTCCTTAAAGCCCTTCCACACTATCCCACTGAGTATTAATACAAAGTGGAAAAGAATTCCATGCTAATGCCAAATTTGTGAGAGAGAAATTTCTTTTAATTTTTTGACCACACACAACAGTTTAATTTAACCTCAATAAAAATGTGATGAAATGTGTGACAGAATTAGAACCATTTCTAAAAATTCTCTTGTATTAACACATGTCAAATCGTGTAGGCTGGGAATATCATATTTTGTTTCCACACTATTATACATGATTTGTTTCACACTTTTTTGACATGTATTAATACTCAGTGGGATAGTGTGGAAGGGCTTTTACAACACAATTTGTACACCCTATCGACTGAAGAGCCGTCTACCTGCCAGAGTAAGAACTTATTTCTGGTTCCATAAAGCAAACCCCGATAGAAACCTAGATCGAAATTTGTTTTTGTATTACGTGTTAAAATATAACCCCGACCCGTAGATAATAAAACGCGGCTATTTTCATTGCAATTAATTAGGGGGAATACTCGTTAAGTTAAATAAAACACTCATGCGCGAATTTACATATTTCTTTTTTTATTTTTTATTTTTATCTCTGTGATTCGTCTTTTTTTAAATGCTTTTTATTTGTTTTATCCACACGATTTTTTTTTATTTTTGTATCTGTTTTAATATTAAACTTGAAGTTTGGTATTCACTTTTCTTGTTGTAATTCAATGTATCCTTATTTTTTTTTTTTGTTTCTTAAAATTGTTATGGATAATTAATATTTTCATTATAAATAACCAAAATATAATGAAATACCTATGTGTAATGATAATTATCCATTTTGTCATTATCTATGAAACAATTGTTTGTTTTATTTTTTTTTATTTTTCGTAGCGTAATCTTATTTCGTAATGTGTTGTTTATATAATATTACCTAAATATATATTTTAACTTTAAAATTTAAATATTTTTTTTCTTTTGTTTTTGAATTTAATATTTGATGTATCAAAGTTAATGTTTATATAATTCATATTACATACATTATTTCTATATACATATATAATTTTTAATAATTAAGAAAAAAGAAATCGTTTTTTTATTTGTTTATTTATAAATTTTATTCTATTAATGATTTTTATTAATAAAGAAAGAGAGACAGGGATGAGGAATATTTTAAGTTTATTTTAACGTGTTTTATCCTTTTTTTTTGCTTTGTGTGTTAAATTTAATTTTGTTTATAATGTTTAAGTAAAAATCAATCAGATAATCATCAGTTTGATGTGTTCAACCTTTTTTTCACATTCCAATTGATTTTTTTGTGTGAAGTTTTTTTTTTGTTTTATTACTTTTTTCTATATTTACATTAAGTTGAAATACCAAATTTAAAAAATAAGAAACTACTCAGTTTTTTAGTTGTATACCTAAAAAATAAATAAATATATAGTTTTAAGAGTCTAGTGTGTAGGTACTTAGGCTTTTTTTCATCATATAAAATTCTGTATAGTTATTTTTTGTATGTAAAAATGTTTTACATTTACTTTATTAATTTTTTGTCAGCAATATAATTTTATGTTTTAGTGAAAAAATAAATTAAAAAAATTTAGAGATGTAATATTTTATTATGCAAGAATATATGTAAATAAATATCTCTTATTTTTATTATATAAAAAGCGCATATTGATAGATATACATATATATATATAAAGATATATATATATATATATATTTTATATATATTTATATGATAATGTATATATCGAATTTGCTTTTTTCGGTTTGTTATATTGTTTTTATTTTTAATATTGAACAAATGAAGAGACTCATGATTTTTGAAATATATTTACTGTTATTTGTAATTAAAAATGTACATTGTTGTGTTTTTTTAAATATTTTTATTGTACGAGTTTTGTGTTATTTTTCACCATTGTATGGTGAACGAATGAAAATACATTATGTATAAAAAAAATACAAAATATAATTTAAATAAAATATGTAGAAATAAATACTAACAAAATATACAAAACAGTGCCTTTAAAAAAAAAATAAGTCATGGATTTACTGCTATGTTCTAAGCTCCTATTTTTTGAAAATATCTTCTACTTTTTCGTCTACAGCACTCCGTTATAGTTGAACTATTTTTTCTGTTGTTCAAGTTAGATTTTTTATTGATTTCTTTTTCCTTGTTTTTATTCTCAAAATTTTGAATTTGTTGGAATATTTTTTGTTTTTTTTTTAAGTCTAAGAAATGTTTGAAATAAAATTATTACACACTTGAGTCTTATTTTTTTTTTATTTTATTATTTAAACAGATCGAGCTGTTTATAGAATTCGGTTGGTTGAGTGAATTTGGTTTACAAGTTTTTTTTTTATATGCTTGTACTTAATGCAACGTTTTTCTTAATTTTTATATGTATTTTAGAAGTGTAAGAAAAGGCAGTTTTATATTTTGTTTTTTATTTTATTTTAAAATATTTTAACTTAAAAAAATTAAGTGACAGAAAATTCACATACTCATATTCTAATTCAAGAACAACTCAAAAATGGCCGCAATGTACATACAAATGTGTTCCTATCTACGTCATGGTTTGCAGAACATCCATTTTCATTACGTAGTTTTATTTTTTTGGCAGATCGATTCATAATCACACATCGATGACGAGACGCATGGTCATACTTTTTGAGCTTTCTACTCCATTTACGTGTTAAGTTACGTTTGAATTAAAGTTTGAATATTTGTTTTTGGTTTATCAAACCCTATACGTATTGAGGCTACCTCATTTACATTGAGTCATTATGAAGAAAAAACAAAATTAAAATATCGTATATAGACAGATTTTAAATTCCGAATCTTTTTAAAAATAGTATAATACTTCAACTATGTATCATCTAGACTTTTGGCATTTTTTTTAAACAGCATTCATGTTTACATATGACTATGCTTAGTTATTGATTTTGAAGCAAATGATTTTCAATTTGTTATCTTTTTTCTAAGCGAATATCTCTAATATTTCAACAGTCAACACCGAAGTGAGGTAAGGAATTTGGTTTCAACTTGGTGTAAGCTAAAACTATTACTAAAAATAGAATCCCCAAATTTCAAATACAAACCCCTATACAAAATACAATTCGCTTCATAATTCCATAATAAGTAACCCCCCCCCCCCCCCCCCTCCACTCGTTCCAAGACACAGAAAGAGATATGAACAAATTTTATTGGTGCAGTAGAGAAAAAAGGTGAATACTTGTTTCATTATAGTAAAGATATTAGAAAAACTTTAAGCAAAACAGCGAACTTAAAAAATCAGCCGGTATTTTTTTCTAAAGCTCAAACCAAAAATCAAAAAAAGCAAGTCAAGCCAAAGAAAAAAAAATTGTTTAATGAATTAAAAAAAAGTTTTTCTTTCTTTAAGCACGGTTGGTTTAAATCGATAGATTTTAAATAAAGTCAATGGCGCAAAATTTTTAATGTTGCTCGTTTAAGGAATCGGGTCTAATTAACGAAATCGTTTAGTTGCGAGCCCTTGTCAACTATTTCATAACACATTAAATAACTCTTCTTACTAATTTTGATTCTGATTGTAAATCGTAAGCAAATTTACGTTGAAGAGATAAGAGATACACAACAAAAGAAATTTAAAATTAACAAACCCAAACAAAAGAAGACAATTTCAAAACAAAAAATGTTTCATTGAAGGTACAATTTATAAAACATACATTATGTGTAGTAAAAGATATTGATTGTTCCAATGCTTTTGTATAAATAATATACTAAAGGGAGGAGAAATTTATGTATGTAGGTATATTCTATATACCCCTTAGACAATATGAATAGATCGCAAAATTGTACAGTTTTGTCTGTCCATTGCCGCAATATTACAAAATTAAAAGTCGACGAGCTCTTTAAATAGATTCACCAGTATTTCAAATGTCGTTGCCTTTTTAAAAGCTCAAAATATTCAGATTAAAAAAAAACTACATTTATTTTAAGAGATATAAAAGCATTTTGCTGTTATTAAATTTAGCGTTATAGTATACTTTATGTCGTTTAAAATAAACAAAGAGGCGTCTTTAAAAATACACTTCAGAGCGGACTCCCACTTTAAAAGTGATTTAGAGCAGGTTTTAAATATTTTTAATTTTGCATCGTGCCAATATGTTTCAAAACATTCTACAACTTGGTTAGAGTTTAGTGGAGCAATACACAAATTTGTATGTATTACGCCCACCAAGAAGGGATTCTTTGAAATTCTAATTTTGAATAGGGCAAGGAATGATAAATGCACAATAAGGTCGTATTTTAGAATTTTTAGATTACAATTGCTAGTTTTAAAATACACGAAAATTTTCAAAAAACTGCTAACCGAGTGGACGTTTGACAAATAATTCCCCTTAAATCGTGGATTGTGTTGGATAGGGGTGAATTTAATACTGTTGGGAAGAGAATTCTGAAAAAAGGAATCTCATGTATTTTTGAATAATTTTAAACAAACATTTTTTTTTTTTTGTAAAAATAAATAAAATCTTTGAAGAATGAAATTTTAAACAAATGTTTTTTTTGTAAAAATAAATAAAATCTTTGAAGAATGAAATTTAAATAAAACATAGAAAAGCAACAAATAAATAGATAAATATCACCAAACAAAATGAGATAATAATTAGGAAAATAAACATTAATTCGGTTTTGTTAAGTTATGTTGAAAGAAGTGATATTTCGGTAAAATTTGTTCTATCGCATTATCTCTTTCGGATCTCAATGGATCCATTGCGCTACCAAAGATTCAAAGGTTAGTTATTCCTGATACAGATAGATTGTAAGTGAGTAAAAGGTGAAGAAGGATAGACTGCATTGACAACTTTTATTCGGCCACGTGTAACTACGATGTGCATAAGTTTAATAAAACGACCATGCGTGCACTAATAAGGTAAAAAGGAGAAGTAGGGGAAAACAATAAATAAATCTTTTTTTTTTGAAAAAAATTATAAAATATTTATTCTGCAGTTAATTTTTTTCTATGATTTGCTTTTTTTGTTTCTTTACATACACTTTATTTCAAAAATAAAAATAAATTGATATAGTATAATAAAATTAAATAAGTAAAAAAGAAAAACTCTTTTTATATCATTTTAAACAGCATAGCAAAATAAAAAATAATAACTAAAGAAATATAAATTTTGCGGAGACATGGCTCTGTAATGATCTTTTATATACTTTTATGTATATACTTAGCTTGATGTATTTATTTTTTTGTTTTATACATATATATATAAATATTATTTTTTTAATCTAAATAGCTATATATATATTTGTCTTATTTTGTTTTTGTTATTTATATGTATATATATTATCTCTAAAGCGAATTGTGTACTAAAAATTGTGTTTTTATACTTAATGCTATTAATTTTTGTTTGCTATTTATTTCTTACAGTTGCAATAGGTTTTTCTTTTTTTGTTCTTTTTTGTATATATAAATACGTGTAAATGCACTTTAAAAATTAATTTAAAAAAAATAAAAAACAAGAGAGTTTAATATTTTATAAAATAAGTATAAAAGTCCATATTTTTTTTTTAATTCTATTTCATAAAATACAAAATAAAATATAGGTCAATTGCATCCATTTGTGTGTTTTGTTTTTCACGTGCATTTTTTGTTTTGTATTCGAAAATCAATGGAAAATATATAGATATTAATACCGACGATGACTTAACTAATCAGTTCGTTTTTTTTTTTTTTGTTTCTGTTTTGTATTTGCTGACCTAATATAATAATATTAATATCCACCCTTGAATGATTTCAATTTTTATGAACATCTCTGTGTTCCCTGTCTCACTTTTTTGTTTGTTCCTCTTTTAAAAGTTATTTTTTTATTTAACTGTAGGTGGACGTATATTATTTCATATAACGATTTTCTTCTGGTTTTTTATGTGGGGCGGTTAATACTGCAATGATACTTTTTTTATAATATGCTTTTTCAACACTGCAATCGCGTAACAAATTTAAGCAAGAGGTTTTTTTTTATAGATACGATTTCCTTTTTGTTAAACGTAAATTAAAATAAAATTGCTATATACATATATATATATGCAATATGTATATATATATATAAATATATATATATATATACATATATATATATATATATATATACATATATATATATATATATATATACATATATATACATATATATATATACATATATATATATATATACATATACATATATATATATATAACTATATATACATATATATATGTATATATACATATATATATATATATATATACATATATATATATATAACTATATATACATATATATATATATAACTATATATACATATATATATATATAACTATATATACATATATATATATATAACTATATATACATATATATATATATAACTATATATACATATATATATATATAACTATATATACATATATATATATATATGTATTGTATATATATTAATGGCAGTTATATACATCTTATTTACAATTCTGATAGGTACTAATTAAAAATAAAATATGATTTTTTTATAATGAAGACGGAGATACTTGAACGAGTGGAGTTCGACTTTTCTGCCGAGCTTAGAAAACTAATTTGTATTGCTTTTCCCATTGTATTGTTAATTTTCTGTCAATAGAATATGAAGAGTTAAATCTCAATATTATTAAGACTTAACACAAAAAAAGGGAAAAAAGGCTTGCAACTACAACACAATTAAAGTTTGAGTAGTTTAAATAATAAAAAATATATAGGGCTGGATTTTTTTTACGAATTTGCGTCAAAGAAGCATGCTTAGCAATTTCGAGATAAAAAATCTTTTCGTGGAAGTTAAAATAATTTCATAATAATTTCATTTGAGAAAATAACCTTTAATACTTATAGGACTACTCATATTCATAAAATCGCCAATGAAACTATGTCTGAAAACTATTTTTTTTTTTTTTTTTTTTTAATATCAATCTAAACTTTTTTTTATTGTTTCATTTGATTGTCAAGCTTTTACTGTATCTGAATGAAATAATTCAATGTTAATTCATAGCAATGCTGATACGAGGCTTAGACTTTTCGGTCGTGTTACAATTAAGAACTAATTGAAAGCACAAGTATTTGGGTAACAGATGCAATCGAATTTCAAAGTTTTGTTGTTTTGAGAGGTTAAAACAAAAACAAAACAAATACGATGATAGCTGTATATCTTTTCTTCTCTATAGATAGAGATAAAGGCAGCTGACATAATTGTAATTTACGAATTACAATTATGTGAAGTTACGTAAATACTGAAGAGCTCAAGCTTCATTATAATAGAATTGGTAAAATCTAAGAAAAGGCTCACGCAAAGCACACATTTATTTTCTTTTTAATTTTTCTGATGAAACTATATTAAATTCTCATCAAAGCGTGTACCAAAAAACCACAATTTACGCTTGGTCAGGGGTGCCAGCATGTAACTTGATTCAATCGAGTTTAGTCGATACAATCGAGCATAGGCAGTTCCCAATTTTGTTCAATCGAATCGAAAACAGTCGACTATAGTTAAATCAGGAACTGCCTATCCTCGATTGTTTCAATGAACTCGATTGTATCAAAGTTACGTGCTAGACCCCCAGATCTCATAAAAATGTGTAGCTAACATTTTGATCGTTACGGAGATATTTGCGAAAAACAATTTTTACTGACATTTACCTCACTCCATTATACCAAATTCCAATTTTACGGAAATTTTCCAATCTTCAATGTCTACTATTATTAAAACTAATAATTGAAAAGCATAATTAACTGATGCTATTTAAAAAATAGAAAGAATAGTCTTATAACAGTAAAATAATAATTGTTTGAAATGTAATAAAAACATGCACTACACCTCGCTCTAGTAGAATATACTTATTACTCAAGTTTTAAAATTATTGTACTTAATATGTCCAAATTCCACCTTGTTCTGTGTATTCGGCCGTCTTCACTACGACGCACGGCCTCATATTTTTTTATATAAATACAAAATATTATATTAACAAAAAAAATTTTTCTGTGTAAAATAAAAACAATTATCTCATCAAAAAAATGTGTAAGAAAAAATAAAAACTTCCTAAAACTAATAACTAAAACCTACTAACTCCGACTATGTATTACTAGCATAACGTTGCTTTTCTTTACTTCTCCCGCCGCCAGTTTTTGTTGTCCGAATTGAGGCATTATGAATGCCGACACCTTGAGCATTATTTATATCATCTAATGCTCGAAAACGAACAAAACCATGTTCGGCAACTAGCATACTGCCACTGTTGGCACTTTCACCGCTGCTGCTGCCCATACCCGAGCTGCCAGTGGTGCCGGTGCCACAGTTATTGTTGCCACGATCACCAGTTACTAAATTAGCGCTGCCATTATCTGTTAAATTACCCCCACTAGTGCTACTTGTTATGCCCGATGACGAGCAGCCGCCGCCGCCGCCGTTCCCGCTGCTGCCGCCTCCCCCCGATGGACCAATGCCCATACTCATACCATCGACCCCGCCCCCGCTCCGCGAACCACTGCTGTTAATCAAATTCGTACGCTCTGCATTACTACCAATCACCATGTCGTCGTCAGACTGTAGAATGTACTGCTGCATTGCGGCACTATTGCTCCGTTCCAATTGACAATCGCGGTAATAGTTCAAGGCTTTCATCGGTGCTCCACCAGCGCCGCCGCCTCCACCACCACGATGAGGATGCGATGGCATCTCTCGCTGGTCATCGGATGAATCACGCTGATGGTGGTTATGTGGCGGATGGTTTGGATCGATCATCATTAGTTCGGCCGCACCTCCAACACCGGTTCGCATGATACGTGCCGAACCATTGATTACACCGCCACGGGGATGATGATTTGCTGTGCTAAGCGTCTGCACACCTGACGGACGTGACGAAGAAGACGCAGCCGACGATGAACTGCCATTGCGACTGTTTATTATGCCACCAATATTGTTCAATGTTCCACTCTTCCGCACAATACCGTGTCGATCGAACGAGTTGTAGGTTGCATAACGTGCACTTGTGCAGGAATGTGTTGAATTCGAACTTCGCCGCTCGGGGTTTTCATAATTCGTTCTTTCCAAATTCGCACGGTGGTGATTTCTGCTTGAATTCGAAGTACGATCATTGTTTCTTGACATTGGTCGGTCGAGCATCATTTCGACTGGGACATTGCTCTCACGAATGCCTCCGCCGAATTTCGGCCTCTCGAAATTGGAGAAATCATAGCCGCTCGTGCTGCTGCCACCCCCATTCAAAGGTTCCGAATAACAATTGTCCGAATATTGGTGTTGATCAGGTATCCGATTACTTGTCGAGCGCAGCTCGAAGTTCGGATTTTCGTAATGATCGGTTTGTGTTTCAGTCAGGAAATCAGAATGGTGGCCACTCTGGGCATCGATCTGCTGACGTGAATGCATGTGGCTGCCAATACCACTGCCTGACTGCAAAGATCCCGTATCATAGGGACGCACAAAGTTATTCGTTGATTGCAGCTGAAAATCATTTCGCTGTGATCCCCCGCCCATCGAACCCTGTCCGCCTAAGGAGTTCAACGCAAATGTATCATCGTATATGGGCTTGCCCGTACGCAGTGTATAAGTGTGCAAATTCGTATTGGCATTACAAATGGCAGGATAGTCTGTTTCGAATTGTTCTTGGCTAGAGCTCGAAGTGCAAGGCAAAAAGAACCCAGCCACATTGTGACCGCTGTCGGCATTTTTCTCGCGTTGCATACCACCACCACCTGGACCCATTCCGCCGACGCCAACAACAGCTCCGCCACCGCCACCACTGGTTTTTAAACCAGCAACCCACGACATCAAAGTTATAATGGCGATTTCGATTAAACGTAACGAAAACTGGTAGCCCCACTGCAGCCAGTCCATGTCAGATGACGATGTGATTAGCGGACGTGTCGTCGAAATACTTATGGCACCGAATATCTGCAAAGCTGCCAACAGCACAAACAACAATGCCGTTGCAATTGTTATGTGAATAGCATAGGAGAGATTTTGAAAGCCATGAATGTAATTCTGGCTCTTGCTTCGGAGAATCCTTTTTAGAATTCGATAAATGTACAAGTACAGCAACCCTAAGCTGAGACATATAAAAATATAAATAATCTGACATATGAGCGAAAGTACCCTCGGTGGTGGGGGCGGCGGATGATGGTGATGCAGTAAAGGTTGCTGCAAATGATGTTGCATATTATTGGTGGACGGCACTCGATGGTATTGCCCGTTGCGAAAGAGTTGCTGATAGATGAACTGTTGGCTGTGACTCGTTGTATAGCTTTCGACATAATGTAGTGTAATGCAGAGGACGACATGAACGCCACTGCCAACAACTACAGTCAGTGGCCGAATCAGAGCGGAATAACGATTGTTCTTGTGATTGAGGCTCTTAATAAGCAGGAACAATATCAAAACCGAAAATGAGATTGTCAAAAAAGTTGCTGGCAAATTGAGCAAAATTTCCGAAACGAATATATGAAATGTCGAGTGGATGTTGTATGCGTCATAGCACAAGTAGAAAATACGCGAACTACAAATAATAATGAGAATCAAATGGATGCAAATGAAATAGGATTGACTAAATAGATGTGTAAGCTTATTGTAAAATATCATCTTAAATATTGAATATACGCCTAAGATGGTGAAGAGAATGACGGAAAGATAGACATGGATATTCCATGCTACTGACCAGGTGGCAGTATTATGTTTTGTCGATGAAGACGACGATGATGAGGACGAGGACGAAGATGAAGATGCTGTTGCTGAGGAAACAGTTGTCGATGATGTTGATGAAGACGATGATGATGTGGGCTGGCCATTCTGATGGAGGTGATGTTGCTTCTGTTGTGATTGTTGTTTGTTACCACCGCCTGCGGAATGGAAGAAAATAATCAAGATAAACTTCTCGAAAGAAAATAGTAAAAGAAATTAAAATTAAAAAGGGACAAAACTTACCACCAGCATTTGGTGTGTCTGTTGACTTTGTACTCATTTTTATTTTCGGTTGTGTCTTCGGTTCATCTTGATCTTGTCCAAGATCATCGGGTTCGTTGGAATCATCAATGTCATCACTATCACTACCACCGCCACCGCTTGCCAAATCAAAATTCTTACTCTGGTTTATGTTTGGATTCTGACTATTGCTACCTCGATTATCATCGGGCATATTCTCGGGAGAAGTCTGAACCACAACTACCGGTGATGATGGTGGTTGAGGATTGTAAGCCGGCCTCGAGGTGACTTGCTTTAGTAGTACCTCTGGAATATCTTCCTTACGACCATTGGAACCGGACAGAATACGTCGTATACTGGGCAGATGTTCTTGCCTGGGATTATGAATGGCATCACTTATCTCAGACAATGGAACTGTATTTACCGCACCATCACCATAGCTATCAACTCCACTGCCAAGTCGATTATTACCACCTTTTTGTGAGGGCGTATTCAATGCCTTTTTACGTTGACCCTCTTGGTCCAATGGGAGTTGTTGTGGCTTGTGACTAGTGGCTGGAAAATCACCACCAATCGGATTACTTGGAATGGCTATTGAACCACCACCGCCACCACCTCCTAAATCAGGTGGCCTAAATGGTATCCGTTCATGGCCAGGCATTAAACTTGGTGGTGGAATTGGACGTCGATTGATATAAGTTCCTGTATTGACAATTACACCTTCATTATTTGTACCACGCAATGTGGGCTTATCAGCAAACGGATTTTGATATTCTGGCGGTAATGGCGGTGTGAAGAATGATCTAGCTGGTGGCGAATACGATGGCATGTCTCCAGGATACATTGGAATAGTTGGTTGGCTTTTTTTCAGTATGTTTGGTACTTTAAAGATGATGATGGATAAATAATAAAAGAAGGAATTGCATATTTTTTTAAAAGAAACGAGACAAAAAAAAAAAAAAAAAAATAGCCAGAAGAACTTCGTTTTTTTATCAAGCAGGATTATTTGGAAAAGCCAACGTGGATCGTAAAAGGCCCAAACTGTTGATCAAATATATTCTTTTCAATTGATTTTAATTTTAATATGAAATTCGTAATGTTTTCATTCGTTTTCATCAAAAAGTAGAATCTGAATGGTGAGCAAAAAAAGTTCGTATTTCTTTCTGACCTCAGTTTTGAAATTGTGTGCTCAGACAAGACTTCTTAAATAACCAAGATTGAGCTTTCGATCCCAAACGAATGCACACATCAAATGGCATACTATAACATAAGACAAAAAAATTCTTGATTATGTGTCTTGTGTCAAACATTTAAGCGAATCGAGGCCATGTTGCAGTTTTTTTTAGAATCAAAAAAAAAGAGGGCATTTCAAGTTTATACTGAAAACAGAGTTGCCAGGGCAGTACAATTTAAATACTGAAAATCTTCTATTTTCATCCTTGTGACCGGTAATGTAATTAATAGAATTTGAGAATAATTTAAAATTGGACTTAAAATATTTTGTTAAAGTGCGTGTGGTCACTAATGATCTTTCATTAATACAGACCAGAATTGCCAATTACATTTTTTTCGATTGTTAATGTATTAGTTTTTGGAAAAGAAAAAGTAATAGTTTTCTAACTAAAGATTGTACTGAAATTATTCTTTTGTCGGGCCAGTGTGGCTAGTGATTTCCATACATTTAAAACTTAACACTTGAACCAGAGTTGCCATACAAATAAAATGTAACAAAAAACTATTCTTATTTAAATTTGTATATAAAAAATAATAAAACAAAAATCAATTAAACTTACGTGATGGTGATGGTGTTGAATTTAATAGATGTCTATGCCTATCACGATCATGATTATGATGTCTATTTGGATTTGGATAAGTTGGATTGCTGTTGCTTTTCAAGATATCGGCATTTGGAGCTGATGTCGGAAGAGCGTGATCCCGTTCCAGATCTAATTCATAATTCCGATGATGTAAATTTATTTGTTGTTGATGTACTGATTTTTCTAAATAACTGTTTCAAAATGAAAACGAGACAAACAAAATTCAAGAATATATTATTTGAACAATATATAAAAAAATAAGTAAGATAGACTACCGTAAAGTTGTTAATGGAGGTGTTGCAATTGTTGTTAAACTCGGTACATAGCTGTTATCGGGTATGCTGCGTTTTGTAGTGGATGTTGTACCATATGCAACTTTTATCAAAACTGCTGCCACACTACGTTCCAAATTGTCTAATTTATCTAAATAATGACCACCTCCTCCACCACCTCCCGCATTGTTGTTGCTGCTACTACTGCTACTACTGCCACTGCTGCTATTGTGCGAATGATGATGATGATTACTCAAACCACTACTGCTGCTGCTGCCGCCGCTGCTGCTTACAATATCACTATTTGAATTTGCAACACCATCTAAGCTAATGGGATCGAGAACTAGCAGCCCACATACCGGTCGTACCGCATACAATTCGATTAGGATAAATATTATGAAGACAAAGTTTAACGTTAAATATTTTCCTAGATATCTTGAGATTTTTAAATGTAATGTATTTTGAAATTTGCTTCTAAAAACTTTTGTTGTTGCAAATTTATTTGATTTTGATACCGACGACGGTGATAATGGTGGTGGTGATGATGATGGCGGTGTTGAATGGTGATTTCCATTAGCATTAGGTAAACCACCATTGGCGGCAATTAATAATGGCTGAAGACGCGGGGTCACTGCTGTTTCTGTTTCTGGTATTGTTTTTTGTGTCGTTGCAGGTTGTTGATTTTTGCCACCGTCTGGTATTATGGATTGTATTCTGAAGTTTGGTAACGTTGATGATGTTGTTAATGTAGTTGTTCTTTCTGTTGGTGTCACAACAGAATCGTCATCATCATCATCATTAGTTTTCTTCTTCACGACCAACAGTCTCAAGCGTTTTTTAGCCACATCTCTTCGCTGACTTATACCACTAGTAGTACTATAATAATTGTTAAGATCACAGTTGATTTTAATAATCGACATTTTTGTTTAAATTTTATCTTTTGTTTTTGTTTTCTTTTTTATGCTAGAATAGTTTGTTTTCTTCTTTCAGTTTAGTTTTTTTATGCTTTATTAAGCAAAATGACCTTTTTTCAAAAAATTATTTTCCTCGTTGCATAACTATCTTCTCATATGATGATGAGAATGATGATGATGGCATTAATGATTGCCAAATAATCACAATTTTTCTTCGTTGAAGAACCTTCGTGATGAAGCTAGAGCTGGCGTTAGCAGTATTGCTGATAATGGATTCAATTACAGTGCCTATTTGTGGCAATGAATTCCCTTTGAAAATTTTTAATTTAAGATGCATATTTTCATAAGATTTCCTTCTTATTTATGAATTACGGTTTTTTGTTAACATTAGTGCAATCCTGGTTTCAAATTCTTTTTGTTCTGCTGCTGCGGCTGCTTATCGCCGTTGATAATGAGTTATTTATATTGAATGTGTGTTGCTAACAAGTGGATATTGGTGTAAAAAACGCATCTTGAATAAGAAAAAAAGAAATAGAAATGAAAAATTAGTGAACAAAATTAAGGCAAACAAAATAATAAAAAAACAAAAATAAATATATACTTAAATAAATTAAAAATTAGAATTGATTTAAAAGACATAATATCTCTCAAATTAAAAGAAAAAAAAGTAAAAAAACCGTGAAAGTTATAAGTTTCAAGATTTTTTAAAAATCGTTTATGATCTGCCCCTATGCCACATTATAATTTCGGATTCGTTTAAAGATGAAGCATAAGAGGTACATTGAGGTTCCCATGTTGCTGTACTAGGGACTTACAACTCTCAACCATTTATGTGTGTATGTCCCCAGGAATTGAGGGTAAATAAAGTGTATCGAATTGTACTCCTTGGGGGTCATTCCGTAATTTACTGAACGATAAACGTCAAAACGATAATCGTCGACGAGATCGTGCATTATTCGCCTCGCGTAAATCGACGACAATAGTATCGTCTATCGGTCGCAGTTTGAGAACGTTCAGAAACACAAACTGTAGTTGAAAAGTCAAATTGGCATTGGCAAAATGCATTTTTAGTGTTTGTTGTTTTGTGTTTGGTGCCGATTGAAAATAAGGACAGATAATTTTAAAATGTATTTTTTTTTTTGTTATATTTTTAAAATTAATATTAATGCAAATACTTAAAAGGGCAGTCACGCAATCTCAAATTGCGATTTAAACTTCGTTTATGGATAAACATCCCGATTTGGCCAGGGGATATAAGCCGAACTCCGTGCAACTCAAAAATGAAGCAACAAATTGTGGGCTGATTTGACTGCAAATTTGAATGCCGATGGGCTCCCTGAGCATTAGCAAATGGAGAAAAGTAAGGACTGACTAGAAATAGTGCGCGAAAATTGCTTGGCCGAAACATTTTAAATTCAATTTTTCAATGCAACAGATAACGGCAAATTACGGTGGCAACTCAATCATTCAACTACAGTCACCTAAAATTAATGCAAGACGATACCAATTTAGCTATCGTCCAAACGCTATAGCGTTTCGATGATAATCGACTTACGTGAAGCCAATAAAGACTTTTTTCAACAAATAAATCATGTTTGAAATATATACCAACATCTTTTAATAAAAAAAAATTAACCATATTACAATTACGTTTACTTTTTACACTTACACAACTTCTTGAAATTCCAAAGATTTCTCATACAATTTTATTTCGTTTTTTAAAAAGTCAACTTCAATTTGATCGTCATTTTTCCAATTACAACAAAATCAGTTTGATCAATTTTCTTGGATTCGGATTCGTCATTTACGAAGCTGTTGATAATCAAGACATAAAATGATGCGTAGTGAAAACAAGGAAACAAGAATACTTTGCGAACATAGCCACAGAAATAAAGAGTGTACATAGCAGTGGCTAAATCGTTTTATTGGTAGATACTCGTATGCTAGCTATTAATTAGCAATAAAAAGCAGCTAACATTATCGAACATCTGACTTTAGCAAACCGTGTTATAGAAAGAAAAAAAAACGCTTTTGCATATACCTAAATATTTTTTTTTATTTAAATAGTTGACATTCCAGTTTGTGTTTATGATTATATTGCAATTGCATTTTTTACACAAATGAAGTATGAGACATTACCATTTGCATTTTGAAAAGAAGTGCACGTTAAAGTAAATCTTCTTGTTTATCTCTTTGTGTGTTTAAATCTAAATGAGTTTAACTTTACGGAAACATAGTAAACAATAAATTCTTTACTCAAAATGTAAAGTGGCTTAATTCGGTTTTTAGCATTTTTCAAGGAAAACAATTCTTATCAGCAGATTTTTGATTGCCATTGAATTAGGTCCTTTTAATAAAACAAAGCGTCTTCCAGATGACATGGGAACAGGCCGATTACACAGAATTTGAAAAAAAATTTATTTTTTTGTAATTTTAAAAAATAAGTCGACTAAGTGATTTAAGCCGACCTTTTGAGTAAAATTCTTTTATTTTATTATAAAAAAAAAAATAGGTTAAAATAAATCAACTATTCCTAATACTTATTTTAACAGTATTGTAATGAATTAACACAAATAGAAAAATTTTATCGAATTTTGTAAAAGCGTATTTGTGTACTTAAGCCAAGTCGCATGTATCGAAAAAAGTACATTACTCTTTTTCAACCGTGGTTTATAACCGTTCTGAACGTCTTAAGTGAGAGGCACTTTTTAATGACAAACGAGAAAAGCAATTGTTTATGTTATATTTCTATAACATATCTTTTTTGAAGATCTTCTTTGAATCCAAGAGAGTTTTAGAATTGCATCCTGCCTAGATATTATAATAAAATTCAAGCTTTCGACGGATGAATTTACAATAACAAGTTAAAGGCACATAAGAAAGGATATACAAATTTGTTAAAAACACGTCTAACGTTAGGCTTGATTAAGACCTCGATTAATTTTTTACACGGAACCAATACTTTTCATAATGTATAATTAGTAGAAGTTAATAAATTGAAAACCGACCACTTTGTGCATAAAATTACAAGTTCATTATCAAATATGTACTTGCAGGATAGTGCGCGGGTTTTTAGAACAACCGTACACAAAAATTATCAGAGCCCAATCCAATGGCATAACCCGAGATAGATAATGCCCAACTTCGTAGAATTGGAGAACTATTGAAACTCTTAAATATGTATTAATAATAAAAAAAAATTTTAAATACGTGAATGAATTCCATTTTGTATTTTTGTTTGAAACATTTCTAACAGAAAGTAAACTAGAACATATCCAAGATAATTTTACTAACTATGAATTTAAGTGGGTGCCAGCAAAAAGAGCAAATGCAAGAGGAAGGGCGGAGGATGCTACTTTGGCTTTAAAAGGAACTTACAAGGAGTAACCTGTGAATTCATCTTTAAAGCCGAAATGAATATTTTGTCGTTAAAGTACCATATTCTGATCATCTACCAATTATCCTTAAATTCCAGTTAGAATCAGATGAATGCGAAGAAATCAGAGTAATGGGTCTGTTACCAAAATTACAATGTAATCAAGCAAATATAACAACATATAAAGCAAATTTAGACAGACTCATAAGTACTGAAGAAATAGTTGAGTTCCACCAAGTAGAAAACATCATCAAATTATCATACCCCTTGTGCAAATACAGAAGGAACGAGAGAAGAGAGTTTGTACAGCCGTGGTTTGATAATGATTGCAAGTTGTTGAGGAAGAAGTCATTTACTTAGCTTAATAAATTCCGCAAAAGATAATTCCGAAAGCTATAAAATCCTTTATTTAGAAGCAAATATGGAGTTTAAACACCTATGTACAGTTAAAAAGAAGGCGTACTATGAAACCGAGGCAAGTAGTCTAGCCCAGTGCACGGACGCATCTGAATTCTGGATGGTAGTTGCAAAAATAAACGGTAAAAAACACGAAATTAGCCGAGATCTCGATACCAGCGTCCTATGTGCTTATTTCAGTGATCTTTTGAATCCAATGATTAATAGAAATACGTTCCAATTCGCTTCACCTGTATTCTATGAAGAATCACTGGATGGCCCTATAACAATGGCGGAAACCAACGCTGTTATTGTGCAACTGCAAGATGGAAAAGCTCCCGGCTTAGACCGAATACCTTCGGAATTTTATAAATACGGCTCAATGGAACTCATCAAAAAAATATCAACACTGTGTAATAATGTGTTGGAGTATGGTGTAATACCACAACAGTTCAAGACAGCGTTGATATTTCCCATCCATAAGAAAGGAAACAAGTCAGATCCACAATATTATAGAGGTATATCCTTTCTAAATGCGTCTTATAAAATTTGTACAACGATATTACTAAGACGGTTTACGGCTTGGATCAAAGAAAATAAACTACTTAAAGAAACACAAGCTGGATTTAGGTCAGGTTATTCGACCATCGACAACATTTTTGTACTTCACAACATTGCAGAGTCCTTTATTTCACGAGGTAAGAAGTTATACGCATTTTTTGTGGACTTCAAAGTCGCATTTGATACAGTTGATCGTAAATGCCTGATGTATAAGCTTTTCGGAAAAGGAATGTCCCAAAAATTCGGCCGAGTCATAGAAAACCTATTACAGGACACATGGGCTGCAGTTTGGAATGGCGAAGTTGTTTCAGACTGGTTTCAAACGAAATCAGGACTGAGACAGGGTTGTACTCTTAGCCTATCTTTATTTGCTCTCTTTATTGATGACATCACAGAGCTTCTTCCTGGCGGTATTGAGTATGCGGGTATGCTTATAAAATCCCTGTTATTTGCGGACGATATCGTCATATTAGCTTACACCCCGAATCTCTTCAACTAATGATTAGTAAACTTTCCGAGTATTGTAAATTATGGAGTTTGATAGTTAATCTGGAAAAATCAAAAGTCTTAATATTTAGACGCAGTGGTTGTATGATGGTATCGGAATCGAAGTAGTGAACGAATACAAGTATCTTGGTGTCTTATTCGTAAGAAACTTAAACATGGAAAAGCACTTGAAAGAAAAACTTGCGAAAGCTAAAGCGGCGATCAACACTACCTGGAAGAAGTGTTTTTCGAACCAATTCATTACGCATAGCAGTAAACTTCGAGTGTTTGAGGCAGTAGCCGAATCAATTTTGCTCTACGCGGCACAGGTATGGGGAGGGCAATGTTATGAGACTGTTGAAAAATTACTGAGGTTCTACATAAAGCGAACGTTCCGACTTCCACCTAATACCCCAAACTATGCGATTAATCTGGAAACGGGCATGTCACCATTATTTATTAAGACATTGAAACTCCAAGTGGACTATGTGCTTAAAGTTCTCAGTATGACGGATGAACGATTACCGAGGAAAATTGCTCTTAAGGCAATTCACAACAAGACAAGTTTTTATGGGGAATGGCTGAGATTGTCGCAATTATGTGGATTCGATCTAAATCTGGATGAGAACCAACACGCTAGCTGGAAGACATCACTTACGCACTCATTTCAATGGTTGATGAGCATTGTAGAGAGACTTTTGCTATGGAAGCTTCAGAATCAATCTACAGATCAGTCTATAGCAAACTGAGCTACAACCTGATGGAAGCAAATTATTTCACTGATAAGTTCACAATAGAAGAAATATCGATGATGCTGAGGCTAAGGGTAGAGCTCCTCCACATCAACTATATCCCGCATCGAGAAGATTTGCCCATATTATGTTATATATGTAATAGAGCAGAAAGAGAAGATGTATTCCATTTTGTTGGAGGATGTCCAACGTTGCGGAAAACAAGGCGATGTTACTTCGGCAGCGATTTTCTATCAAAGGAACAAGTCCTACACCTTCTGAATGAGATGAATGTGAGCAAACTTTTCAACTTCTGTAAGAGCTCTAGATTATCGGGAAAGAATTATAAATGCTGCATTTTAAGAAGCTAGGAATTATGTGTTGAATTTTAATTTTTAACTGTATTTACTTTGTATAGTTTATTTTTATTTATTATGTTATAAATTATATGAAAATAGATAAAACCTAATTGTATTTAAGTCCAATCGGCAGACGGCATTGCCATGCTAATTTAAGATTGTATATTTATTTCATTTTTTGTTAAAATTTTGTTATAAAAATAAAATCTTTTCTATTTTTCTTCTTCTAATAAAAAATGCAATATCGAAAAACAGTAGGTACAATCTACTCCCATGTTAGCCCACCACCCCATACATAATATATTTCTTCGTTTGCCGTCAACCTTAATGCACATTTTTCAAACATGAGCAGCACTATCCTATTATACCCTCAACACTAACCACCCCTTATCCCTTCCGATTACCAGAGCAATTCTTAAAGAGGTGATTTTTTCAATCAACATGAGCTTAAAAAAAGATTTGATCTTCTGTTTAGTAAAAAAAAAAAAATACTTAGCGCTGAACAAAAGTTTTTCAGTTGCTGGGATACACATCCGACAAACATTAAAACGATACATGATGCTTCTCGAAGCGTGAATACAAGTAGACTTTCTATAAACTTTGTATTCATTTTTCGAGAAGGGTAGGTCGTTCGGTAAGTTGGTCGGTCGGTTGGATAGGTGCGGGAAAAAATGGAACACCATCTTCTTCATATCGACAATAAACTCAAGGGTTTTCGTGCGGTGATGGGGATACTGTGCAGTGGTGTTCCTTCAATAATTTTAAGCCTTAAACGTCTGATTTTCATGACGGAATTCATACTATATCCAAACAAGAATTTGGGGATTTCCCTTTTATAAATTAAAAAAAAAAGAAAAAGTACAATATTTATTGATTTTTTGTTCAATTTTTTTTAGAACCATGGACCTTTTAAAAAAAAATTAAATAAAGTTAATTCTTCTGAATAAAAAATATAAATTTGGGATACAATTTTGTTATTTGCCTTTCCCAAAATTGTAGCTTGTTTTTTTTCAGATTCTAATAAACTTCTCTCTTTGGTAACTACCTGCCTAAATCATAAATTAAATAACGAATAACTCACCCACTACCCCGATACTCTTTGAGTAAAAAAACAAACAAAAACCACAAAGAAAAAATAAAACTAATTTATCCTAGTAAGATCTTTTCCTCTCATCATCATTATCTATTTCTACACGCACAAAAATGTGTATTTGAAATCCATGCTCAATAACTTAATTTTTGTTTCGCCTTTCATTACAAAAAAAAAATGTTTTTTTTAAATCTTTCAGTAAAAATATAAAATAAAAATGGTGAATAAACCTGAATTTGCTGCGGCATGCATCCTACCGTGAATCGTTGCCCATACATTACACTAATCCAATTTTTTTGTGTGTGGTTTAAACAAAAATTGCATTGCGGATGGGTCCTATATGGTTCTATAGCCAATCGTAATTTTTTTTTTTTTTAAATCGAGTATGTAGTGTTTTTAAGTTTTTTTTTTTTAATGCATACTGTTTTTAATTTTTTTTTACTTGTTCTATTGGTTTTAATCAACATAACATTAGGTACAATAATGGAGAATTAAAAAAAAATGGGTTTCCGTCATACTGTCCGTCGGCTCGTACATCTTTGGGTCTTTGAGGAAATCAAAGGCTCTAAAATAAATAATATGAAAGGTACATGGAGAAAAACCGCTCAGGTTGATAATATAAAGCTTAATTCAAGATAAATTAATTAAAGAATTACAGCAACATGTGCTAAGTTATACAATATAAATTTAACTTCAAAAATTATTTATTCCAGAACAATAATGTACATATTATATAAATTGAGAGGGCCTTACTGCATGTTTGACCCAACATTTCGAAAGTATTGTTTTTTGGCAAGTCAATAGTGACAATTTTTTTAATAATAATAATTATAATAATTTTTATAATAAATTATTATAATAATTATAACAATTATAAAATAATTATTATAACAATTATAACAATTATAAAATAATTATAACAATTATAAAATAATTATAACAATTATAAAATAATTATAACAGTTATAAAATAATTATAACAATTATAAAATAATTATTATAATAATTATAATGATAACACATCTAAGTTAGCAGCTCCTCTGCATCCTACACCTACCATTCCCACCCGAAATTTCTTCGTTTCAGTTTTGCGAAACTTTTGACAAAAAAAACAACTCTCAGGGGTAAACAGTAGGCCTTATCCACGTTGAATAAAAAAAACATGCAAAACCAAAATTCAGTTACTCCAACTAAATGTTTGGATAAATCAGTAAAACTAGACTTTGACTTCGAAATAAAGATAAAAATAAAAATGAATTTTGGTGGAGATCTTCGTTTTGACGTTTTTAGCACATTATAAGAAGTATTATAAATTAGTACATTTGGGTCATTTTGCAGTTTTTTGTAAATATCTCAGGAACTACCTATGTTTTTTGAAGAAATGTAAATTCTGCACAAAAAGATTATAACATTATTTTCTCAAAACATATTACTCTTACGAAAAAAAAGTCACTTAAATTAGAATTAGTAGAATTTCGACCTAAAATAAAAACCAAATCTATATTTTCACCCCACAAAATCAAAGACCCTGGTCCAAATTTAGGGTAGTTTTTGGAAAATGCTTAACGAATAAAAATTTATTAAGCTCTCACCAAAAGTTCAACTTTGTGGAAGTGAAAGTTTAACATTGAATATAATGCTTTAATTAACTTTACTAGTTAGTAAAAAATTTGTTTCTATACCTACACCCCCAGCTTCAAATGGTATAGGTCAACATTTTTTTCTATACCTACACCCCAGCTTCAAATGGGATAGGTGAGGATTAATTGTTTTTGGATTTTAAAAAATCAAAAAAAAATCACATCTTTGTGTACACAATCTAAATCTAGATACATGCCAACAAAAAGTGCCTATCCATTTCTTTTAATTAATTCAAATAAATAATTAAAATAATAATTTCAACAAAAGAATCTCTATTTGCAACTGCTTAATTAATCACAAAATTAAAAAAAATATATATTTTTTCTCTCCAAATGATGACGATAGTCCTTTATTTTGACACTTAAATAGTTTTCTTAAAATATTTCCGCTATGGAGCATTAAGCAAGTGGAAATAATAATATAAAAAACAAAAAGAAGAATAATTATCCTGCGCCAATACAAATAAACGAATATCAATAAGGTATTTTATCTTTCACAGTTGTATTATTAGATGCAACAGCAAACACATCTAAAAGATCGGCTAACGAACCAAACAAAAAGTGAAAAAAAATTAAAAAAAAAAGAAAACCTTTACACACTGGTTGGGTTGCGAAGGTAACCGGCTTTACATACATCGGGATATTTCTGTTAACGATTTGGCATCAATTTAGTTAAACAACATTGTTTTACATAAAACAAAAAATATCACGCTTACGTTATAAGTTAATTTTTTGAAGAAATCAGTCACCAGGATTACATAACACAAAAACGAACATAATCATAGGCTCTATTTTCCTCTACGCATTCGATGGGGCAACTAATAGTCAAAATAATCTCCTTTCACTCACATAATTCGTCTCAGTTGCTTTTTAGTTTTTTTGTCGTTTGAAAATAAGTCTGGACTGGTTAAGGGCTTAAGCCGTATTTAGATGACTGACAAATTACCTTTTTCGGCATTTTGTTTACTTATTTTGATCACGATAATCAAAATATGACAGAAATAATGACATTTTACCAGTTATGTATATCCGCGTTACTGTTAAAAAAACCTCTTTACACAATTCTATACCTATTATCGTTTCATCAACTTTATGTACAAAAATAAAAAACAGAATAAAAGATTTTTAGTTAACTTTTTCGTTGAAATACACCAATGTGCGATGAGCCTCGCTCTTCGCAGTGTTCGTCCGTCAATCGCCCGTCGCATTCGCTCTTCGTTGATAATGATAATGTACACAACTATTCTATAGACTATAGGTGAAACCGCAGCAGCAACAGCAGCTTGTGGATAAATATTTCCTCTCAGATAATACCGCTTTTTAATATGTTTTTCCCTTTTCTTCGTGGTGTATCTTTTGCTTTGCATAAACATTTTTGACTTTGTTGGTTTTTTTTCTGTCTGTTTGCATTTTTTCTTCATTCTTTTTTTTTTGTCATAAACTTGTATGACGCATCGTTGTTTTATTTATTTTATGTTTATTGTACAAGATTTTGTGAGATTTCTTCTTTATTAATTTTGTAATGAAAAATTTTAAAGGTGCCAAAAGCCGACCTTTAAGAATTTGAATTTTACTTAACCTGACTGAATTTTTTTTTTAATTTTTAAACAAAGCATGTCAGACAGACAGATGTTTTTCAAATACTCAAAAACGAGATATTTCTCCCGATTTTAACTTTTGACGCCTGAGTTTTTTTGGGAAAAATAGATAGATAGAGGATTTCAAAAGTTCAAACTGTGCAAGGCGTTTTGGTTTTGACTTAAGTTAAAGAAAAAAATATAAAAAAAAATGACGTTATTTTCAAATCAGACCTTGAAAAAAATTACAAATCGATACCAACTGCTGTTTTTTTGACTTAAATGTTGTGTATGACAATATCTATAGACATCATTAATTATAATTAAAAACGATCTATGTAAAGTAATTTTTAGTTGTATGAAGAACGCACGCTGGTCAAGATCGGTAAACACACTTCATAGATTCTTACTATGCACATATATATACATATATGTATATATATTACACTAATTGCTGTTGTATCCTTCATCGCAATGATCTCCATCCACTTGGAAGAGTCATAAATAAAACGAAAAATGTGCGCCCCATAAAATAGAAAAGGTCAATATGAACTCGTTTCCAAGGCAAGTTACTCTTTGGCCATCCCGCAAAAGGAGAAGTTGGAATGTTTTTTCTATGTTTTTGACACTCCTCAGAAGAATTGACAACCCCCTCTAAATCACTGTCCATCTTTGGCCACCAACAAATTGATCTAGATAACATCTTCATTTTCACGATACCTGGATGTCCACGATGTAAAATCTGTAAAACAGGATGTCTTAGTGCTTTTGGTATTACAACACGTATTCCCCACAAAATGCACTCCTGTTCTAAGCTCAGAGAGTTTCTTATTTCAAAATACGGTTTTAAATTTGGATCTTCAACACAATTTCCCCATCCTATTTTAACCAACTCAATAACTTTACAAAGTATTCCATCTTTCATCACAGATGATATTGAGGGTGGTGTGGAAGTAATGATTCCGGGGTTAATATATGCTGATGATATTGTCTTCCTATCCGATACAATTAATGGGATGCAACTAAAAATCAACAGACTAGAAGGGTACTGCAAGACTTGGAATTTATCGGTGAATCTAGCAAAAACTAAAATTCTGGTGTCGTTGTTTAGAAATGGTGGAGGACGATTCTCGAGACACGAAAAGTGGATTTACCGAACGGATCCTGTTGAAGTTGTAAGAGATTACAAGTATCTTGGTGTTCTGATAACATCTAATTTTAACATGGAAAAAACATTTAAAAATAAAATTATCCGAAGCAAAACGAGCAATAAATTCAGTCTGGAGTTCAAAATAAATTTGTAACACATAGTGCTAAACACAAAATTATCCGAGCGACAGCCCAGACTATTCTTCTGTATGCTGCACAGGTATGGGGATATGGAAATTCTGACTCAGTGGAAAAATACCAGCGGTACTGTATAAAGCGTATTTTTAGGCTACCCAATAGTAACCCTAATTATATGATACACCTAGAAACAGGCTGTTCACCTCTTATCTTGGAAACGTTGAAAATGCATTTTGACTACGTAGTAAAAGTCATAGAAATGGAAGAGGAACGCCTACCAAAAATTGTGCTGAAGTATACGCTAGAAAGAGGGGAACATTGCGTCAAAGAGTGGCAAGAACTTGCAAGTCTTTCTGGTTGTGACCTCAGCTTTTACCCAAGTGACGGAGCTACCATTCTGAGGAGAAAATTTGATAATATATTAGAAAAATCAGGATCGTTTTTATACAACAAATATGTACATGAAGCTAAATCGTCGCTACACCGGATGTACTACAGTAAAATCAAATATAATCTTCAAAATAATACATACTTTTTGGATGGAAATAAGACTGAGTTGATAAGAACAATATTTATGTTAAGAGGCGAATTAACTAACTTAAACTTCGTGCCACATCGACCCGAGCTACCTACTTTATGCGACCTCTGCAACCGTAATGAGAGGGTAGATGTATATCATTTTATAGCTGTGTGCCCTGTTTTCAATGAATTTCGTCTGATGTACTTTGGAGCTAGGACGCTCGAAAAAGAGGAACTGATGGGAGTTGTGAATGGTGATCGTGGCTGGAATGTTGTGTTAAGATATACTTCAAGTGCTCTTGAGTATAGGAAAAGAATAAGAGAAGAAGATTTCTAAAATTTTTATTAACATTATGTACTTTTATAAATTTGGATTGAATTAAATTAATCTTATTTTAAATTACATTTATTAATACAAAAATGTCAATCTGGTAGACGGCTTATTGCCAAACCTAAAGACTTTGTGCTTAAAAAAATATTGTAAAAATATTGTATTATTGTTTTTTATACAGTATAATAAAAAGTCATTAAAACTAAAACTAACTATTCCATCTTTCTTCGTATGATGTGCCACATCCTTAAACGAAAGAGGAAAATCATTTTCATAAGAAAAAGCTTGTATTAAATGACTTGTCATTTCCTGCGTGCTAATATCTGTTTGTGGCACGTGACATGGCGTACAAAAGAACATCAGTATGGATATAAAAAAGGGTATTGCGGCACTTGAAGAGTCACTTGACGAACTTAAGTGGAAGGAAAAGTCCAGAAACGCAGGAAGAGAAAGAGCGAAAATCTTAACTCCCGCAAGACCTATGGAGAACGTTGTACCGCGTAGAGAAGACGAGCCGAAACAAGCGAATGGAGAAGAAAACCGCCAAGAGAAACTGGGCACAAACAAGAGGCCACCATCGAGTCCTCTTAAAATCGTCCCAGAAAAAAGAAAAAGAAACTCCCCTACAAGGATCATACCAGAGGAAGGCCCTCCAACTGCAAAAGTTCCAGAGCAAGAGAGTTACGCCAAAACCCTTAAAGGACAACAACAATGGCAACCCAAACAGGGAAACCAAATAGCAAGGCAAGAGAAAACCCGAAAAAAAAAGAAAAAGCCTAGAGAAAAACAAAACCTGGGAGCTATACTCATAAAGCCAAACGGTAAGGAAACTTATTCCGACATCATCAGAGAAATCCGGAACAAGGCAAACCCAGACGAGACTGAAACAGTAGTGAAAAAGATCCGCGAAACCAAGAAGGGAGATATCTTACTAGAGCTCGGGGCGAAAACAAAAAACAAGACAGCCTTTGGCAATTGTCTCAAGGAAATACTAAGAGAAAAAGCCGTAGTCCAGGATCTCGAACCGAAGATCACACTCGAAATCAGGGACCTCGATGAACTAACCACGGTGGAAGAAGTCCAAGAAGCAATACGAAGGAAATTTGCCGACCTCATAACAGAGATACAAATAGGAGTCACCGGTAAGAACAGAAGGTCTTTGAAGATGGCTATTATCAGGACAAACGCCCGAGCTGCCCAAGAGTTGCTGAAGGCCACCACAATTAAAATCGGATGAACATGCTGCAGAATCAGACGAAGAACAGAAGTCCCACGTTGCTTCAAATGCTTCGGATATGGCCACAAACAATCGTCCTGCACCAGTGTGGACAGAAAGGGCCAAGGATTGTGTATCAACTGCGGAGAGAAAGGCCACAAAAAGAAGGAATGTACAAATCCGTCGAAATGCTGCCTCTGTGCGGGACTGGAAACAACACCATCCTTAAATCACGTGCCGAGCACAGGAAACTGCCAAGGGTTTAGGAAAGCACTTGAACAGGCGAAAAAGGCCTCCTCAAAATGACCGTAATTCTCCAGGCGAATGTTCACAGGAGCCTTACGGCGGATAGCCTCCTGACAAAACTTATCACGGAATTGCGAGCAGAAATTGTCATCGTTAGCGAGCAATACTGCGATAAGGACGGACCAAATTGGACACCGGATCTACTTCAAACTGCCGCTATCTGGATCCTTGATACAAGGAAATTTCTTATTGAGAAAAAAGGAGCAGAAGAAGGCTTCGCTTGGGTAAAGAGCGGAAACCTGACAGTAGTAAGCATCTATTTCAGCCCAACGAACAGGATCGACGAGTTCCGCAAAAAATTGGATGATTTAGAGGACTTTCTAAATGAAACAGATGGAGACATCTTAGTCGCTGGAGATTTGAACGCCAGAGGACAGGAGTGGGGTATGCCAACTACAGACTCTCGAGGAAGGCAAATACTCGAGATGGCAGCAAGACGCGGCCTCAATGTAGCCAATGTAGGAAACACACCCACCTTCAGGAGACCTGGCAACGCTGGAACCATCCCGGATGTCACCTTTGCCTCTGATCGAGTTCTACCAACGATCAAAAATTGGAGAGTCATCGAAGATTACACTGGCAGCGATCACCAATATATCGTCTTCGAACTTATGGGAAATCGAACAACCCTGAACAAAAACCGAACACAAGCCACAAAATGGTGTCTTAACAGACTCAACGAAGAGCTTTACGTTTCAGCGATCGAAGAGGGAAAGTCAGCTGTCCTCCAAACAACAGGGAACGCAAAAGCCACTGCCGGAGCAACGATGCAGCTCATACGTCGGGCATGTGATACAGCAATGCCACTAAAATGTAATAAAAGAGGCCGGAACCCAGTTTACTGGTGGACAGACGAAATAGCTGCACTGCGCAGAACTTGCCTCCATCTCAGAAGAAGAGTAACATCAGAGGAAGATCTCATGGAGTTTAGAAACAAAAGAACTGAGCTGAAAAGAGCGATTAAACTCAGCATGAAGCAAAAATGGGAACAGCTTCGTAACGACGTTGACCGAGACCCTTGGGGACTGGGATATAAACTTATCATGCGGAAACTCGGTGCACAAGCAGCAAACCCAGCTCTCAATGCAGAAATGATGGAACGGATCGTGAACACATTTTTTCGAATTCACCCCGATAGACCACCCGACACCTCTTTGGCCCATTAGCTAGAAATACCGCCCTTTAGCGCCGAAGAACTTGAAGAAGGCGTGAAATCACTTCAGAAAAAGAAAGCCCCCGGTCCCGACGGAGTACTAGCCGAAATTTTGAAACTGACAGCCCGAACGTGCCCCCAACTACTTCTGAAAATGTTTAATCATTGTCTGGAGGAAGGAATTTTCCCCAAGAACTGGTTAATACAACGATTAGTGCTGATCAGCAAAGGCAAGGGCGATCCAAATACCCCTTCAGCGTACAGACCCTTGCATGCTTGATACGACTGGAAAGCTACTGGAGAAGATGATCAAAATGCGACTTATAGCAGCAGTCCAAAGAGCTGGTGACCTATCCGAAAAACAGTATGGTTTCAGGAGGGGAAGATCTACAATTGGAGCAATAGAAGAAGTGATAAAAGCTACCCACATGGCACAACGAGGAAACCACTTCTCAAGGAAGATAGTTCTTTTGGCAACTCTAGATGTCAGAAATGCTTTCAACTCTGCCAGATGGAGTGACATGCTACACGAAATTAAAAACACGTTCAAAATTCCAGATTACCTCCTAAGAATCATCAGGGACTACCTGAAAGATCGAGACCTAATCTACGATACCACAGATGGCCAGAAAAAGAAGATCAACTCTGGAGCAGCTCAAGGATCAATCCTAGGACCTGACCTCTGGAACATCTCTTACAACGGCATACTCTGTATGGACATGCCGGAAGACTGTTTTCTTGTTGGGTATGCTGACGACATTGCGGCGGTGATTACAGCAAAAGATCCGGAAAGTGCACAGTGGAAACTTAACCAGGTCATGCACCGTGTACTCCTATGGATGAGGGAACATGGCCTCAGCCTAGCAACGGAAAAAACAGAAATAGTTCTTGTAACCAGAAAGAGAATTCCTACATGCATCGATTTCCAGGTTGAGGACGAATGGATCAGAAGCAGTGAAACCATTAAATATCTGGGGCTCTCCCTCGACTGTAAACTTTCTTACTGGCAACAAATAAAGAAAGCAGCGGATCGGGCATCTAAGGTGACAGCGTCCCTAAGCACGCTTATGGCAAATACAGGCGGACCCTCAGCAAGTAAGCGGAAACTACTGATGGCGACAACGCACTCCATTCTCCTGTACGGAAGTGAGATCAGATGGCAGCAGTGCAGAGACGCGGAGCCTTACGGGTGGCCAGTTCCTACCGCACGGTATAGGAGCCAGCCGCACTTGTAGTTGCAGGAGTAACGCCAATAGACCTTCTGGCAGCAGAACGAAAGTACGTGTATGAAAAGAGAACGGAAATCGGAACTGATATGGCAACTTCGGAAGCAAAGTCGCTTACACAACAGAAGTGGCAAGATGGTAGAGGGCGCTGGACTGCGAGGCTCATCGGAAACATAAATGAATGGAGTAACCGGAAACACGGCGAAGTGAACTATTACGTCACTCAGTTCCTCACCGGACACGGGTACTTCAACGCCTTCCTGTACAAGATAGGCAAAGCAAGAACTCCCTCCTACCAGTATCGAGACTCAAACTCAGATGACGTTTACCACACTGTCTGTGCAGCAGATGGGAAACCCTTCGCCAGGACCTGCAAAGAGACATCGGCGATTTGAGCCAGGAAAACATCATCCCGAAGATGCTTGAGAACGAAGAGCGATGGCAGCAAATAAGTGCTTATCTGACCCAGATATTGAAAATCAAAAAAAGGGAAGAGCCTGTTCACGAAGAGTCAGAACACGCCACTTAAGCAGGACCCCCCTTGAAGTAATACGAGAGTAGTTCCGAGGGGGTGATCATTGAGACACTTTTGGAGGTTTAGCCGGTATGCCAAGGTTGAAACACCATGGAGAGCCCGGCACACGGGGAGGTTTGGATACCTCCTTATGGTGCGTAAAACATTCCTCCAAAAGTAAAAAAAAAAAAAAAAATCATTATCATTATCATTATCATAATCATTACCATCATCATTATCACTATCATTATCATTATTATATCATTATCATTATTATATCATTATCATTATTATATCATTATCATTACTATATCATTATCATTATTATATCATTATCATTATTATATCATTATCATTATTATATCATTATCATTATCATAATTATCACAATTATCACAATTATCATTACTATCATTATTGTTATTATTATCATTATTGTCATTGTTATAATTATTATCATTATAAAAACAAAATGATGTAACAATATAGAAAATCGGGTTTAAAAATCGCGTTATAAATTTTAATTGCAGTATTTTTATCGACAGTTTTTTGCAAACATATTATTTTACTGTCAATAACCAATCCTTAGTACTTAAATTCATCAACACGATCTATATTTTCTCCATATATTTTTACTACATTCAATTCCGGACAACTATTGATACATATATAGGTACTTTGTTTTCTTTACATTTAGTTTTAACTTATTGATAATCAGCCAATTACTTATGGATTGTAAGTCATTATTAATTTTTCTCGTACAATTTATTATATCTTTCCCCGAAAGGAAGAGAAGGGCGTCATCAGCAAATATACATAGTTTACAATATTTAACCGCCAAGTTTATCATTAATGTACAATAGGAACAGGGACACCCCCAATACCGAGCCTTGAGGTACTCCTGTTTTCACGTCATTCGCATCAGACACATTATTGTTCACCGAGGTACGTTTTGTTCGAGCATTTAAATATGACTCAAACCATTTTAGTTCATTATTTTTGATTCCATATTTTGAGAGCTTTTCAAGAAGTATTTTACGGTCAACAGAAGGCTCTCTTGAAACCCAAAAAGACCGCAATGATAATATTTTTGTTGTCTATCTCATATTTTCAATTTTCCACCACCCAATTTAACGCGGTTAATATAGATTTATTGAAAATTGCTTCGGGCCAATGATTTCAAAATTGTCTAAAAACATTTGCGCACTCATAAATTTGTAGTCTTTCTTTTTACCAATAGACTTTGAAACTTCAATAATTTCTCTGTTGTTAATAGTTTTAAAGGTAAAAACAGTGTTAGTGTTATAAATTATATAAGAATATGTTGTTTTTGGGATTTCCGCGATAATATCTTCCCCACTTTTTCTTTATTTGGAAATTGCCTTTTTTATTTGGAATACCATCACCTATACCTACAATTGAGTTCAAATCTCAATCAGAAATGATATGTTAATCGGAAAAGTAGGGAGATAATTTCAAGCTTTCAATTGTTGAAATTTTTGAGTCAGGTATGAAAAACGATAATTTAAAAATTTCCGAAATAACTATTGCGTGACGATAAAAATAGCTTTTGATGATTTCCGGAGTAAGATTAGCGAAAGGATTCTTGTCCGAACTATGTCATGTATTCCAAAATAGTTAGCAGGTGGTAACATTTCTTTCACAGGCGAGTTCTAAAACAAATACCCTGTCACCTTCAGTTTGACAAAGTAGATGTCAGACGTCCGAAATCAAAACATAAATTAATTGACAAAAATAAAACTCTAACAAGGATATTATTTTCTCTTTGTCAAACTTCAATGACTTTACATTAATATACATAATATACTTTTATAATAAGAATGAAACAAAGATTTAAATTTAAAAGCTCAATTAATCCGCCCCCTTCTTGGTGAAACCCTGTAGGTAATTTTGCAGCTCTTCATGTTCACTTATGTTATGTATATGTGTGCACATGTTCTAAAAACTGTTCACCTATTTAAATAAAACTAAAAAAAAACACATTCAACCGAATATTTTTGTCGTATTACTTACAATATTTCCTAAGCTGATCCATATCCTTTGAAAAAAATAGACCAGGCTTTTATTTCCAGTCCTTCTATTAATATACAAATGTATACCACCATGCTCCAGGTATTTTATTTTTAGTTCATGATTTTCATCCATCCATCTACTACTAGGCTGTGTAGCTGCTGCTGTTGTGAGTTGTGATTGTGATATGTGAGCACTTTTTACACAAAAGGATATTTAAAAAAAAATTTTACACATCAACCCCACCATATCCGCTCCGCATGATGTGATGATGATGTGAATACATAATGTGGGTAGACTGAAAAATGCTCAAGGGAAATGTTCCTTAGAAGAAGAAAAAAAAAAAGTCGATGGATGGAACGAGGACGAAACTCAATTTTATTTTATTCGACACATGATGGCCGAAGAGAGAGAGAGAACAAAAAGAAGAGACACTTTTTGACGTAATAATTATAAAAAAGTATGGTGATTATGATAACTTACAAACAAAAACAAAAGCAAAACGTAAAAATTAATGAAAATGAAAATAAGGAAAGAATGAAGTTTTAGCAGTTGGGTGAAGGCAGGTGAAGTACTTTAAACTTTACATGCCGAACAAAAATCCAGTCTTGACTGTAATTTTTTGCTTTTTTGCATACCTATTAAGAATGGCAGCAGTGGTATCACAAGAGCGACAAGGAATATCAACGTAGTTTTCTATAACCTGTTGTCAAAAAATTAAGATGGAAAAGTGTGACTGTCTGTTTTTTCATGTCCGTATAGTAAGCATTACCATTTCAAAATTTTAAAATTGGAATAGTTATATTAACTATCGTGGATCTGTCGTGAAAGAAAAAAAATTGTCACACTTGTTTTTTTTTTTTATGATAATGGTGACTTGACGGTCAAGTGAGCATTACCGCCCTCAAAAAAAATAGAACAAAAGTTCTCAAATTTTCAAGGCTATACTTCTTATTCGCTTACGACTAGTTTTGTAACTTTACGCCGTTGAAGGATGAGTTGACAATGGCTACTAAAAAAAATTATATAGATATTATATTAATAATTAAAACGTAAAATCATGCAGATCACTGGTCCTGAAAGAATCGGTGCTCATCTGTGTTCATAAGAAACAAGATTCAAACATGGACAAGCTGAATCCGGTCCTGATTTTTCCTCAAGGACCAGAGAATATCAATATTATAAGAAGCAAAGTGTCAAACAAGAGACCGCAGCTCAGTGAAATAATGGAATTACGAGGACTGGAGATCATCGATGTCGCATTAGGCATCAATGTCAAACATGAAAAATATTTTTGCGTCAGTTTAAATAATTTCTATTATTATTAAATTGCTGTTACTAAAAGGGACTACCGATCACCATTATCCTGGACTTACAAAAAATTTGAAAGTTAGGAGTTAAAATATTTAAAAAAAAATTGAAAACTTTCAGAGATAATTGCTGTGTTAAAACAAACGGCAGGATTCCGAAAAAAATTAAGGTACCTATTCTATCTTATCTTAAAATATGTGCACGACTGGGTCGCACGAACTTGCTGTTATGTGCGATCACACTGTGTTTTTAAAGTTTTAATATTTCGAAAACTATATTTATCTTATAAAAGAAATAAATTAATTATGGGAGCATATATTTTATACCACCTGCTCAAAACGTAGTTAAGTTAAAGGTAGTAATATGCGAGTAGGTACATTTATTTATGAACAATATAGTACGTGTTGCAAATATGCATGGAACTTGTTTAGACTGAAAAATTGTAAAAAAAAAAATATATAATTAAACATAAATTGATTAAACACCCTCTGAAATTGTTTTGACACCTGCGATGTACATTATCCGATTTCTTAAGGAAATCTCAATTTATGAGAAAAAAAATTGAAAATCGTTGGATAGCTTTTTTAAAAATATAATTTTTTAAATATAAAATTTTGAAAAAATTAATAAAAAAAAAGTTGTACGTAATTTTTTAGCCTTTATTATTGCCAATTAATATCATCTGCCCATTTTCGAAATATCGAATTTTCAAAAGATAATTTTGAAAATTTTCTTTAAAATTGAAAATTTATTCTTTTGAAAATTTTTGTATGCAATATTATTAGAACTTATTTGAAGCTTTTGTTAAAAAAATTCATTATTAAAATCAGTTCTAATGATAATGAGGTAGTCGAAAATAAAAAAAAAATGGTTTTATGAGAGATACCATTTTTAAACGATAGAAAACTTTTTTTCCATTAAAATGGTAGATCGCACGGATATTAGTTCACTCAAAAATTTTAATCAAAATCGTAGGAGTCGTTTTTGAAAAAAAATGAGATTTTCAATACCGGTTTTTAAATATTTGTATGGGAGGTACCTTATTATTGGTTATAAGAATAATTTAAATTTAAAATCTGCTAGATAATGTTAAAAAACGGCTGAATGCCAAGTTTAATAAAAATTGACCTAGTCGTTTTCGAATTACTAAGTTCTCAAAAAAAAATTGAAACTTTTTTTAAAAATTCAAAAAAAAATGTTTTGAAAATTTTGGTATACAAAACTTTGAAAACTTTTTCAAATATTCTGTTAACAAAAATTAATCAATATCAGTTGAACGGTTTTTGAGAAAATCGAAAATCAAAAAAATAGTTTTGTGGGAGGTACCATTTTTACCATTTTTCGGAATTTTTTTTTATAAAATGGTTGCCTTTTTGTAAAAAAAAAATACCGATTTTTTTTTCTAAAAAGTTGTAGGCACGTTTTTGAGAAAAATAATATTTTCATTTTCTGCTAAAAAAATTTGTACGGCAGTTATTTTTGGTCTTAAAAAAAATGAAAGAAAAGGGTGGGGGGAAGCCCAAAAAACGCTAGGTACCAACTTTTAAAAAAATATTGACCGACTCGTTTAGGCTGCAGCCGAAAGGACAGACAGACAGACGGACAGAATTGCGAGACCCACTTTTTTCGACTTCGCTATCATCGTAATGTCAACTGTGATCAAAATTCGAGTTCGATTTTTTTTTACGAATCCATAACTTGCCATATATGTAGTTCCTATATATCTTAAGTAAAAATACCCTAAGCCATCTTGTATTTTTTTTTGCTTCTTTTGTTTTTTTACCTATTCTATTGGTTTCGAGTTAAAAAGAAACTTAAGCTAACGACAAAATTGGGAAGTAGGTACAACATGGTTTTTATCATACCTTTCGTCGGTATTTACCCATCTGTCATTCGAACAAGATCCTAAACGGAAGGACGGACTTTTTTCAATATTCGTACAAAGAATTTTTGTATCGATCTTGACCTTCGGAATCAAATAAATCAAAGGGCACAGTAGTGCCCAGCTAAGTTCTGGCACTACACCCTTTTTACAGGAACAGACTCAGGCGATTTTCGACCCCCCTCTAACTTCAGTACCAATAAAGTCAGAAACTTCAAATTTGGAATATTTGTTAGGCTAACCAAGTACAGGAACTAAATCAAATTTCAACCCCCTAGCATAAGTGGTTCCTAAGATATAAGACTTCAAAAATTGCAAACAGACCATCGAAATTATGAAGCACTTCCCGACATCGCAGAATCTTGTAATTTCGCACAGCAGTAGATTTTGTGGTGCAACCAAAGGAAAAAGCTTTGCCATTTAGGTCTACAAAATTAAAAATTAAATATCTGACGTTTTCCATTTAGGGGGCGGATACCACACCTACTTTCTCAGAATTGCGAACAATCAAATAGAGCACTTCAGATTCAAAATTCAAAATTTCAAGATTCAAAATTTGGTAGAGCGGTTGGCTTTGAAGGGCATACCAAAAAAAAAAATAGAAAATTTGAGGTTTTACATTTAGGGGGCGTGGTATCCGCCCACTTGCTCAGAATTGCGAGCAATTAAATGGAGCAATTCCGATTTGTGTAGAATGAGTACTACACTTCTAGCTTCACTAGTATATCTTTCGAGATTTTGACTTGGCAAAAAATAAAAATTTTTGCAAAAAGAAGTGAGATCAGAACAAAAACATTAATGTTAAAAAGTATGTCAAGTTGACAACTCCAAATTATGAGACAAATATATTATTTAATGACCAAAAATTGGCGGTTTACTTGGCAAGCTGTCTTTTTATTACTCACAATTTAAAACGTTTTGAAAACTTGACCAGTGAACCGCCAAATTTTATTCATTGATTAATAAATTTGTCTCATCATTTGGAGTTGTTTTAATATTACTCTACCTTAAATATTTGATATTAAACCTCGATAAAATAAGAACTTGGCGTACTTTTAGATATTAATTACTTCTTCGATACTCTGCTCCACAGCAGCAATAGCGTCTTCGGTGCGCACTGAAATGGCAAACCAAACTGAGCGTAAATCAAGTGACAGCTGTCAAAAAGACCAACTCCGAAAAAAGTATTGCCAGATTGAAAACCACACAATTTTACATTATATTTTATTCTAGTTTAGTTATTAAACATTTTTATTTAATTTTTACTTAATAGATTCGATTTTCTAAGAAATTTTAGGATTTTGGAACAGTTTTCATGTTTTATTATGTACATATATCTCTGCGGTTGATTCTATGGTCAGCTGGTTGGAAATTGTGAAAAACGTTTTACAGGTATTCTTTTGTAATTTTTTGTGGTTTATTGCCGAATAAACTTTTTTCGTGGATTTTTGCAATTATTTTCATGACTACTAAAAATTTACAATCACAAATTATTAGGAGAATCTGAAGGGGGTTAAAGATTTTGTATGGGCAGTTTTGAGTAATTCATAAGTATTTTTTGTATTGTATTTATTTATTTAGTATTTATATTAAACCAACTGTTGTTAAACGCTTAAGCAATCAAGACTACAGCGACTACAAAGCAGAATTGTTCTCATTGCTTTATTTTGGAGTTTTTGCAATCTATATATGTTACTTTCACTTAACAGAAAGAGTACAGAAAAACAATGTTCAAAATGCGGTTTGATTATAACATTATAAACTCTAATAGAGGCATTAAAATCTAATTTATTTTTGATTCTTCGAAAAAATTGCACTTTTTTGGATATCTTTTGAACAACATAGTCCACATGTTTATCAAACTTCAAATTTTGATCTACTTTAACACCTAAGTACTTAATTTGATCTACTTGTTCTATGTTTTCATTGTCTAAATTAAGTTTATATATCTCAGTTTTTTAAGTATCATCACCTTCGTCTTTTGAACATTCGTCTTCAATTCATTCGCCTTTAACCAGATGCTTAAGCTATCGAGATCTTGTAGCTGCTGAGTTTAAGTTGATAGCCTTATCCACGATATATATTAAGGCATCATCGGGAAACATGACAATCTTACAGTTCTTCAAAATTTTGCAAACATACTTTTTGTACAGGTTAAATAAAACAGGCCCAAGTATTGAGCCTTGAGGCACTCCCAAGGATGTTGATGTTTTCCCCGAACGTTTTCCATTCACAGAGTTTCTCTGGGTTCTCTTATCAAGATATGATTTGAACCGTAGTTCTTTGGCACGAAAACCATACTGTTTCAATTTTTGGATTTATATCCCTCTATCGATAGTTTCGAAAGCTCACTTAAGGTCCAAGAAAACTGCAACAATGGTAGATCCCTCTGCTAAGCTTTCTTTCCAATTCATTAGGACATAATTTGAAGATGTTTCACAGTTATAGTGACTTCTGACTCCAAATTGATTATCGATGATGATATTGTTATTGTCGATGTATTTTTGTAAATTGTATTTTAACTATTATTTCTGTTATTTTCTCAAACATTGGCAACGCGTTTACAGGAATTGGGGTAGGTGCGAGGATGAGCTGTGTTGAGCCAGAACCCCCACCTAAAAATTTTTGGTCCAAATATATCAAATTCTTTTGTCCATCGTTTGTCCAGGCAAAATTTTCGTTGGAAAAAAGGTATTAAGCTTTTCTTTTTTATAGGAACACCCCCACAAATTAAAAAGTCGCCTATCGCCCACAAATGATAACTTATGTTTATGATTGTCCACCAAAAATTTTTGTTTGTCCAACCCAATGTTAAAAATTATTCAACCTTTTTATTTTATAACAACAACTAAATCCTGAAAAAACAAAAATAATGTTACTGTCGGCAAATAGAGATATAAATTGTATTAACGAATTTGAATGTGTTCAAGAAATTAAATACTTGGGAATTACAATAGACAATAATTTAAACTTTAAAAAACATTTGAAAAAAGATAGCTCAAAAAATCGGTTTCTTTCGAAGAATTAGAAAAAAATTATGTACCTTTTCCAATGACAATTAAAATATATGATACCATAATAAAACTACATTTTGAGTATTGTCCAACGATACTATTATTGGGGTCTACTGGTATGATCCAAAAACTTCAAATATTACAAAATAAAGCTATGCGGTCAATTTTACATTGCAATAGATATACACCAATATCTTATATGTTAAATATGTTAAAATTTTATAAGTATTAAACAAAGAATAATATTTTGTACATTATTGTTTATATATAAAATTAAAAAAAAATATAATGTCAAATTATCTTTAAAGAAGTTAAACAAGAAGAGCTGATGTTCAGCCACATAATTTAAGAAATAATAACAATTTTAATCTACAATTTTTCTCAAATAATAAATGTTTTATAAAGGAATACAAATTTTTAATAGTCTGCCAAATGATTTAAAAATCGTAAATAATGTTACTAGATTCAAAAGTACAATATTACAGTTTGTCAAAACTACCTAATTATTGAGTTGTCTTAGAAATCTCTTGAGTAATTTTATTATTAATTATTTATTTGTTCAAATGTATTAAAAATGTAAAAAAGCCTTTTTAACACTAAATAAACATTGATCTAATCTAATCTAACCCCACAAACTTTAAAGCCGGTTTGTAAAAATGCAATTTTTTTAAACATTTTTGGTTGCATTTCTTATTAAAAATAAAATTTTTAACAATGTTTTTGGTTTTGGGGGTGTTGCTATAAAAAAGAAAAGTTGAATAACTTAATTTTTTTTCTAGCCTGGACAAACGATTGCTGTTGCCAAACCTGGCAATGCTGTCAACACGTCATAACTTAAAAAATAGGTACCTTACCTATATGCTCTTTCCTACTAATTGAGTTGGTAATTTATATCGCAGTGAATTAAAAAAGAAATTTTGTAATCCTGTCTTTTCGAATTAATCATGATTTTTAAAATAAATTAAATTTATTGTACTTAAAGTTAAAAGGTTTCTTTCTTAAATTAACATTAAAAAATTTCTAAAAAAGCTAATTTACGCTGCGTTTCACAAGTTAAAGCGCAATTCTTAAACAATCGACACAAGCTATCGGCAAATAACCTACGTTTTAAGTTAACAAAAGCCACGCTACAGTCTAAAGAATTGTTTAACTTCTCATAACAGATACAAGTATATCAGGAAGTAATATTAAATTCCGGACAAGGAGATAGACGAGCAAATAATCCTCCACAACCTAAAAACACGTGCCTTGAAGCTAAGCACAATCTCAGATCCTGCAACACATCGAGAATTCATCTTTAACTATAAAGGATTGAGGATTGATACAAAGAACTCGACTCGCACTGTCAGGTAAGTGATAGCATTAAGGTATATAGTAGGTTGTTGGAAAATATGGTGAACTCGCCTCCGTCAAATCAAGATCTACAAACTGGATCGCTTCAAAGCCATCAAAACTCCTGCAAATCGTGTAATGATGCCGACGACAGTCACATGGTACAATGCGACGAATGCGATGAGTGGCATCATTTTAAATGTGTCTTCCAGCATTGAACATATGGACTGGAGGTGTCCTAAATGTCAGCGAAAAGATACTGGAATTCCAGCAGCGAATTCCTTATACAACGAAGAGCTTCAAGCGACAACAGGAACCCACATTCGTTCATCACAGTGTTACAAACTCCTTGTGGTTCTGGGAATGACCAGCATCCTATGTTCCCACCTCCTATTTCATCACTCCCTCCAAGAAGCAGAAAATTCTCAACTGATAAGATGCATCATGATCATACACCTTCGATCGAGCAAACACACAAAATTTCGCATCTTAAGTTGTGTGTCCCAGCACCGCGGACCAGCTCCACCAAAACGAAATCTACGATTTCCAACAAATCGTTAAAATTAAGCTTAATGAGATTACAAGAAGAGAGAGATCTTATGAAAAAAAGAGATCGAGAATATCTCGAAGCCAAGTATAAACTTTTGGAGCAACAATCAGATAGTGAAACTGAAGCAGCGTCAACAACTTCAAGAACAAATGAGTGGGTTAACCAACAAACCATGAATAAAAAGCAAGTTTGCCCTACTTTGAATCAACAAAGCGGAAGCAAGCAGCAATTGGAAAATTTTAAAACCCAAGAGTTAGAAACTGCCTTAACTCTCGAGACATGGATTGGAGCCAACGGCTCCACTATGCCAGCTGTTAAATCCAAGACAACAACTAACAGAGACTCAACAACAATCAACAACAACCAAATTCCAATACAAACTCTTAATAACGATACCAGCGGCGTCCATACTGGTAACCAAACAACACCAAAGTTAAATACTCAGCAGATAGCAACAAGGCATATAGTTTCTAAGGAATTGCCAACGTTTACTGGGCGACCAGAAGAGTGGCCATTATTTATCAGCTGTTTCGAGAGTACAACTCGTGCATGTGGATTTTCAGATGACGAAAATTTGATAAGATTAAACCGAAGCCTAAAAGGTAATGCCCTTGATGCAGTTAGAGCCAAGCTCCTGTACCCAACGCAAGTTTCAAGTAGATAGATAGATAGATAATTCTTTCTTTATTTCATAAAATGGATTACAATATTATGTTTCTTTGAAATACTAACATGGCTATTCTGCCGTCTGCCGGATATGACAATTCAATAGACAAAAAAAAAAAATATATATGTAAAACAAACAAAATTTTAACAATTGATTAAAATTATATAGACAAATTTAAATAAAAGATTTGAATGAAGCAAAATAAAAGATGGATACTCCAAAGATTAAGCTTAACCGAATCTTATATACATAATGGTTTATTAGAAATATAACAATTTTAATGATTTGTAACATAAAAGCTAGTAATTTTGGATGATTTAAAACATAAAATAAAACAATTTTGGATGATTTGAAACATAAAATAAATAACTTATAACACTGCTTAAAAGCTATTACGATAGGCAAGAGCATGCTTACAAAATTTGTATAAATTGGACCAGCCCCACTGGCCGTTTAGTATTTCATAAAAACTATTTAATGACAAAAAACTTTCCTGAAAATACAATCGTCTTAATTCTTGTAATATAGGACAAACCGCAATAAAATGGTAAATATCTTCAGATTCTCTTCTATTACAGAGATTACAAGTCGGGTCTACGTCGTTTCTATGAGGTAAGAAGTTAAGATTCAGGATTTCTACTCTAGCTCTGAAAATGGTGCTTATGATTTCGGGCGAGTATTTAGTGTTGAAGTAGTTTTCATCGGTACATAATTGATGGTTTAGATTTCTATAAATTAATCTAGAACTTGACGCTGATGCTCTAGTTAGATGTTGGTCATATATTTTGTCATCGACTTTAGAGATAATCCTTGCAAATATATCTTTCCAATCAGCTAGGTTTGTTGCTAATATATTTGCAGAAATATCTTGTGATAACGCTAATTGGTTCCATTCCCTAAAGGGAGAAGCGTTGGATCGGATTAATCTGACTAGTATTGCTTTATGTAGGCTGTCATCACTTCTTTTCATAACTCTCGTTAAATAGTCAGAATGAGCTTTTAGATTCTGTATATAAATGGGTGGCAAACCAGATTCCACATGTATTGCATAGGTAGGTGTGGCGTTAGGTAGACGAAAAAGACGTTTGAAGAAATACCTTTGCACAGCCTCAAATTCTTCAAAAGGATTAACTCCGAACGCTTGCACCCCATAACAGAGACAAGTGTTTATTGTCGCATTGAATATCTACTTTATATTTAGACAGGAGGTCAATATCTTGATTGGCAAAGAATTCAGGCCACATCATATTAAGTGCCAATTTAGCTTCACAGCTCTTTTCCTTTGCATGTTTTGTAAAGCTCAAGTTAGATGTCAACAACACACCAAGGTACTTAAACTCACGCACCACGTCAATCCGCTCATTATTTAAACGCCAAGATTCTTCAGGTAACATCCGCCTCAGACGACTCTCAAAAATCATAATCATCGTTTTCGTAATATTGATGCTGAGATCCCACGATTTATAATAAGTTTGTAACCGATTAATTTGGAGTTGTAGCGTGAAAGGATTTTCAGCTAGCAAAACCAAGTCGTCAGCGTACAGAAGGACCTTAATGAGGTTTCCTGCAAAGGTTGCACCACCAGGCAGAAAATCAGAGACATCATCGATGAACAGGGCGAACAAAATAGGGCTCAGGATGCAGCCTTGCGGAACTCCTCCAGACGTTTCAAACCACTCAGAGAGCTTGGTGCCATCCCAAACTGCTGCACTTGATGACGAGAGGAAGTTCTGATACAGCTTCAGGAACTTCCTAGATACTCCAAGCGAGGCAAGTTTATAAATCAATGCCTGCCTGTTAACACTATCAAATGCAGCTTTAAAGTCTACAAAGCATACATATAGCTTCTTATTTGAATTAACGTACTTGCTTGCGATGCTGGTTAATGCAAATATATGGTCAGTAGTTAAAAAACCTGAGCGAAAACCTGCTTGAAATTTACTTAAGCGATTGGTATCTTCTATCCAGTTAGATATTCTATAGTATAAAATCGTTGCAAATATTTTTCTCAGTGAGGTGAGCATAGAAATTCCTCTATAATTCCCAGCGTTTCTTGAATCTCCTTTTTTAAATATAGCAAAAATGAGTGCTTTAGTAAAATTAATAGGTATACATGCGCTGTTCGATTAAAGAACTCCACCATATAGTTTTTAAGTTGAATAGTTCCTGTTAAAATAATATTATTTATTTTATGTTTTAAATATTAGTTGTCACCCTGTATAACTTATTACTTTTTTTGCTGCTCTCCCACTATAATTTAATCTCTTATACACTACTGAATTTTGATACATACCTTCTTACATATTATGTAATATAATAATATACCATTTCTAATTGTAAGCTTATCCTAAATGAAATACATCACAGTTCTTTTTGCTAAGTAAAAGAAGCAAGACGTGTTTTCTCTTATCGCAACAGGTTATGGGCCCAGTTGCGTGGATGTTTTTTTTTTTGAGAATCACGTTTTTTTTTATGTATAAAGTTTAATCGAAAGTTGCAAATTTTGTTTTTTTAAAGACGAAAGTTCAGTTTTATACCGAGAAGCAGAATAATTTTGCCGACGATTGGTATTTGGGTAAATTTGCTAAATTAAAAAGAATTGCAATAATTTTTTTTCTTCGATTTTTTGTAATCCAATTACATACATACATAACTGGTATTTTTTTTACTGATAACTGTTGAACGGTTCTTTGGATCTTACTGTTAATATTTCTCACCATGCCATCCGATAACAGTGAATCAAAAATTGAAAAACTGATAAATGGAGATCAGTGGAATATCTGGAAGTTTCAAATTAAAATAATTTTAAGTGCATCTGATCTGTTCAAATATGTGACGGGGGATGAGATTATGCCAACGGATGCTGAAAAAATGCTGCTGTGGAGTCGCTTTGACAGTAAAGCACAAAAGTTTATAGCCACTTCAATAGGTCCACAACCTCTGTTGCATATCATTATTTGTAAATCTTCAAAGGAAATGTGGGACAAGCTCCATGGTGTTTATGAGCTTAAGTCAAAGGCCAGTATCCACATGCTCCAGCAGCAATTTTATAGCTTCAGTAAAGATTCGCAAGATGATATTGCATTGCACATTTCAAAGTTACAGACGATTGTGCAGCAGCTTGTCGATGTAGGGGAAAAAGTTTCCGACTCGATGGTCATAACCAAAATACTTATGACCTTGCCGTCTTCATTTAGCCATTTCCATAGTGCTTGGGAATCTACAGCAATCGAAAAGCAGACATTGGAGCATCTGACTACTCGGTTAGTTCTTGAGGAGGCGCGTATTAATTCGCAAAACAATTTTTCTGAGTCTGGAGGAAGTAGTGCTCTGATTGCAAACAAGCAATTTACACCAAAAAAGTTTTCCAACAAAGGTAGACAGAGTTCAAAGCCAGGAAGATGTTTCTATTGTAAAGGCGTAGGGCATTGGAAAAATGAGTGTCCAAAGAAAAAGGTGCAAAAGTCGGATGGGTCAGATTTTAATGAAAAAAGAGGTAATGCGTTTGTTTGTGAGACGCTATTGACAGATGGTAGTTCTAGAGGTGATGAGTGGTTCCTGGATTCTGGAGCGAGTGACCACATGACTAATAGGAAAGAGTGGTTCATTAACTACAATGATTTTGCCAAACCTATAGTTGTGAGGTTAGGAGATGGAAACACCATTAATGCATATGGCAGAGGAGACATCAATGTGTTGTCTTTTACTAACGTTAGATGGGAGGAGAATCATTTGGCTGATGTGCTATATGTTCCAGATATTCGCCTTAATTTATTCTCTCTGAACTGTGCGTTAGACAAAGGTCTTAAATTTTCTTCAAATAATCTAAAATGTGAGCTCTTCAAAGAAAAATCTGTTTTGGTAGTGGGAGTTCGACAATCCAAACTCTTCAAACTGCTTTTGAAGGTTATAAGTGGTCCAAATAACGTTGGTGCATGTGCGAATTTAGCTGAAGGAAAGAAAGAATCACTTCGCAAATGGCACGAAAGACTTGGGCATCAAAATGTAGTTCAAGTTAAGAGCATTTTAAAGGCCAGAAACATTTCATTTACAGATGAAGATGATTTTTTTTGTGAGGCATGTCAATATGGGAAACAACATCGAGCAGTTTTTCATCCAAGTGAATATAAAGCGAGTTGCGTAGGGGGACTTGTGCATTCAGATGTATGCGGGCCTATGCAATGTGCTTCAGTTGGAGGAGCCAAGTACTTTCTGCTTTTTAAAGATGATTTCTCGCACTTCAGGACAGTTTTCTTTCTTAATGAGAAATCAGAGGTACAGTCTTTAATCCCAAGGTACTTGAAATTGATGGAAGCGGAAACAGGTGCAAGGGTGAAGGTCTTGCGATCTGACAATGGCTTAGAATATACAAATCAAGAAGTTCAAAAGATTTTAGTTGAAAATTGTGTTTTGCATCAAAGGACAGTGCCTTATACGCCTGAACAAAATGGGCGTGCAGAGCGTAAAATGCGCACAATTGTAGAGGCAGCTCGGACAATGATTCATGGAAGAAATTTAAATATGAAGCTTTGGGCTGAAGCAGTGAACACAGCTGTTTTTATTCTTAACCGCACGGGTACTAGTCCAACAAAAGGAATATCACCGTTTGAGTTGTGGTATGGAAAGAAGGCCGATATTACAAACTTTCAAGTATTTGGAACTGAAGCCTTTGTTCATATACCCCAACAAAAGAGGCGAAAGTGGGATAGAAAATCCAAGAAAGGTGTTTTCGTGGGATATGGTGACAGTGTAAAAGGGTAGAGTATTTTTCCCGGAATATAATAAAGTGGAAGTCTGCCGTGATGTCCGGTTTTATGATTCGAAGGTGGTGGTTAATCATAAAGAAGAAAAAGTGTTTTCTGTTTTGCCTATGGAATGAAAATGTCCACATGATAGTGTTGCTCATGTTGATGGTAAAGAGAAGAATTATGCTGTTCTTGTTGATGAGGATGATGAGGTTGATATTGAAAAAGAAAAACTTAGGAATTGTGCTGTTGATGTTGATGCTGATGCTGATGCTGATGCTGATAATGAGGTTAATGATGTTTCTGAAGACGTTGGAGAAGAGGTGAACAATGCAGAAACACAGAAAGCCAGGAGGAGCTGTGTTAGCGACCGGTTGCGAAGTAAAACCAGTAATGCCGAAAGTGAAGTCAACTGGTGCATGCAGGAAAGTTTTGCCTTCTTAGCGGAGTCCTATACACTAGATTGCTATGAAAAAGCCATGCAGTGCGAGGAAGCCAATACATGGCGAAGAGCTATGGATGAAGAAATTACTTCGTTGAATAAAAATAAAACCTGGATTTTGATGGAATTACCTAATAATCACAAGCTGGTTGATACCAAATGGATTTATCAAATCAAGAATTCAACTGACAATGAAGGTAAAAGATATAAAGCTAGATTAATAGCTCGAGGTTTTAGCCAGCAGTTCGGGGTGGATTACTTTGAAACTTTTAGCCCAGTTGCAAAATTTACTTCGATTCGAGCAATTCTGGGTATAGTAGCATCAGAAAAACTTCACATTAAACAATTTGATGTTAAAACAGCATTCTTATATGGTGACATCAAAGAAGAAATTTATGTTCGACAACCTAGTGGATATGAAGATGGGACTAACCGAGTTTGCAAACTTAAAAAAAGCCTGTATGGACTCAAACAAGCATCTAGATGCTGGAACCAAACTTTTACTAAGCTTCTAAAAACGTATAATTTTCAACCATGTGCTGCTGATCCATGTGTTTTTATAATTGAGACAAAAGGTAAAAAGGTTATTTTGGCTATTTACATCGATGATGGTTTGGTTGCGTCAACGGACAAATGTGAAGTTTCGAAGTTTTGTGAGCATCTCAAACTTAATTTCGAAATAAAGGTCTTTCCGGCAAGACATTTCCTGGGATTGGAGATAAGGAGATTTCATGACGGGTCGATTCATATTAATCAATCGCAGTATGTGAAACGGTTGATTGCCAAATTTAACATGACGAGTGCCATACCTGTGTCAACTCCAGCTGAAACATCTGCAGGTGTGAGCTGCTCAGAAGAGTCATCTGAAAAGATACATTTCCCTTTTCGACAAGCAGTGGGTAGCTTGATGTATCTGATGGTGGCTACCCGTCCGGATATAGCCTTTGCAGTTGGTTGCGTGAGTCGCTATCTAGATAATCCTAGTCCAAATCACATTCCAATGGTAAAGAGGATAATTCGCTATTTGAAGGGGACAGCTGATTACGGTATCTATTTTAAAAACACTAACTTTAAACTTTCTTGTTTCAGTGATGCAGATTATGCTGGTGACGTGGTAACAAGACGTTCGACCAGTGGATTTGTTTTCTTGATGGGGTCAAGCTGCATCACTTGGGCCTCTCAACGTCAAAAATGCGTGGCACTTTCAACTACTGAGGCTGAATTTGTGGCTGCATGTCAAGCAGTCAAAGAGCTAGTATGGATCCAGCAGCTCTTGAACGATTTGCTGAACAAAAAGATGAATCCAGTTTTATACGTTGATAATCAGGGTGCCATACGATTGATTAAGAATCCTGAATTCCACAAGAGGACAAAACATATAGATGTCCGTTTCAACTTTATACGTGAAAAGTTTGAAGATGACTTTTTTTGAGTTGGAGTATGTTCCAACACAAAACCAAATTGGAGATATATTTACGAAAGCGTTACCCAAGGATAAATTTCAACGATTTCGATCCATGATGGGAATTATTCCTTTAAATCATATAAATTAAATTTTAAGTTCTTGAAATCTATATGCATTTAAAACATTTATAAAAGTGGGAGTGTTAAAATAATATTATTTATTTTATGTTTTAAATATTAGTTGTCACCCTGTATAACTTATTACTTTTTTTGCTGCTCTCCCACTATAATTTAATCTCTTATACACTACTGATACATACCTTCTTAAGTATTATGTAATATAATAATATACCATTTCTAATTGTAAGCCTATCCTAAATGAAATACATCACAGTTCTTTTTGCTAAGTAAAAGAAGCAAGACGTGTTTTCTCTTATCGCAACAGTTCCATTTTTAAAAAATTCGACTGGAATACCATCGCAGCCAGGAGCTTTGTTGTTCTTCATTTTCAGCAAAGTACTTTCCAGTTCATTAAGTGATATTAGCGAGTCAAGTTCAGGTATAAAAATGTCCTGCAATGCGTAACTGAAGACGTGAAGATCCTCCCTCGCTGTCAGTAATGTTTTAAAATGTTCTGCAAACATCTCGGCTTCAAGAGCAAATTTCACACTGCGGTTTCTTCCACCCAACTCACGTACATTGTCCCAAAATTCCTTAGAGTTTTTTGATTGTTGTAATTTAAATGCAGCGTTTTTCAGATAGATTATTTTTTTGTCAGAGCATAGTTGCTTGAAGTTCTTGTTCGCTTCCAGATATAAACATTTAAAAGTTATGTTGCTAGTCAAACGGAATAATTTCAAGTATTTAAATGAAATCTTGCGAAGCTTTATACAGTCGATGTCAAACCATTTGTTTTTAGGTATGACTGAAGAGTTATTTATACTTGAATTTGCCGCCGCGTAAATAGTATTTGTGATGGTTTCTTCAATTTTTTCTACATCGCATAAAGACTGAAGCGGGAGCAGATTACAGTGTTGATTTAAACGTCTTTTATACTGAAGAGATTTATTCTCATACCACCTCAGTTTACGAAAACTATTTGCACTACTCTGCTGCTCTTCCTCAAGAAAGTGCGCTTTAACTAATATTGGTAAGTGCGCTGAAAAACTAGCCAAAAGCACCTGAAAGTCTTCCACAGCGTTAGACCATCCTCCAGAAATTGCACAAAAGTCGATAACTGATTGACCCTGACCGGAAATAAATGTGAGCTCACCTCTCTTGTCGCCATTGGAAACCCCATTTAGTACAAACAGACTGAAGTCTTCAAAAAATTCAATGAGTTGTCTGCCATTTCTGTTGACGGTTTGATCTTTAGAAGATCTTGTTGTCTCGAAAAACGTTATATCCTGAAAACGATGAATAGAAGAGTTTTGAAAATCTCCGATTCGCGCATTAAGATCACCAATAACAATTGCATTTTCAAGGAAAGAGTTTTTCATAAAGGAGGAAAGATTTTCGAAGTCATTCTGCCAGTTATTGCAGTTAAGATACACCGGAATAATATAATAATTTAAATTATTGGCAACAATTTTTATAATTAACGTTTCATTCATGGTTTCAAATTTAACAAAATGAGCAATTTCAGCTTTTATGCCGCACAAAATACCTCCACTTGCTCTTCCATGTACATTAGGGTGGAGCGTCGATGTATGGAGAAAAATAAAAGTTGTTGTATCAATTTCGAATACCTCCATTTTTTTGCGTTTCGATGAGTAGAATAATTTGAAATTAAAAAAAAAAAGATTGTATTAAGTCTTTAGCCCTCTACCTTAGCTCAAAGTTTCGACTTTTTGGAACAAAAAAATTTTTTTTTCGGAAACGTTAAAATTATTTCACAATTTGTGAATGTTATATGATAAGTCATAAAAAAAGAAAACACAAATTATAATATATTAACTTTATTTAGACAAATAAATTAACACAAACATGAAAATAAAAACTTAAAAATTCAAAATACGCCATTCAGAAACTAACCCAATTAAACTTTTTATTTTTCAAGTTGTAATTTTTTTTTGTGTGGAAAAATGGCAATATATTTCGAGAATATATCTTATTTTTTATTAGCCCGTCTCTGGCCTTTTCACCAGCTACTGTTATTGAAGCTTCGGTCACCATCTTCACACAGCGCTCAACAGCTTGAGTGTGACAAAGGTAGTCCGAAAATGACATGCCAATAAGATATTTTTTTTTTAGAAATTCTTCCAAATCCTGATCGCTAGTTCTATCCAACAAAGGGGTTGATGTAACTTGTGACTCGCTCCAGCTAAAAAAGATCTCCATAGCGCAAATACAAAGAAAATTTGAATTTATGTAGCGCCTTTTAACATATATCTCGATAACGGCTAATCATAAAATATAAGTTGTTGTACATTTTTTATAGGAAATTTAATTATCTTTCTTTTTGTTACAAATATTATTTTGTAGAATTTATACTTTCGGAAATACAGAATAAAAAAAAAAAAATTACGACTTTTTTTTTCCAATTTTCAAAACTTTGACCTTTGGTAGAGGGCTAAGAAAAACAATTCTTATTTTTTTTTTTTTTTTTACGGGTAACTTACGTAACTACGCAACTTTTTAGTGCTATTCGAATAGCTAAATCTGAAAAAGAATTTGACGCTCCACCCTAATGTACATAAGTTCTAATTGCTGGTATAAATCTTAATTTATAATTTTTAAAAAATTTCAAATAATCGTTTTCGTAATTTTCCTCTAAAAAAGTTTCTAATAAAATAATTATATCAAAATCTAAAATGTAATTAAAAAAATCAGGTTGCAAAAGTTTGCTTTTCAACCCTGTTATATTGTAAGCTAAAATCGATACTTTAAGAAAATTGGTTATTTTTTGGCAGACGGCAACGCTATCCTATTTATTTATGTTGATTCGATGATTTGATGAATGACTCATAGGTGTCGCTGTCAAGAGTTGTGAACCCGATGGTACTTCCCTTTGATTTTGAACCGGGGCCAACTTCGCTCCCTCGCTGCAGTCAAAAAAGTCAGACGAACTGTCACCAAACATTTTGTTTACAAAAGACATCTCAGCCGCCGAACTGACAATTAGCCCTCGTGCAAATTTGTAAACAAACTTGAAATTATTAATGTGCAGTTTATCACCTTTAACATAAATTTTCGCATCGGGATTAATTTGCAACAGTTTTAGTTTGTACTCGTTCAGTGTTTGCCTCTTTTGACGAAACATAAGTGACTGTTCTCGGAGAATGCTTATTCCTCTGCCTTTTAGTTCGCTTACGGACGACATTATTTTATCCGCGATTTCCGGCGAATTAATTTCCAAGAAGACGGTACCTCTTTGTAAACGAGTATTGACCACCTGTCGGGCTTTTTTGCAGTGTATTTCATCACCTTCCTTTAATTTCAGAAGCCCTTTGCAAGTTTGTTTTGCCAGATCGACTGCATTGGTTTCTCCATCTAGAGGAAGGTGTACCACCAGACAGTTTTCATTGGATTTTCGTGAGATGGTTTCCAGTTATGACTCCAAAAGTTCACACCTTTCCGTCATGGCTGACAATTTTTGAGTAAGCTGAAAGTTATTAGTCTTAAGTGCATCGAATTCCACAGACAAGGCTGAGATATCGAGTTTGGTTGCCAAATCTTTTATTTGTTCGGCGATAGTGTCATTTAGAAGATTTTTAAGCTGGCTAATTGACATTTTTCCAACTTCCATTTTGTTTAAATTTGGATTCGGATTGTGTTTTTTGGTTATGAAGTTTTGTTCTGGTGAAGTATCCGTTATGCCTCTTTTATTGGCGTTCATAGAGAAAATGTGAAGTGTCCAAATATGGATTTGGTGAAATTTAGAACTTAAAACTACTTCGTACCTTAAAATAGTAGGTGAATTAAAAGTTCGCTGATCAATTTAGTATATAAATATTTAATTAATACTCAATTAATTGGAAAATTTAACAGAAAAAATCAAGAGCTTAAATTTCACTTAAATTGCACAACTGACAGTTGAATTGTCAATTCAAGTATAATCGCAACTTTGAAGATGCTTTTTGGTCTTCCAGAATTAATAATAAAAACTCTGCTTACTAAGCTGAGACTTGAGCGACCACCCCGAGATGATAAGTTGGAAACTTTAGTCACCTTTGCCTTATCGGTTCAGAACATTGTTGCAACAATGGAAGCTGCTGGACTAATATCCCATTTGAACAACCCCTGCCTAATGCAAGAGTTGACAGATAAACTGCCATTCCAAACTAAGCTAAATTGGGGTGTTTTTAAAATGGGTCAACCAGTCACAAATTTGGCGACACTTAGTTCATGGCTATTTCAAGTTGCCCAAGCTGCTTATGAGGTAACTGATGTAAGTTTACTATCAAAAGACGTTAAGTCTGACAAAAGGCGTTCAACAACTAACTCGCACTTAAGTGGGCATCACGAAGAAGCAAATGATGATTTCCAACGCCAAGATCAGCAAAAGCCCTGTCATCTGTAAATGAATTTGTAAGTCCGTTGAAAATTGCAGTGAATTTATTAATCTCAACTTAAATAACAGATGGAAGGCAGTTAAGAAACATTTTCTGTGCCGCACATGCCTTGTCAGTCATAGTCAACGTAAATGTTGGTCGGTGAATAGGTGTGGAATAATGTGCACAAACATGAACAACCAGTAGTTGCGCGACCTGAAAATCAAAATCTGTCAAGTCATCTTGCGTCCATGAACATAAGAGAAGTTTGTTGTTCAAAATTCTGCCAGTGTCTCTTTACAACAATGAGAATAAAATCGAAACTTTTGCCTTCCTCGACGATGGCTCCTCCGTCACCTTGATGGATAATGAGCTAGCAGACATCATTGGTTTAAAGGGTGAGTTCCAGGAACTTCGTTTGAAATGGACATCTGGTACTTCTCGCATAGAAGAAAAATCAAGAAAAGTTAATTTGATGATATCACCTATACAGAGTTCTAAAAGGTACGCACTTACAAACGTTCGGACTGTTGAGTCTTAAAGACATTTCTTCCTGCACAGACGATCAATTTTGAGACAATTACGTCACGCTTTCATTACTTTAAAGGCATTCCTGTCCGATCTTTAAGTGATGCTCGGCCGAGAATATTGATAGGTCTTGATAATGCCAATCTTTTAAATTCCTTGAAACATCGTGAAGGAAAAATAAACCAACCAGCAGCAATCAAAACTCGTCTTGGATGGACCATATTCGGACCGTGTGATAAAATAGATGAAACACCCAATGAACATCCCAGCTATCATTTATGTGAGTGTAAAGAAAAGGCAGATGAGAAGCTTCATGAATTAGTTCGAGAATTCTTTTCCATCGAAAGCTTTGGTTCGAAGGAATTAAGAAAACTTACAAAGGGGCGAGATGCAAGAGCCGAAACCCTGTTAGAAAGCTCAACTAAACGAGTAGGTAAAAGGTTCAGTGTTCCCCTTTTATGGAAAACGGATTGCATTGAGCTTCCCGATAGCAGACCATCCGCAAAACAAAGACTTTTGTGCCTTGAAAAGCGATTGCACAAAGAACCGGAACTGGCAGCAAATTTAGACTCACAAATTTCTGATTATTTAACCAAAGGGTATGTGCGGAAACTCACAAACGAAGATTTACAAAAAAATCAAGGGAACAGAATCTGGTATCTCCCAATTTTCCCAGTTTACAATCCTAACAAACCATCCAAGGTGCGATTGGTATGGGATGCAGCCGCACAAATTGAAGGAGTTTCCTTAAACTCAATGTTGCTGTCTGGACCCGATTATCTTGTCTCACTCATAGACATAATCTTTCGCTTTCACCAAAGGAATATAGCGATTTGTGGTGACATACGGGAGATGTTCCACCAAGTTCTTGTAGAGGACACCGATCAACACGCCCAAAGATTCTTGTGGAGGAACAAAGAAACGGGAATAATAGAAGACTACGTTATGAGGGTACTTACTTTCGGTTCAACCTGCTCACCTTATTGTGCAGATTATATAAAAAACAAAAATGCCATGGAGTATTCTAACAAATTTCCCCGAGCAGTAGAAGCAATCATACGCAACCATTATGTCGATGATTTCTTGGACAGTTTCGACACGCCAGAAGAAGCAATACGCGTAACAAAAGATGTCATAAATATTCATCAGCAAGCTGGATTTGAAATTAGAAACTTCATGAGTAACTCCGAGACTGTACTATCCGCTCTAGAACAAAAAGCAGTCGACTCCAGTAAATCCTTTCAAAACCGTTCAAGCCCCTACGATTTTGAAAAAGTGTTAGGAATGTGGTGGTCGCCAATAACCGACCAATTTTCGTTTTTATTTAACAACAAAAACTTTGATGGAGAAACTTTAATGGGATTAGTTCCCCCAACTAAAAGAATTGTCTTGCGAGTGCTTATACCTTTGATCCACTTGGTCTTATTGGGCATCTTTTGATGTTGCTGAAAATTTTGTTGCAGTCTATTTGGCGCGAACGTATAAGTTGGGATGAACCAATACACAAAGAACAGTTTGTACTTTGGAAAGAGTGGCTAAAATTACTGCCTACGATCAGAAAAATCAAGATAAGGCGGCCTTACCTAAATAATCTACAGTTTGATGCTGAGTCTTCAATAGAGTTACATGTGTTTGTGGACGCGAGCCTGTCAGGATTTGCAGCAGTTTGGAATTACAAGCAGCTCTGTTAGGTGTCAGATTAGCACAAACTGTCATAAACGGACACTCAATTCAAATAGACAGGCGTTATTTTTGGTCAGGCTCTCAGTCAGTACTGTGTTGGATAAAGAATGACCATCGAAAGCTAAAACAATTTGTTGCCTTTAGAGTTGGCGAAATACTGGAAAATTCAAACGAAGACGAATGGCGATGGGTGCCAAGTGAACATAACGTAGCTGATGATGCCACAAAGTGGAATCTTAAAGTCGACTTTTCTTCAAACAGCCGTTGGTATAGAGGACCAGATCTTCTCTACAATCCTAAGGATTCTTGGCCATCGAATCCTAAAGACGAGATTAAAAAGGAGTTTGAAGTTTTTACTCACACGGACGTTGCGGGTGAACCATTGATAAAATATATGAATTTTTCCGCATGGGGAAAAATTGTTAACGCTATGTAGAACGTTCACCAATATAGTTGCCAAGACGAAAAAGGTAGATTAGATTACGTCAAAGGAGCTGAAACATACCTTTATAAACTATGTCAGTCCGAAGGTTATCCTAAGGAAATAGATGCCTTGCAAAATAATCAACTAATAGAAAGGACAAGTCAATTATATCAATCGAGTCCTTATCTGGATATAAATGGAGTTATGCGAGTGAAAGGCCGCATAGATGGCTCTAACCACGTCAGCTTTCATTGTAAAAGGCCAATAATCTTACCAAAGGCACATAAGATTACAAAATTGATTGTCGAAAGCTTCCACGAAAAATATAAACACATCTTTTTCGAGACAGCAATAAGTGAGATTCGCCAATTTTTTTTATATTCCAACTCTAAGAGCGGTACTAAGAAAAGTTCAAAACGATTGCCAAGTCTGCCGAAACAATAGAGCTAAGCCTAAAGCTCCACTTATGTCTGATCTGCCTGAAGCTCGCCTCAAGGCTTTTACACGGCCATTTTCATATGTAGGCCTAGATTATTTTGGACCAATCCTGGTTACTGTTGGCCGACGCACAGAAAAACGATGGGGGGTTTTATTCACGTGCCTCACAGTGAGGGCAATTCAAATTGAAATAGCACATAGTCTTTCAAGCGATTCGTGTATCCTAGCAATCAAACGATTTTGTGCAAAAAGAGGAAAACTAAAGGAATTTTGGAGTGACAAGGGCACTAATTTCAGAGGGGCAAGTCGAGAACTGAAAACAGCGATAGATGATCTATGTTCGGAAGACATTTCGAAATTTTTGAAAGTCGACAAAATCGAATGGAAATTCATTCCTCCTTCCTCACACTACATGGGTGGTAGCTGGGAGAGACTTATACGATCAGTGAAACAAACTTTGGCGCAAATGCATATAGCACGTAATCCTAAGGATGAAGTTTTACTCACGATGATGGCGGAGGTTGAGTTCATTATAAATTCTAGACCACTTACTTATATTCCTAAAGATACCGACAGTGACGAGGCGCTTACACCCAATCATTTTTTTTTTAATGGGGTCATCAAACGGCATAAGACTAACTGGAGAACCTTTAAGCGATAAACACTCACTTCGAAAACATTGGCTTACATCAGAACAGTATTTTGGAAACGATGGGTGAAGGAATATCTCCCTTCCCTCACCAGACGAACGAAATGGTTTTCACCGGCTAAACCAGTGTCAGAAGGAGATGTCGTAATAATTGTTGATGAGAACAATCCGAGAAATACCTTGCCGAAAGGAGTAATTCTGCAAGCGAACCGAAGCAAAGATGGCCAGACGAGGTCTGCAATTGTAAAGACGTCTACTGGTATATACACACGACCGGTTGCAAAACTGGCGGTACTTGATGTTAAGCGGTTTGGCGAGTATGGTAACCTGGACGAAGACGTCATCAGCTTACCAGGGGGGAATGTTGCCAAACCTGGCAATGCTGTCAACACGTCATAACTTAAAAAATAGGTACCTTACCTATATGTTCTTTCCTACTAATTGAATCTGTCATTTGTAATTTATGTCGCAGTGAATTAAAAACGAAATTTTTTAATCCTGTCTTAATCATAATTTTTAAAATAAATTAAATTTATTGTACTTAAAGTTAAATGGTTTCTTTCTTAAATTAACAATTGCAAAAGGTTTCATTCGGCTAAGTGAAATTTCCAATTTTGGGGTTGCGTGACTCCTCCTACAACATTTTAATTTGAAGGGGTGTTCCTATAAAAAAGAAATGTTGAATAACCTTTGAACTATGGGTGGGAAAGTGAAAATATTTGGTGGACAGTCAGTATCGGCCGCTGGACAAAAGAATACACCATATCCCATCCATATAAGTTATCATTTGCGGGCGAGTGGCGACTTTTTAATTTGTGGGGGTGTTCCTATAAAAAAGAAAAGCTTAATAACTTTTTCCAGGGGTGGACAAACTAAAATTTTGCCTGGAAAAACGAATCTGAAAACCATTTTGGAGGGCCTTCAACCCCCCGTAAAATTGTTAGCGGCGCTCATATCGATGGGGACTTTTCTTAAGAATACCATGAGGACGCTAAAAACTAAAATCCAGTTTTCCGGCGATTATTTCCTAATTGGACTATTTTTATGGTCAGTGCCGTAGATTGAAGAAATAATATTTAAAAAAAAAATTGACCTATAATTTTGACATTTGACACATTTAATTTGTAGAAGTGGTGAAAATCGACAAAACGTTGTCAAAGAAGATGAACTTTGAACATTCCGAATATATTGACTACTTTTGTTCGGTATTGTTTGAAACAAATAGACGGATCATGGTTAGCGTTGTAAACTCCTGGATAAGGCTATAAAGCTGCATGAATACGACCCTTATTTTTATCGAAAAACCAATGGGTTGATTGAAATCAACCAAAATTCCAGTTTCTGAATTGAGGCAAAATCAACGTGAAACTTAATAACACCCACAAAAGTGCTGCCAAAAATGGTTGAAAGTGATTCCGACATATAGCCCCTCGTTTCTTACTAGGTACCCTTTCAATTTTTGCAATCGACAAAATATGAAGAAGGTACATGTTTGTGGCATAATCACAACATGGGAAGTCCAAAATTGTCAGTCTTTGAACTAACAGACGTCCATTGTAATTGTAATTGTAATTTATTTATTTATCAGTTTCAAACAAAAATAAAACCTAATTCTATTTACAATATTAAATTTAGTCTTAAATTAAGTTGCTTTTAAGAATTTTTGATTTAAGTACATTCAAAATAGATAAAGCTTTGACATCACTCAGAAAATTTTTAAACAGCTGAAGACCTTGAATTAGTAAGTTTTTTTTATCCTGGTAGGTATTTATTTTTTATTATTTTTTTTATTTTATTATAGGTAGGTACTTATTTTATTTTTTTTACTATTGCTAAAACTTTAACTGATAATACTCTAGCTGAATACCTACTCCTAAAACTGTGACAGTTCATGTTAAGAAAACAAAAAAATAAAAAGTTAAAGTAGGTAGGTAATAAAATGTCAAAGACTTTATACCTATGATGCTCTTGAGTTAAATTTGCAAAATCGTCTTTTAAACTTATTAGGTAACATGAATTGCATTAATATTGTGCTAAATCGAGCCTTTGCTTTTATAATTAGTTTAGTTTGTGTGATATGAGCTATCAGATAGTGAAAACATTTTGTTTAAAAACGAGCTAATCAACAAGTTATTTCTATTTTTAATATGAGTTTGGTATCAAAACGAGGCTATTAAGTATTTTGTTAACAATCAAAAAGGGCCTATCTTTCATACAAAGCTAGTATTTTTCAAAACGGCTCTATTTTTTCTCTAAATGAAATCAAATACATATAGAATTGATTTTCAAAACGGAGCTTATTATAATACACAGTATCAACATCCAAGTAAAAATGTGGTAGGTACCTACGTCTTTGCGCTGATGTGCAGCCCAAAATACAAATTTAACATTGACATACATACAAGGCTTTAAATTGGCTGAATAAGAATCTTTCAGCAACAAACAAAATTAAATAATCTTTCCAATTGTTGGCCATTCCTTTTTTCCGCTGAACAGTCTTTGCTGGCATAGACAAAAAGTGCGACATAAGAAAGTTATCTTCCTTCCTGAAAAGTATCATGAAATTTTTAATGAATATGAAACTTTCAAAAAACTTGGAACGGCGCGGCGGAGTGTGTCCAGTAATGGGCTGGAAAGCGGCTGCCCAAGAAAACTCAAAGCCAACCTGTTAATAGCATTTTAACTTTAAGCCTACTTAACGGTTTGTCAAAACAAGAGCTTATCAAAGCAACAGATGAACTACAAATCTGAAGTTGGGGCTCAAGATCCATCCCGACTAAAAGAATTGATATGATAGATCTAATACCATTGCTCTAAGAAATTCCGCTTTTAGAAGCTAAAAAGAATGATATTGACAAACTCCTCAAATACCATTGTAAAATTGGTAAAATTGAGAGAAATCGAAGACTTGAAATTTTATAAGCAAATTATGGATAGGAACAGAAGTTTTTCAAAATCCTAAGGATGGACCAGATATTTATAAGTTTCTCGAAGAAACTCAGCACAGACTTATTATTTTGACTTTTTGTTCATTTATCTGAAGTTCCTATATGACGAAAACAAAATTGCTAAGAATTATTATTAATGTAGGTACCTATAAGTTTGCGAAAAAAGAAGTATTATTATTTATTTATTTTACTTATATTCTTTACTATCGCTGTTCCAAAGCTTTTTACGAACTTCAATAATTATTTAATTTTTCTGTCCCTTTTTTAATTTTATAGGCATTTGAGAATCAAAACGATACCATTTAAAAAAGTTATTTTCAAAATGCGCTAAATATATTTTTGACAAACAAAACTGCCTAAAAAAAATATTACACTAAAGGTCGAAAATAAAAGGTCATACCTAGTATTTTTTAGTCAATCTAATAGAAAAAACTTCCACAAATTTAACAAAATGTATCTTAAATATTTTAGAAGTTATAGGTTTTCGCCCTTTTTCTCGGTTTCATGTTCTATTTTTGTAGCCTCTGTTTGATTATTAACGCCACAAATATTTGTCATTAACTGAAAGAGGGAACATAGGTAGTTGAATCTTGTCTAATCTTTTGCCATTGGTATACCGGGAACAGAGATTCAACAACATTTAAGCAAGTCTATCGAGAAATAGACTGCAATGAATTGGCATCCCAAATCCTGCAACTTGGTCGCAACTCGGCTCCGTGATGTGGTGATATTTAGTGACATAACTATAGAAACCTCATTCAATAGACATAAAGTAGATTTAAAACCTTAGAACTTCTATTTTTTTAAATATCAAATCGTATTAGATCCTTGTCCTTGAATATTTGTTTCCAAAAATGTGCGTTAACTCAAAACAAGTTTTTAATGACTTGTGATGGTTTCTTCCAGACTGATGCGTTTGAAAGTGTCCCAATATTGAAATGCAATGATAAACGCTTCTTCGTCGCTAACTTATGAGGAGGCCAAAAATGTATGAATAGATTTGATTCAAACGCAATTCATATCATTATAGGTACCTAATAAAAAAAAATCCCTTAAAAAATGGATCAAAACTGTTATAACTACCGTTCAGATTTCTACAATATAAATTTTTACGGTTAGGTAGATAGTTTTAGGACTCATTAAAGTATCTACAGAATACTCGCCTAAAAAGTTGCAAATAAGACCTTTTAGAATATTTTTCTGTAAAACATCAGGGCAGAGTTAAAAACCATAAGAATATTTTTCTGTAGAACATCAGGGCAGAGTTAAAAAAGAAGGTTCAGTTGTTGGCATCGTTTCAATTTAAAACAAGCACAGAAATAAATTATATTTACTTTGGCACTTCATTGTTTTTCTTTTATTTCCCTCCTTTAATCTACAGTATTGGCATGAGGTTACTGCGGGGAGTACGAAGAAACACACTAAGTTCTCTACATAGCTCCTGGTTAAAAATTATAAACAAAATCTTACAAATTAAAAAAAAATATATATTAAAACTGGTTGTGTATAAAGCCGAAAAAAACATTAAAAATTAATAGGTACATATTAAAATTTCAAAAATTTAGTTTTGAAAAAAGTGCATAAAAACTCATTTAAACTTACCTTTAGATTTTTTTTCGTTTTTGTTTGTAAGATGAAATTCCTGAAAACTTATTTTTTTTTGTTATTTACACCACCACCCACACACACACTCTTATGTAGTTGGTTGAATTTTACAAGAAAAAAAAAGAGTGATGCAACTTTGAAATACACAAAAAAAAATACAATTCATATACCGAGATATCCTTTTGTGTATGATGGATTACATAGACGGATGAATATTTTAATTTGGAGATAAAATCAATATTTATAATACATATGGGGTTTTCAATTATTAGTTTAATGTTTTTGAAACATATTTTTTTCACTTTTCAACAGTCCGGTACTTTTAATTTATTTTTAATTCCTTTTTTTTTAGTTAACGCTTTTTTGTCCCAACACTTCTTGTGCAGAGTTTCTTCTTCTAGAGTATAACAATGCACACCCAAATACTACATACAAACGCGTTCCACTTTTTCTCTTTCTCTCCCTCTTTTAAGTATCTGTCTCTCGTTCGCTCTTTTCGAATGGTATTTCGTATATTCCGATGATGTACTATTTTTCTTTAATTTTATTGGATTGTTTTGATTGTGTTAGTGGAAAATCTTGTTTTCTTCCCACACTCGAACAAGGTTATGCGGCGCACCGCGCACGACACAACAAAAAGAGACGACAAAAAGTCAAAAATAGAGATGCAATAACGCTGGCACTAGGACTGGATGGTTAATTTACTTGTTTTTGTCCTTTTCCATAAAGGACGAAAAGAAATTATTTTCGTATAAAACCAGATTTTTGTTTGTACTTTTTCGAGAAAGGAATTTTTTTATAAAAAAGAACTTAATTAAAAATAACACACATACACGCACACAGGATTGAATATTTAAACAAAGAAAAATCAGGAAAACATGAACCAAGGAAAGAAAAATGATACAAAAAAAAAAGACCCGAATACGATTAGCCAGTGATAATAAACAAAAATTTTCGTAGTCTTTTTTTGTTGTGAATATTAACTCCTCACTTTTTTTCAAAAAATTTTACTTTACACATTAGTCTTTCGTATGCTTTTAATAAAAATTACTTTAAATTTTTGTAATGATGACCATATTCCCATTTGATTATTCCGTTCCTTTCTTGTATTGGGTTTGGTTTGGGTTGGTGGTGTGAAGAGCAATAATACAAGAGGATTTAGATCTGAGCAGCGCAAATAAAACTTGAATTGAAATCCACACTTCTCCACACATATAGAAGGCTGGAATCCACTTTTCTTCTTATAGATGTGTTTGTATATGCATATTGAAGAAAATGTTCACTCTAGACCACTTCTTTCTCTTTTCTGATCTTCTCACGACATTTTTTGTTTCTTTTTACTTTTTAGTTTTTTTTCTTGTTTCTATAAAATCCTGTTATTGAGTAATAATTACAATTATTTCTCGAAGCCAGCTTTGAAAATCAAATTGTGTACACAAATTTATTGTTCAAACTGCAAAACACATAAAATTCGGTTGTTTGGATAGAAACGAGAAAACAACAACGGCATTTATTGAAAAAAGTATGGACGAAGAACGAAACTTCGATTCGACCTGCGACCACACTGCACAACTATTCAATACTTAACTCTCTCTTCTATGGCCCTGTGAATTGTGAAATGTGAATAAACGAACGCATACCATAATGTATTAATAATCCCTATATGTGTAAATTTTTCTATGCATGTATATAAATATATACAAATTTGACCAGACTCCGAATTTGATGCTAAAATAAGAAGATTATCCAGTTTTTACAAAAATGTATAGTTGTTTCATTTAATAACCTGGGCAGGGTTGTGGTTAGGTTGAATTATGTTGAAATCCTTGCATTCTTATGTCTAGTTGAAATGGGCTTGGTTCGAATCCATCACATTAGGGGGGTTCACATTCTCAAATTTGTTTGACAAGCATGGCTTGATGATGTTTGATGGATTTAAGCCATTTTGCGTTCACATTTGTCAAACAGGCTATCAAACATCATTTCTCTTTAGAATTTTAACCATGGAGGACGTTTTGTTGCGGCTCTTGTAATAGATCAAATTTAAGAAGATGAAGACCAAGAAGAAAAAAAAAGTCAACAAAATAAGAGGAAACGAATATGGACAAAGACCCTGTTTAGATTGTGACTGCTCACTACGTAGTGACGGTATTTTGTAGGTGAAATCGGTGAGGTAGAAAGGGAGGCGACAGTCAGGAAGAAAACATAAAGATTGTAGTGAGCAGTCATGTTTCATATCCGACATGTTCCATTTAATGCCATTTTTTTTATTTTTGGCATGTTCGTTGAAGAGTAAGGTAGATGAGAATAAAAATTAAAAATGTGTAATTAGTCAAGTTTAGACGCAAAAAATGCTTATTGAATTGGTGGATTGATAACAGCAAAGATGCTGAAGCAGATTATAATTATTCAAATTGCAATTTCTGCTATATTTTGCAACTACTTATTTATTTAATATTAAACTCATGGTTCATGGTGCTCAGAATCAAATGTTTCAATTCAGAGATATTCCATCAGAGTTCGGCGATACTCATGACTGAGAAATTTCGAGTGTAGACACGACATGACTATTCACTACGTAGTGAGCATGTCACAATCTAAACAGGGTCAAAGGAATGGCTAAAAAAGCGTCCAAATTTTTTTTTTCGGTTTGTTTTTATAGTCTTCACTTTTAATTTGCCATGTCTCTGGTAAACTTCAATATATTTCAAAGAATTCCCTCCAAAATTCACAATTTCCGCTTACTGGCTGTTCTTATCTTTTGATGCGCACAGGTTGGCAACTTTTTTTAGAATGAAATTTCCTCCTGGTTTGACAAGAATGCGTTCATATTCTCAAATATGTTTGTCAAGCAAGCAAAATATCAAAACATTTTGATATCCATCAAACATGCTTGACAAGCCGTTTGATGGAGCGTTCACATTTTCAAATTCGATTCAATCAAACCATGCTTGTCAAGCATATTTGATAATGTGAACCCCCCTATTCAGAAAGCGGAGTCGAGTCCAAATTTGTGACAAAAAAAAACTAGGGCTGAGGAGTTGGTTTGAAGAAATAATACAGTATAGAGATTGTCAGATCCTACAATATTAAGGCTTAACTTCATAAGCCAAAAAGTACTGAAGTACAAAAGTAAAAATATTTTTTTTACTGCTAGCACCGTTGTTTTGTGAAAAAGAATACACAAATTTGTTTTTAAACCAAAATTTAAGCTTTCTGCATCATTTTTATAAGTTTTCCAGTCAGAAACACTATCCTAAAATGAGTTTGAAAATTTTCACTTTTTTACTTTTTCACTTTTTTGGCTTATGTAGTTAAGCCTTAAGCCGCGTTTTATTATCACCAATAACCCATATGGTTCACCCCGATATAATAAAACGATACGGATCCTAATGAAAATATTGTTGTATGCTCATCTCTTTTTGTCTTATGGTTGTATATTTTTCATGTAGATACTGTCTTTTTTTTTGTACTCCATACCGTCAAAGAGCCGTCTACCCACCAGAGTAAGAACTTATTTCTGGTTCCTACAGCAAACCCCGATAGGAACCTAGATCCAAATTTTTTTTTGTATTACGTGTTAAAAGATAACCCCGACCCAGACCCGTAGATAATAAAACAGATCTGTCAGTGAAAAAACTGTTCCAAATGTCTTACAATCGTCTGAACACACAATTTTGAAACGTCATTACCCGCGTTTTATTATCTATGGATCTAGATCCCCAACTAACAATTTTTCTTCTATAAGGTTCATTCTTGAAGTTAGTACTTCTTTATAGCTTGTTTTGGACTTGTGCGTCAAAGCTACAAATTTTGGAAGCTTTATTTTCGAATATAACTCCAGCTAAACCTATTAGAGGTGAAATAGGAAGTTAAAAACATCTTTCCATATGTACAGTTTCGTTAATTTCTCGACAAGTCTTCCAGAAATTCGTTTATAGAAGCACGGGAAATAGTACACAAAAATTTGTATAAGACCTGTGAATTGTATAATCACGAATATAAATATTTTTTAAGCAAAACCAAAAAATGCACTTTATTCTTTTTTAGAAAATCACGACCTTAGTAAAAAACCATTCATACGACGTTGATATGCGGAGCAGAACAACAAAAAAAAAACCAATGCAAAATCTTCTCAATCACTTGTAATATTTTAATGATTCTTACTTTTATTTATAGATGTTGCCTGGTTGGTGGTCGAATAGAAAAGAAAAATTTTACATAATGCATAATTTGACAAAGCAATAAGAATGAAAGGACAAAGCAAATAAGATGATAATTTAAGAGAACAGTTAACAGTTAGAGAGTAATATTAAATATAAATTTGAATGACAATTGTTCAATTATAGGGTAATTAGATTAATATTTGGTTAATTGTGGAACAAAATAATTAATTAAGTTGAATAAGAAAAAACAATTAAAAACTGATTATTGAATGATAATAATACTGAACATTCAGCCCCCCCTGAAAGGCTCCGGTCTTTCAGCAAATGGCAATGGGGCAACCTTGACAACTGGGCGTGTATATTCTCCATTCGCGGTTCGAACTGTGACAACTCTGACCTTATTGTCCTTTCCTGGATGGGTTGCAATAATGCGACCAAGGATCCATTTAGATGGTGGAAGATTTGGCTCCTTCAATAGAACGACATCATTAACAGACAGATTTGGGTATGGTTTTTGCCATTTTTGCCTTTGTTGAAGAGATGTCAAATATTCTTCGTGCCATCGTTTCCAAAAACCTTGGTGGAGTTTCTGTAAAAGATTCCAATTAGATTGAATAGAAATTTTATAATTTACCAAATCAGGATGAGGAACTGAGATATATGCCTCCCCAATCATAAAGTGAGATGGTGATAGAGCACTTGGTTCTGTGTCCGATGTCTGCCACATTGGACGCGAATTCAGGAGACCTTCAATCTTGGTAAGAAGTGTGTACATTTCCTCGTACGTCAAAATATGTTCCCCGATGACTCGTTTTAAGTGCTGCTTCACAGACTTCACCCCAGCCTCCCATAAACCACCAAAATGAGGAGCTGATGGTGGGAGAAACTTCCATGATATATTATCCTTAGCGAGATGATCAATGACGATACGTTGATGTTGTTCATTTAAAACCTCTTGAAACACCTCGTTTAACATACGTTTGGCACCATGAAAATTGGTTCCATTGTCGCTCCAAATTTCGGATGGCTTTCCACGACGTGAACAGAAACGATCTAAAGCCAGAAGAAACGCGTTTGACGACAAGTCACCAACCAATTCCAAATGAATACCTTTTGTAACAAAACAAACAAATAGAGCAATATATGCTTTCACGAATTTAGGGTTTCTACCGCGAGAAAGTCTTAAAGTTATAGGACCGGCATAGTCACATCCCACCTTACTGAACGGACGTGAAAATCGAATTCGTTCTACAGGAAGATTTCCCATTAATTGTTTCGAAGAATCGCGACGTTGTCGAAAGCAAGGAATACACTCGTGAACTACCCTTCGCACAAGATTTCTGCAGCCAAGAATATAGAATTCCTTCTTTACTAACGCAATCATTAGTGTCACACCGGCGTGTAAATATTGTCCATGAATATGGTGAACAATTAATTCGGATAACTGATTTGATTTACAGAGTATAATGGGGTGCTTTTCATTGTATGAAAGTTCAGAATTCTGCACCCGCCCACCCACTCGAAGTAAACCGTCCGAATCGATAAAAGGAGAAAGACTTAATAGTTTATGTTTTGGCGATAATTCCTTTCCTTTTTGTAACGCGAGTATTTCGGATGAAAAAACGGTCATCTGACTATATTTTAACAACGTTATTTTAGCCTTTAAAAGTTCTTGTACGCACAATGGTTGATAATTACGAAGCAACATATCTTTTTTAGGAATGCGACTGTTAAAATGAAATCGAAATATTGTTGCAACTATTTTTATGCATTTAAACCATTTCGAAGAGTTATTTAAAATATGTAGTTTGCAATACATTTTCATCGATAGCATTTGACACAAGTACCTGCATTTTCTGGTTTCTCCTTTCTTCCAACTGCTCACTTGAAAACTCCCTTATACACGGATTTGAATATGGCCACTGCTCTTTCTCCTGCCAAAGCCACGAGGGTCCTTTCCACCACAGCTCATTTGAAGGCAAAAGAGATGGTGAAATTCCACGAGTTGCGCAGTCAGCTGGGTTGCTTTCAGAACGAACGTGATTCCAAAGTTGAGGTGGAATTGAAGAGATGATCTCTGAAGTTCGATTTCCGATAAACACCGACCATTTTTTCGGAGGAGAAGAAAGCCAGTGGAGCACGATTGAAGAATCTGTCCAAGCGAAAACTTTCATGTCTTTATCCTGTAAAGATAATTTAAGTTTATTTATTAGACGAGTTAATAAGAGTGCACCGCATAGCTCCAGTCTAGGAAGAGACAAAACCTTGATGGGAGAAACCTTACTCTTCGCAGCTACCAATGCTATCGAAAATGTACCATCTTCGTTCTTGCTTCTGCAGACTGCAATACACCACTGCTGAATATACATCCAAAGAAGCATCACAAAATCCGTGGAACTCGTAATAGTTTTTATTTGTCCAAATGATCCTCGGAATTTGAACATCTTCAATGAGAGGTAATTCCTTTCGAATTGTCATCCACCTATCAGCGAGTTCCTTTGGAAGTTCATCGTCCCAATTCAGCTTTTCCCTCCATAAGTCCTGAAGAAGAATTTTTACCGCAATAACAATTGGAGCAAGAAATCCCATTGGGTCGAAAATACGAGAAGCATCTGACAAGATGCGACGCTTTGTACAAATAGCAGTTTCACTAAATTTAACCTTATAAGAAAAACGATCTTTCGCAGGACACCATTGCAAGCCTAAGACCTTAATCGAATCGAAGTCCTCAAATTGAACAGGTGACATCTCTCGTTGGTCTTCAGGAATGGACATCAACAGAGGCCAACAATTCGTTGTCCACTTACGTAGGTTAAATCCTCCTGATTTTAGCAGCTCTACCAACTGCTTCTGAAGGCGAATGACTTCCTCAATTGTGTCTGCCCCAGTGATTACATCATCGACGTAAAAATCGTTAAGAACGGTTTCCGATGCAAGAGGATACTTTTCAGAAGAATCCAAAGCCAACTGTTTCAACGTTCTAACAGCTAAAAATGGAGCATATGCAATACCATACGTAACTGTTAACAGCCGGTAATGTTTGACAGGTTCTTCTGGAGTTTTACGCCAAAGTATTCTCTGGTAATCACAATCACCACGAGAAACTCGAATCTGTCGATACATCTTCTCGATATCCCCGGAGATGGTGTACAAATGCCGTCTAAACCGAAGGCAAACAGAGAAGATGTCACGTTGTATGGATGGCCCAACAAGAAGCGAATCGTTTAATGAAATAGAGTTATTTGTTTTGGCGGATCCATCAAAAACGACTCTAACTTTGGTAGTACTACTATCATCCTTAAACACCGCATGATGAGGGAGATAGAACGACCTATAAGATGGCGAATATATTTCAGCAGCAGGAATTTCTTCCATATGGCCCAATGACAAATACTCATCCATAAATTTATGATACTCTCCCTTTAAAGCAGAATTTGTTAAAAACCTTCGTTCGATTGAATGAAGACGGCGAAACGACATTGCAAAAGAGTTTCCAAAATCTACGTTTTTATCAGATTTAAAAGGCAGCTTTACCGTATATCGACCATCGGGAAGCCTTTCATGAGTCGAAGCAAACATCTCTTCAGCACGCTGGTCGTCTATCGAGAGGGTGGGCTCATTAGAAACTTCTTCTAAACGCCAAAATTTCTCGAGATCAAATTCTTGAGAATGATCCAGCTGCGTACAAATAAATGTCTTGATACCATTATCAAGATTAAGAGAAGTTTGTGCAGATCTTCCTGCAATAACGGAACCGAAAATCGTTGGAATAATGTTGGGAACGCCAGCTATTTGTATAGTAGGTGGTCCTGAAATGATACTGAATACCTTATCTACCCCGATTAACACATCGATATTGCCTGGTTTGTTAAAATAAGGGTCAGCAAGCTCAAAAGACACAAGATTTCCCATGTCAATGTCGTCAATCGAATGTTCTGGCAATAATGATGTCAGCTTCGAAAGAACATGGCAATTAACATCCACAAACTTTGAACTATAACGAGAAGATAGCCTCACTTTAACAACTCCGTTTGTAACACCTGCCGAAGTGGAAGCAACTCCTAACACAGGTACACGTGATTGGCTTCGGATTAGACCCAATCGCTGAACAGCCTGTTCAGTGATGAACGAAATCTGTGATCCAGTGTCGAGAAGAACACGAAGATTCTGAAATGACTTTTCTCTATCCTGGGTTCTTACAACAGCAGTAGGAAGTATAGTCTGATAACTACGATTAGCCTTACACGAATGATGATTCACAACCGACGACGGACCTGGATTCGATAACGAAGATGAAGACGAAGATGTGACTGGAACAACTGATGACTCGTTTTGACTTAAATTGGTATGCGTAGATGTATCACTAGCAGACACATCCTGATGAACTAAAACATGGTGTCGAGACTTGCAGATTTTACAACGCTGATGCAAGAAACATCTGTTGGCAGAATGTCCATGTCGTAAACAGTTAAAACACAAAGAATTTTCCCTAGCAAATTTCCGACGAGCATCCACATCTCGTGCGAGGAATTTTGTACAATTATGCAGACTATGGTTTCCCTTGCACTCTAGGCAGCTTTGTACAGATGCAACAACATGCGAACGTATGTTACCTGGCGTCTTGTTTTTAGGTTTAGAAGATCTAATAGGAGCTGAACAAGATTCCAAACATGCACATCGATTTTGTAAAAACTCAAGAAGTTCGTCTATTGTAGCACCTTCTTTTGACCCAATATGTTCCGCCCAAGCTTGCTTCGTATCTGGGTCAAGCTTTTGAACTAATAAATAAATTACCCAAGGATCACGTCCATTGGTGTTGAGAGCATTTAAACCTCTAATTACCTCGTCTGCACCATCTGTGATTTTCCTAAGCAAAGCTACGTTGGAAGTATTCATCGATGTTAATGTTATGAATGAATGAATATAAGACTGAACTATGAGCTGTGACCTATCGAACCGTTTCTCCAACCTATCCCAAGCTTCAAAGTAATTACTATCGGTAAGCTTCATGTGGCTAACCAAGTCAGCCGCGGTACTACTCAAGAAACTTTTGAGGTAGTAAAATTTTTGTGAAGGTGTGAGTGATGAATTTTGATCAACAGAACTGAGGAACATATCCTTAAACGAAGGCCAATGTTCATATTCGCCCGAAAAAGTTGACATGACAATCTTAGGAAGATTAACCGATGCCTTAGCTGGAGTGGAGTTTAACTTCTCCAAAAAGGCAGCTTGTTGCGCAGCGAGCTTTTCAGCAACCGATTTGTCAGCAGGTTCCGACGACGACTGCTTAACCTTGATAAAACTTGAATAAGTTGAATGAGCCACAAAATATTTAGCCTCATATTCGTAGAACTCTGGTTCAGGATCTACAAACTCATCCTCCTCGATGTACAAATACATTTCATCCTGGAACGAAACGAAATCTGACCAGGCTTCTTCAAGTTCAGCAAAACGAATTTGCAACATGGATAGTGGCGTGTTAATGTCCACTGTGGAAGCGAAGTCTGCGGCCTTCGTCAGCCTGCCTTTTGCACGACCACGTTTTGCTTTGATGACATTCATATTGAAGCACAAGATTACACTTCAGTAATTATATTAAACGGGAACTTGAAAATATCTTTGTAGCACGTTCTGAAGATATTTTCACAATGCGCTTTTCTATAAGTTAATTACTGGGAATAATTCGAAAAATGTCCATATAAATAAATTCCCAGCAAAAACCAACATGTGACCACTTTCTTTTATATATCGTCGTACATATGTATATCCAATAAGGCTCAAATAATTTGGCAAACGAAGGACCATATGAATTGTATAATCACGAATATAAATATTTTTTAAGCAAAACCAAAAAATGCACTTTATTCTTTTTTAGAAAATCACGACCTTAGTAAACAACCATTCATACGACGTTGATATGCGGAGCAGAACAACAAAAAAAAAACCAATGCAAAATCTTCTCAATCACTTGTAATATTTTAATGATTCTTACTTTTATTTATAGATGTTGCCTGGTTGGATGGTCGAATAGAAAAGAAAAATTTTACATAATGCATAATTTGACAAAGCAATAAGAATGAAAGGACAAAGCAAATAAGATGATAATTTAAGAGAACAGTTAACAGTTAGAGAGTAATATTAAATATAAATTTGAATGACAATTGTTCAATTATAGGGTAATTAGATTAATATTTGGTTAATTGTGGAACAAAATAATTAATTAAGTTGAATAAGAAAAAACAATTAAAAACTGATTATTGAATGATAATAATACTGAACAACCTGTTTACAGAAGCCTTCAACAAGCAATTATTTGTTTAGAAATAAAGTGTGAGAAACCCGCGCTTTAGAAAGAAGTATTGTTTTCTATAAGTTGGTCTTAACAAAGTGATGTCAAAAATTTTATTTGTAAAAGCCCTCCAAGCAAATGCTCGAAACAAGCATATTATTGTACTTTTTGTCAGGTACATGCGAGAGAAGCATTGTTTTCTATAATTTTGTCTTAGCGAGGTGATGTCAAATATTTTTGTTGGCATAAGTCCTGTGAACACAAGCATTTAATGAATGTGATGTTAGGCGCATGCGCAAGAAGCATAGATTTCGTTGGATTTGTCTTGATTTTGAATTAAATTTATTACTATAAGGGCCAGTTTATTCACAATGGGTTACATCTGAACGATGACTTTCACAGCTTCTAACTAAATGGCACTAATCAACCAAAATCAGCTGATTGGCGATTTCCATGATTAACCACTTAAATTATCGATTCCTTGAAAAAATATTTGTTTACCTTGCACATGGGATGATTTACCAGTTGCAATAATCCTTAATTACATACAAGCTTTTATTTGTGAGCTGTCAGGCGAATGCGGGAGAAGCATTGTTTTCGATAATTTTGTCTCACCGAAGTGATGACAAATAATTTTGTTAAATTGTTTTGTGTGACTTCGAAATTTGTGGTCTTAATGTAAAGTGTAAAGTTTTTTTTTACAATGGGGTTAGGGTATAGCAAATTTACACTTTTACATTTTTGCAATGATACAAGACCAATTGCATCGGATCGGGAATACCCCTATTGAGTATCTCGATCTACCCGTATATGGCTGTCCTAAAGCCTCTCAAGCTTCCCAAGTGGGCCAAATATGTGTTTCTAAGGCCTTATACAAGCTTGCTGTATAGGAAATAACTTCGATAGTCCCTTATAGAAGTAAAATTGTTAGTTGGGTCGGGATCATCTTTTACACGTAATACAACAACAACTTTGGATCTGGCTCTGTATCTGGATCTATTTTAAAGATCCGAAAATAATTTTTAACTCTGGCGAGTAGACGGCTCTTTAGTCGGTAGGGAGTACAAACTGTAGTGTAAAGAAAGAAGACAATCATGTCAATTATGGAATACGCAATATTGGATCCGCAGTGATTCTCAGTGCAGTGCTCCCTTTTCTCTTTACCCATATGTCGTGAAAAGAAAAGAGAACATTGTACTGAGAATCACTGCGGATCAAGTATTGCGGCTTCCATAATCGGACACAATATCTACATGAAAAATAAACAAACATAAGAGAAAAAGAGATGATCATACAACACTGATACAGAAAATAAAGTGTGGGAAATAATAAATAGAGAAAGAAAGAGGAAAAAGAGAATGGGGGAAGGGATTAAAGAAGAAGAATGGAAAAGATATTTTATGAGCCTGATTGGAGGGGTGGAAGAAAGAGTGAGAATGGGGGCAGAGGGAACAAGAAGAATAGCGGGTGATGAGACTGAAATTAGCAAAGAGGAAATCAGTGAGGTGGTGAGAAAACTAAAAGAAGGAAAAGAAATGGGCATAAACGGAATAACGAATGAGGCGTGGAGATATGGAGGAGAACAAGCGTTAGATGTAGCATGGGAGATTTGCAGAAGAGTGTGGAGAGGAGACGGTTGGCCGGAGGGGAGGAAAGAGGGAGTGATCGCGCCAATAATAAAGAAAGGGGCAGGAACAAAGGTGGAAGAATACAGAGGAGTAACGCTCATGCCGTCGCTATATAAGATATATACGGCAGTTTTAGCGAAGAGGCTAGAGGAAGAAGTGGAGGAAAAAGGAATGATTCCACCAAATCAAACGGGTTTTAGAAGAGGAGTAGGAACGATAGACAATGTATATGTTTTGAACTATGTGGTGAACAGAGAGATATCAAAGGAGAAGGGTAAGCTAGTGGCATTGTTTATAGATTTAAAAGCTGCATTTGACTCAGTAGATAGAAAAATCATGATGGAGGCATTGGAAGAAAGAGGAGTGAGAGAAGGGCTCAGGGAAAGAGTGGGGGAGGTCTACGAAGAAACGATGAGTAGAGTAAAAGTGGGAGGAGAGATGGGGGAAAGATTTTGGACGGGAAAGGGAGTAAGACAGGGGTGCCCAATGAGCCCAATTCTTTTTAACTTACTGACAGCGGATATAGAAGATGAATTGGGCAAGGGGAGTTGGGGAGGGATAAAAGTAAGAGGAAGAAGAATTTGCTCGTTGGCATACGCAGATGATGTGGTGGTAATGGCGAAAAATGAAGAAGAGATACAAAGTATGATACGAAAACTGGAGAAGTATTTCGAAAGGAAAAAACTGGAAGTTAACGTGGGAAAAACGAAAGTGATGAGGTTCACGAAAGGAGGAGGGAGGAGTAGAACAGTAGAATGGAGATGGAGGGGAAAAAAGATAGAAGAAGTAAAAGAATTCAAATACCTGGGGTATGTGTTCAAAAAGAATGAAGGGCAGGAGGGACAGAATAAAAAATTCAGCAGCGGTAATGAAGGAAGCATGGGGGATTGGGAGGAGGAAATTCGAGAAGGTATGGAGAGGAAGATGTGGCTTTTTGATACCCTGGTGTGGACGGTGATGGGATATGGGGCGGAGATATGGGGATGGGAGGAGAGACATGGTGAGAGAGGAAACCAAAAGAGATAAGATAATGATAAGGGCAGGGAGAAGGGCATAGAATTATGAAGAAAATTAACAGGTGGTAAAGGAAGTGAAATAGCGAGGGAATGTTTAGAGGAGATGAGGGAGAGAGAGAGGGAGGAAGCGAGAGAGGATCCCGATGGGAACAAGGGAGAATGGGAAAGAGAGGAAGGGAAGGAAGAGAAGACAGTATGACAGGGTACGAGAGAGTAGAATGGGAAGACAGAAGAGAGCAGGAGAAGGAAAGACTGGAACTAATATTGGAATCAAGATATAATAGGTGGTATAAGGAAGTAATGACCGAGGGGATCCCACAATATTTGAAAGCGGGATGGAAGGCAGACAGAACAAGGAGAATAGCGAGAGTCAGGCTAGGAAATGAGGTGAGAGAAAGATGGTACTGGAAGCATGAAGAAGAAAGAATGTACAGAGTGTGTGAAGGTGAATCTGAGACGTGGGAACATGTGATAGAAAGATGCAGGTCAGGTGGTGATGAAGGGGTGTCAATAGGGGAGAAGATGAGGGATATAATGGACGAAGGAGGGAGGGGGGAAGAGTGGATAAAGGCACTAGAGGTTGCAAGAAGGAGTAAGGCGAGAGGGATAGGAGAGTTGTAACCCTTAGGGGAAACAATACAATACCTACAATACAATACAACACTGTTGTCATTATGGATCCGTATCGTTTTATTTTCATGGGATGATCCTGATCCGGACACGGCTATTGTCAGACGACAATCTGACAAAAAATTGTCAGCTATCTTACAATTGTCTGAACACACAATTTTTATCATTGTCAGTCGATTAGAGCATTAAGTCAGACTCATTGGTCATTGTCAGATGTTTTCATTGAAAACAGGGCCAGACCAACCATATGTGCAAGATGTGCAAATGCACAGGGCGCAAAATTCTGGAGGCGCATTACCAGGAGCAAAAAATATAATCTGATCTTGCCCAAACAAATAATATGTACTGCCATTTGACATGTGTACTTATGTTTGTATGTGTGCAAATTTAAAAAAGGGACGCTTTCTACAAATCTTGCACAGGGCGCAAGTTTTGCTTGGGCCGGCCCTGATTGAAAACATCTTACAATTGCTGACAATTTCTTCATTGTCCGAAATGTCAATAAGTTGGTTAAAGAGAAATAAAAAAAGAGCTGACAGTCAAATTGTCAGACTTTGGGAAGAAATCCACCAACCGTGTGAACGGAAAATTTTTCATTTTAAGAAATATGTCAATTGTCAGCTAATTGTTAGCTATTCCCAGACCATTGAAAGTTCTGACAATATTGTAAGATCTGACAATCGTCTGTACTTAGCTTAAGACCAAAAAATTCAAAATCGAACTATTTAGAGCATGCTACAAGCACTTTTTCAATAATTTTGTTGAAAGTCTTTGAAAATCGTAATTTTTCTCAAATGTCAAAAGCTGCATAACTTTTTGAGTTTTGGTCTAAAAGCATGAAATTTTCAGGGATTGTTCATATTTTTATGTAATTTTTATTTAAATTTTTATGTAAATATCCTAGTACTCAATAACATTTTTTGCTTTTGAAAGCTTGTCTTAGTTTTGCAATTTTTTAAAAGGTATACAACTTACCACAACTCGCCTTAGATCAAAAGTTATTAACATTTGAATTCAGTCAAAAATGATTCTCAAACAAATTCAAATAAATCATAAAATAGTAGGAAATAATTTGCTTATTTTGAACTTTTTGTATTGATTTATTAAATGAAATGGTCGACTCTTTATTTTTTTATTATATATTTAAATAAAGTGACCATCACTTTAGATCTAAGGTGAGTTGTGATAAGTTGTATACCTTTAAGAAACTGCAAAACATAGAACTTAAAAGCAAAAAATGTTATTGAGTAGTAGGATATTTATACAGGTTGCTATTTAAAAAGTTTCAAGTTCAAATTAATTTTTTACACCATTTAGGGCTATCGATTTATTTGTAGATACATAATGAAGGTCATGAAAAATATTTCTTTATAAAATGTAAGTCTAACTTTTAAGTAAATTAATAAAAAAGATGGACAGAGTGACCCAAAAAGTAAAAAAAAATAGAGGATTTTCTAAAATAGTTAAAAAAAAAATGTTAACTCCAAAACCGTAAGGATCTAATATTAGAATATTACAGGTAATGAAACTCTAAAGAAAATAATTTAAAAAATGCATTTTGACCCACTCTCTAAAATACGATATGAATTTTTCTACATCATGGTTAAAGTGTTTTTTTTTTTAAATATTGTTTAAAAAAGTTTTAGCAAGAAATTATAATATTTGGAGCAGGTTCTTGTTCATTGAAATGCGTTTTCGGTTTGACTAGTCGTAATTTGAAGTCAACACCAAGCAGGGTTGTGACTTTACTGCAATTGCAGTAGATCTACTGCATTTTTTTCGAAAAATAAATCTACTGCCTTTAAATTAAATCTACTGCACTTTTGGTTTTACGAAAAAAAATCATTCAATAGGCGTTTTTCTTTTTTAGATCAGAGCTGATTGAGCTGAGTACTGAGCAAAGTCTGAGCGAACAGAATAAATTTTAAGCAGAGTATGTTCAGAGTTCTCTGATTTAATTATGAAACAACTTAATCACTGAAATGTCATGATTATAAATTATTTATTTATTATTATTATTTTACCTTCTCCACTAGAGCAACCAGCCTATTCCGCCATTTTTTATTGTTTTGACGACGTTTTTTTTTAATTTCCCTTGTTTGTTTTCCGCATTTTACTCCGTTTACTCTCCTATTTTATTCTGAGCTCACAGAGCGTGCCTGAACATGCTCAGAACTAAAAAAGAAACACAAATTTGAAGCCCTGAACGATCAGAGCTAAAACAGAATATATATTTTATTATTTTAAATTATTTATGTTTATTTATGTTATTTCTTATTTTTATTTTCAAAATATAAAAATCTACTGCGAAAAAGTTGAATCTACTGCGTTTTTTTTCCAAATCTACTTCAGACATTTTTAAAAAAAGTCCCATCCCTGACACCAAGCCCAGATTCCTTGCGGTAGACGCTTTCATTTTTTTTTTTATAAAAAAAATTGAGTACGATCGCTAAAGAAGAATTGAGTAAACATTACATTTTTTTTTGTTTTGATACGAGTGCTTTACTTTTGTCATATGTGTTATTTTTTTATGCAAAAAAAAGAGAAGATCATTTTTTTTCTCTAGCTTAGTGTGACCCAGGTATTTATTTATTTATTTATTTATTTATTTCGTTAAAATCTTTTATTATATTAGTTTTTGGTTATCTTTTTGTTTTCATATATAAATTCAAATCAACTGGTATACTGATTTGGCGTTGTCTGTTTGGGAATTGGTATTTGTTTAGCAGGTATGTACCTACATTTTCTGCATAGATATCTTTTCAAAGGAATTAGTAATAACTCCATATATGTATATTATGTAGTATGTATATTGTACATATTATGTAAAATATTTTAGATTAGCGGACCGGGAAAAGTAAGCTCAACAATAGAACTAACAATTTTGTCGAATTTAGAAATTTTAGCTTCCAAATAGTAGGGACAGGTGTTGAAAGCGATTTAATTTATTCTTTTTTCTGAAATAGAAAGAGACTTATTTTTGTAAATATGCATTTCGTTTGGCTTGGATTAATAATTGCAAGAAATGTTTAGATTAAAAAAGGTAAGTAGGTATAGTTATGCTATGTGTACGTGTACCTAAGTTGTATGATATAGATATAGGTAAGTGAGATTCACAATTTTATGGCATAAAGGCGACATTCATAAGTATCTAATCCTTCAATTTATTTATTGTAATTGAAAGTAAATTCGTTGATTCTAGGTACGTCTTTAGTGTGTCTTTAGTGTTTAGTGCTACACAAGCAGTGTTGTGCCATGTAGACTATAAATGTAGACTAAACGATTGTCTACGTGAAGACAATTCAACGTAGACAATTATTGTCTACATAGCAATGTCAACAATGTAGACAATGTAGAAAATTCATAATTTTTTTATTTTACTTTCCTAAGCCTGTAAAATATTAAAAGATAAACATCTATTTATTATCATAAAAAAGAAAATTTTATTTGGGAAGTATGTTGTTTGTAGGTATGTTCTTTTTAAATTCAATAATAATTTAAAATAAAAAAACTTTCGATTCAATTTGTTCTGACTTAAAAAAAATCAATTGAAATTTAATCCGACTCGTCTTCTTCAGAGTGAGGCCTTCACTGCCTTCTTCTATTCGTAGGGACAAGTATACATGAAGGAGCTTCTTTAGACGTTTTTCTTTTTTAGCCCCGAGCGTGGCACTGAGCTGTCAAAAAGAAAACTATGTTACTTTTTAACTCGGAGCGCTCCGAGCTCTCAACTTGCATTTCTTTTTTAGCTCAGAGCTCGACCGCGGGGCTTGCTCGATGAGCTCGGAAAAAAATGACCGAGCACAAAGCTGAGCGCGGCTAACTTCATATAATTTTCATGTTATTTTACAGATTACTAAGCATATTAGAGTTCAGTGCTCAATTGAGTTTCTTAAATAGATCGGTGCGCTCAGGTCACGCTCTGTTCGGAGTGAGCTCTATTCGCTCAGAGTCCGCTCTGTGCCCCTCCGGGGCTAAAAAAGAAAAACGCCTTTTGAACGCTCAAAAATGAAGAGTGATGAAGAGTGCACATGTCCCCAGCTGGAAAAAAAACTCTCTCAATTTGTGCGGAAGAAGCAAGAATTTATAAAAGTTTTCCAGAAAACTATGGGTTGTTAAAGGGTCTTGAAAAATTCATTTCTTCTATTAAAATTATCCCAGCCTTCATACAGTCTCCATTCATACAAAACTTTACAGACGAGCAAATAATATGCCTAGCTCCACAAACGCTTTATTCTTCGGCCTTCCCTTCATTTAATTTTTTGTCTTTATATAATACTTTGTCTTAAAAGATCTTTTCGTGTCCACTCTATGCGATGTTCTGGAATGAATTTTATTGATTTGCAATTTTTCAAAGTCGACACGTAGAGGAACAACACTGTACACAAGTTTTTTGTGAATGAAGTACAAATTTTAAAAACTACACATTTTAAACACCTTTTTAGAAAACTTTTTATCATAAGAAAATGGGCTGTGATAAAATAACTCTTTGGGGGTCAAGAACCCCAAGTTTCAATCCAACTTAATATTTTTTATAATGTATGCAGGTAGTAACTTCAGGTAGTGATAAAAAAAGATTTTGTACCTAATCTATCATAAAAAATTAGTTAATCCACTTATTTTCCCAATCCAATAAAGTTATTATTATGTAATAAAAAAATTAATGAAATATTAAAACTAAGTTGGTAATTTTTGTTCCTGGCAAAATAAGGTTCAGTTTCTATTACTTTACTTAGTTTTTAATTATAGGTACAGTAAATTCAGTCTAGATTTTATTTTTATCTATGGAACTACGTACCTACAATCAACGAATTTACTTTCAATTACAATAAATAAATTGAAGGATTAGGTACCTATGTATGTCGCCTTTATGCCATAAAATTGTGAATCTCACTTACCTATACCTATATCATACAATTAGGTACAGATAGCATAACTATACCTACTTACCTTTTTTTATTCTAAACATTCCTTTCAATTATTAATCCAAGCCAAACGAAATGCATATTTACAAAAATAAGTTTCTTTCTATTTCAGAAAATATAATAAATTGAATCTCCTTTTTAACACTCAACTACATAATATTTTGAAGTTTAAATTTCGTGACTTGCTACATGAATTTCATTTACACTTTTCAATAGGTACCTTTTCAACTAATTGTGAGCAAAAAACGAGCTTACCATGTTACCATTTCGCATCCTACATACTTCGTATTATGATCCCCATCCTCCCCTTTAAAATGATATTTATGCCTGAAAAACAAATTTTTTTTATCTACAATAAAAAAAACTACAAATTACATAATATGTCACTTTGTGGCTTTGATAAAACAAATATAAATACCTTCTAGTTTCTACCTCCTCAGATTCTCTTCTACGTTTATTTAGATATATAAACTTCAATTTACACCTATTACTTTTGATAGAATTGAAAATATCGAGCCAAATTTTCAGTATAATTCAAAAGTACTTGAAAAACCTTCAACCATAAGTAACAGAAATCATAAAATTGCACAATACGCAAATGATATTGACAAACAAAAATCCTATATTTTATGTACCTATCAGAATTTCTAAAAAAAATAACAAAACAAATAAACTTCGAAGATGTCAAAATTCTTCAGACTGAACGACATTCGTCAAAGCGATACTCATTGGAAACGTTGCACATCATTAACAACAGCAATAATATGAACCGAAAACTTGATACACAAAACATATCCGCTGTATACTGCTCCTTAGTTTCTGACTAAACGTCATGTTCTTGTTGTTTTATTTCTTATATAAAGTATATAGACAAAACTTCATTTTGAAGTGCATTATTTTTATTTAAAATAATTTATTATAATTTTTACAAATGTTAAATTCAATTTATACTTTTTATTTTTTCAAATAACGTAAGTTTACTAACTGTTTATTCAATTTTAAAAGTTGTTATATTCATTATTTGTTTTTATGTGGAATAAAGTTCCCCTGAAGAAGGCAGCAACCCCTGCCGAAACGTTGGGAAAAGCTAATGTTAACTTAATTGTTTCATTGCCATAACCATTGTGACCATAAAGCCGACGGATAACAAGATTTTATATCTTATCCACTTTTTTGAAAAACAAATAAACACAAAACGCCTTTCACACCAATACCAAGAAATCAAAATATACCGCACACCAGATTTCATTATATCAGATACCTACAAACTAAAAATGCACTGCCTAGATCTTTTTTTATTTTCCTTTTCATACACACTCTAGCGGTCACTTGGAGAAAAAATTCTTGATAATTTTTTTTAGGTAGAGGTTTTAAAAAATTATTCTTTTATATAAAATACAAAGTTTATGATTAATTTTTTTGATTGAATTTGAATTTAAAAATATAAATGTTTCGGAAAGGATTAGTTAACGAACAAAATTATTTAAATATATATTAGAAGAAACGAGTTAAAAAACTGTATTTTTCTTTTTTTTAAATCAATATATTTTCGAAATCTTACTGTATTATGATTTTTGGCTCACACACGTTTGAAAATACTTTTAATACCTTTAAAATAAGACCGAATTCGTTTTAATCAAATGACTAATTTATTTATAAAATTGTAGACGGATAAGCAATTTCAGCAAAAATCTGAAAATACATCAGTACATTTTTTTAAATATCTTTTGCTGTGTGCCAACTATTCAAAAACTGGTTCCACACGTTTAAAGACAATAAATGGGTCTTTCATATGCTTTTTAAATTATTGCCATACGCACACAAACGCTTTCGCGAAATTGTAGAGCGAATCAGCGTTTTTTCGTCAAATATAAGGAAAGGCCTCTTTAAATGAATAATTATGGAAATCAACTGGGGTTTGTTTTCGTTTATAATAACCAGAGTTATAAATTGGTTTTTTTTCGATAATATATTTGACATAGGAAGGGTTTATATAGTGTCATTGTAAAAGAAGTGTCAATGAAGTGTCTCGAAGAAAATTAAGAATTTAAGATTAGGAAAGAAAGGAGATAAAACTATACCATCAAACTATGGCATTAGAAAATAACGTGGAAAAGAAAACACAACAAATACCTAAAAGAAATCGACAATTTGACAACGATCCAAAACCATTTCAAAAAAACCAAAAACCAACGAGGGAATAAAAAATGACAAAATAAGAAGAAACAACAGTTTACATAGGTTCATTCAATCCAACCAAAAAGAAACAAGTACCATGAATAATGACCAATACAATTAGTCGACTAGTTACGTGGGGAATGACTACCAAATTACCCGAGCTACCCAAAAATCGAGAAAAAATCCAAAAATAATTTATACAGGACACTAGCAAAGATACTGAATTATAAAGATTGGAATCTTTCGTACGTTCCCATCTTTAACATTGTTGTTTTTGTAATTTCATCTCGTGTCGATGAATAGATGTGAATTGCAACAACAATTTATGCAGTGGTGAATTCATATTTTTGCACTAGTGTTCTGCCGAGTGTACAGTTCTTTTGAACAAAAAAAAAAAATAAGTGGTAAGATTTTTTTTTCGGAAGAAAAATAATCTGAGTTGAAATAAAAAATTTGTAATCGTTGTCCTCTTTTTTTCCGCAAAACAATGTCACCAACATTGTTTTGCGCGAAAAAGTTTCCGTGGTGAATATAAATTTTTTCAACAGGTTTGGTTCACAGTTCGATAGTAAAATTTTAAACGCCAAAAATTTTTTTTGCGATAAAATCACTTCAATAAGGGCCAGTTGTACAATAGTGGTTCAGCCTCGGTTCAAGATTTTAACTCACCGATTTCGGCGGATTAAATAAGGTTCAACGCTGGTTCAAGTATGTAATTGGTTATTATCACACACTTGAACAGTAAACCACTGTTGAAACTCAATTAATCCGCCGGAATCGGTGGATAAAAATTGCTGAGCCACGGTTTAAATATTTGTACAACTGGCCCTAAGAAGTACATGTAATTTTTTTTTCGAGGAGGAACTGTAACTAGGCAGAAAAAAACCTTGTTCGTTTACTCCCCAAACCTACCCATTTCTACCATTTTTAGCCCGAAAGACTGTCAAAATTTATATAAAAAAAATTAATCTAGTAGAATCTGGCAGTTTTGGGGCACGTACGCGAACAGACCTAAAGTTGTACTTTTCTTCGGAACCGTTTCAAAACGCACTAGCTGAACAAACCTAAATTACGTTCTTGGTTTTTGATTTTCTTCTTTTCGTCATGTCCCAAAGAAGGGAGACAAGTATAGTACAAAATATGAGCAGACAAGGTTTTCCCATGATTATCATCATAAAACATGAAAAAAGATTTTCCTCCTTGGAGAAGTCGAATCGTAAGATTTTTTTCCCCGCAAGAAAAATCTAAATACCCGTTCGCAACCGTCAGTTTGTGTCTTTTTACATCCCTGAAAAGTTCGTGGATTTTTCTTGCACAAAAAAACAACAAAATTTATCAAAATTATTTATTGTTTAAGTGGCAATTTAGCCGAATGACACCACAAAGTCATGTTGGTTGGGAGGGGGTTCAATTGAAATATTGAAAACAATTCGATATCGTTCGACCACGACCCCTACTATCGCCTTGTTCACCGCGAGTGACGAATAATAATTATACAGCTTGTTTTAGTTTGTTTATTTTAACTGTTCAATTTGTTCCATAACTATCGACGCAGGTTTCAAAGTGAATTTCAATTCAAGAAATCAGACTGACAAGAGAGAGGTGTCGCCGAGTTTTTCCAATATACAATATACACTCCCAATGCACCTCCTTATGTCATTGTCATTAGGTGACGACAGAGACTCCTCATCTATAATCAAATAAGAGGTATCTATCTCAGTGGGGGAGTGGCGCTGCTGGCTCTTGCGAAGTCTGAAGTTCCTTCAAAGATCATTTAAGATCTTCGAAGATATACCTACTAAAGTGAAAGAAATTCAAAATAATAAACGAAAACTTCCCCATCGGATGTTGTTGTTAGTTGTGTGCGATGGGAAGAAGAAAATTCTGATTCTGAACTGATGATTTCGTGCTAAAGAGAACTCGCATCGAGACAACAAAGATTGGAGATTTTATATTCATTAAATTTGCAAATTGCTTAGGGTGTCAGAAATTTGGTTGGACGCGCCTGTTAGATTAATCCTATAATATGGCGAATTTTGATGCTTTCGATCGGAATAGGTAAGTTTCTCCATTAAAAAACTCGTCTATGTTTAGTATATTTTTTTGTTAGTAGCTAGGTCCTTTCTAACAAGTCGATATTAAAAATCTAAGACATAAGGGACTGAAAATTCGTTTCGTTCCGAAAGCTTTGAATTGTCACATTTTGAATTCTTGGTAAATTTTTATTTTAAGACTAGACTAGCTAGGAAACTCCAGCCGACCGACCATTTGGGTCTAAAACAAGACCTTGTTATTCTCAGTATAAGACCAAAAATCCAGGAAGATAACCTACTTAGAGCATGCTTTGACGGTTGTTATACTCAATTTATTTTATTAGTCGCTTAGAAAATGTTGTAATTATTGACGAGTTACTTTTCAAAAGGAGAATAGAAAAGGTCCTCAATCATTTATTGTTTGAACACAAAGCGCGCGCTGCAGGCTGCGAGTGCTTTGAAAATCCGCAGTGTTAAATTTAAATTGTAAAAAATCTCATGAAGCTGCTGCACCAGACGCAAATAAGTTTTAATAATAACTTTGGCGCGTCTATTGTATTCAACCAACAAAATATGCAGTTTATTTATACCTAGCACAGTGCTCAATTTAATTCTAAACAAAAAACTAACCCTAGAAAATTATTTTTGAAAACAGGTCCTAAAATCCTAGCATAATTGCTTTTTTTTTATTTAATTTTTTTGAAAATTCCTATATCATTTGAAATCACCAGATATTTTTTAAATGGGACTGGCATAAAAGTGCTTGGCGGGAGCCTTATTGTTTTTTCTGCTCAGTCAAGGGAATTCAGTTTTCCAACTCACTAACAGCAATGTAAGGCAATGCAAAGCGACTTGGGATCCTTTTAGCTGCCGGGTTGAGTCAAGCAAAAAAATCTATGGATGTGGTTAATTTAACCCCATTCAGGAGGGAGGGAAAATTTTCAAAAAAAAACTGACCTAAATAAAAAAAAAACGACTGGCAACACTTCAATATAATGATATAACTTTTGTTTAAAGCCAGAAATTCATTCTTCCATTGCGTTTTATTTTTATTTATTTATTATAACTGGATTCAGTTGATTTAATTAATATTTTATGAAAAACTAATTTCCATTTATTAAAAATAAACAAAATTTTTAAAAAGTATTGCTCAAAATTATTAATTTAAAAACTTTGTTATCAAACACAATTTTTGTTTTAAATATTCATTGCTCTTATCAATTTTTTATTCAAAATCTAAAAAAGTATACCTATAAAAATAACAAAAATAAATTTCCCTTAACTTGATTTCAATTCGTTTTTGCAGAATGATCCTATTTCCACTACATTAAAGTATTATTTATGTATTTTCAAATTTCTCAAAAAACCATAAGATATTTAAGCATCAAGTCTTACTCATTTTTAATCATAAAAGTTGCATTTCTAATCTGTAGTCAAAATTTATTATTATTTTTATCAAATGTGATTTTTCATTGTGGTCACAGAATTTTAAGTTTTTTTTAAATATTTTTTATTACAAACAATCAAAGATAGTACAATTTCTACGGTCTTGAAAAAATTTGAAAATTCATTAAAATAAAATCTGAGGCTGGCCAATTAATGATTAATGAAACTGGCTGACTTAAGCTCCTTTTAAATATCCCAAAAAGTAGGTGCTAGGAAACACCATTGATAAAAAAAGAAAATTCTGCCTGACCGATTAATGAAAGTAGTTGATCTTATAATGAACATTTAGTGACATTTTAAATGGACTGCCTACCAAACAAGCAGTCAAAAAAAATTGATTTATTGCACTCAAATATAGTTCAATAATCATTTAATCGCTGTTTTGGTGATACTGCTTGGCCCCCACGAAGCTGTTATTTGACGCCGCACACTGGTAAAAATGGCCAATTTATGTGAACATTGCCCATAAATCCTAGAAAAATCTCCCAAAATGATTGAAATTTTCAGAGAATGTTTAAATTATCTTTAAGATTATGTAATGCCAGTTTTAACATTTTTCTAATGTAAAACTACAGCGTGGTAGCCGTACAACAGTCACACTATGGTTCTAGGACGATTGTTAAATATTAAAATTTTTGACAATGCAGTTTAATAAAGAAATAATTGAGCCTTATAGATGAGTCTTTTTTTGTAATCTGTTTTTTTAATATTAATTTTGCATTCCGAATTTCATAAACGGAACCTTTGGTATTTAAAGGAAAAAATTAACATTATTCAATAATTTTTTAATTCAATGATTTTTTTCAATTTGTATTGTTATTTTAATTAGGCTTATACAGGGAAATATGTTTCGCAAAACAAAGATAAGATTTTGTTTATTGGTAATTCTTATAATAGATACAATTTTTAAATCAAACTTTAAGTTAAATTTGAAAAAATTAAAAAGCGCGGCGGATCGTATTGAAAGCGATACCTCAATTTCGACCATCTTCGTTTTGGGTTATTCTCAAAAGCGAACATGGAATAAAACGATCCTTCCATTTTTTTCAATTTAAATGTCAAATATTTCCAAGTCTTTCCCATTCTTTGTTCCACTCTTCCCATTTAAATCCCAGCTGTTTCCAAAAATATGAAAGTTGTTTCAAGTAAAAAAATGTTTGTTCTTACCAAAGAACTTTAATGAACAATTTTGTGATTTTGTTGCTTCCATCTAAAAAATAATTAATCTTCAGATGGACTCCATAAGTTTTTTTTTAAGTGTAGAAAGTGAAGAAGCACGGGATTTTAATAAATTGGATATCCAAAAAAATTTATTGAAAGTGGAACTTCTCCCCGCTTGATATTCCTCACAAATAATGTGTATTGAATTTTGTTTATCACAGTTTAACTGTATTTAATAATTCTTGTTCAATAAAATCCACCATTAATATCTTATGGGAACACAAAAAAATGTTTAAGCGAATCGCTTTTGAGAATAGGAAAATACAAATCCGCCATTAAAAGCGATCCGCCGCGCTTTCTGGTATAGCCCTACCAGGACTCTGTAAGTCATTTCAATTTTTTTTTTACTTTTTACTAGAAAATTCTCTCTTAAGTGGACATCTAGGGGACCACAGGTATAACATATAATATCACTATTATTAAGCGAAACAAAACTTGAAATAAGTTAAAAGACTGCAGTAAAAAGACTTATTTACTAAAGCCAAAACCAGGGCAGTTCTGAAGACTTTCAAAAGTCTTAAACCAGTTGAAAAGTACTGCAGTTAATTAACTTTTTAGTCAATTAACTACTTTTTTTAATTGCACAGTCAGAATATTAGTACTGATTGTGACTGTTGGATTAAAGTTGCTTTATTTTAAAGGTATTTAGCAATACACAAAAATTGCGAAGACTCCAATGGCCTGAAGCCCATTTCTGACGAATTTTTCGCTAAAAGGATTTAATTTTTGTCGTTATGAGTTCTATTCATGTTAATTATTAACAACTTTTTAAATTGATTGTTCAGTAGTTACGTACTAGACAACAGCAGGATCCTTTTTATTGGAGGTTTGTGCCACACAGATATCGAAAAGCTCTTTTCGTTAAAGGGACATTTCTCTTGAAATCCGAAATTTCTTCACTTCAGTCGTATGGGTACGGTTTTATCGCTTAAGTGTAATATAGAAGCAGGGCTTTAATTCAATAGCATTCTCAAGGAGGAACTCTTCGGGCAAAAAAAAGTTACACTCCATTTAAATTTCCTTTTGCGATAATTTACAGCCACAATTTTACTAATTCAAGCGATTGTAAATATGACTTCTGAAAAGCCGATAGTTATTTTTGTCATGTACTAACCTTTACTTTCAAGCATCTACAAAAAAAAATATATGAGATTCAACCATTAGCTTAAAACAACATTTTCAAATTAAAGCACTTTAAATGAATAATTGAACATGAAATTGTTCCGTTGGAAGATTGGAATGTTTGAACAAGTGATATGGTTTAAAATCGGTTTTCCCATGCAGTTTCCAATTCGTCAATTATTCCTCATAATAGAACATAGTCTATTCCATCAAGATTTTTACTTGAAATTTCGACTAAATGTCCACCTAGATTGTGCATTTTTACCAGTGTGCGCCGCTGCGGCGCGCGCCGTTGAAAAAGATCGATACTATGGAACCAATTCGCAGACGATCAAGGCACTTTAGAACAATATTTTTCAAACTTTTCGTGAGATAGGAGTCGAAACCATCTAAAATGTGTTGAATTATTAGGTTGACATTCTCGTAAGTTTTTCTTTATAATTATAAAAACTCATTCTCGGATAAATTAATAATCCCAAATATTTGAATTCCGTGTAAATCCAGCATTCAAAATTAAGCATTGTCATAAAGTAGCGCATCCAATAGAGCCTCTCAAATGATTATCTAATGTTTATAACTTGATTATTTCTTACTTCTAATTTTAATGTGTTATTATTATTTTGTTCCATATTCTCCTAAGTTGGTACTTTGGGCCTATGTCACGACAAGATGCCACCGAAGTATTAATGAATGAACGTGAAAGAGGTGTATTTCTAGTCCGCGATAGTAATTCAATTCGTGGTGATTATGTATTATGTGTTCGGTGAGAAAAAATATATTTTATTAATATAAAAAATCAATTATAATAAAATATTTTTAATCCACATTTAGAGAAGACACCAAAGTAAGCAATTACATTATAAATAAAATCCAACAGCAAGATCAAATAGTTTATAGGATTGGTGATCAATCATTTGATGATTTACCAGAGCTATTAACATTTTATAAATTGCATTATTTGGATACGACACCATTGCGTCGACCAGCACCAAGGAAGCAAGAAAAAGCCATAGGAAAATTCGACTTTGAGAGTGTTGTAAGTAGATTTTTTGTGAAAATCAGGGCAAAAAATTAAAATAAATTTTATTTTTTTATGTAGGATCATGATGACTTACCATTTCGACGTGGTGAGATATTAACAATAATTCGCAAGGATGAAGATCAATGGTGGACAGCAAAGAATTCTCAGGGACAAATTGGACAAATTCCAGTACCTTATGTACAAAAGGTTCGTAATTTCAAAAAAGTCACCGTGGACTATCTCTAAAAGGAGTTAAGTTTCGGACTTGGTTCATATAAAGGTTGAGTTCATATTTGCAACATTGTTGCACATGCCATGCAAAACATATTTATTTAAAGCATTCATGAGCAGAAAAACTGCAGCCAGTATGCGGTAGTTCTGTATTTGGTTCATAAATGCAAACATAAGTAGGCGGTAATCGAAGAAAAAAAAATTTCAGAATTTGAATTCCTGCAACGCGGCAACAAAACAAAAACCACTGCAAACTCGATCGCATTGTGACTGCCATATTGCTTTGATGAACACAGTTGTCAACTGCTCCCATGCAAAGATAATGCAGTTTATTTTAGTTTATGAAAGCAAATCTTGCAGTACAGCTGCATTTCTACATTTATGAACTCGGCCAAACTAACATAAGACCAAAAAACTCAAGCATAGAATGAACTTTTACTCAATAGTGGGACTTTGTCTTTTAAGAACAGACTCCAAGGCCGTAGCCAGGGGGGGATCACAGGGGGATCTGCAGTGTTTCGCTGTTCTAGCTGATGAAACTACGACATTTCACGTAAGGAGCAGATGTCAATTTTCGTTCGATACGTCGATTTTAAAGAAGATATTCTTATCTTACGTGAAGACTTTTTGACATTTATTCATGTAGAAAACACTATTGCTACATAAATTGCATTGCCCGAAAAAATTGTCTGGCTACGGCCTTGACAGACTCCCAATTCCTAAATCATAATTCATATTAGCTTGTGTGTCTTTCCATATGAAATAATCTATTTGAAAGAATTAAAAAAATACGACGAGAATATTTCTGCGTTCGATCTGTCGTTACTCGTTTCTAATTATTTACTTTGCGTTATAATTGCATACTATATATATTTTACATCTCTTTTTCTTATAAAGTATGATGAAAATACTGAAGATAATAGCATAGAACGTCCAAGTTCTGGAGGCAGTGGCTGCGGCAAAATCATAAGTGGAACTAACTCAACCTCAAGAACGAGAGTTTTAAGTGGCGGGAGTGGTGGGAGTGTTGGTGGCGGCGGAAGTATATCTGTTCAGAGTTCACATCAATTGGGCAACGCGTTAAAGAAGTCAGATTTAAACGTATGTTCGCAAAAAACAAAATACAAAATATTTAATTTAAAATAACATTTTTTTGAAAATTTTCTAGCGAAAGTTACCTGCTTATGCTCGTGTGAAACAAGCTCGTGTGCCGAATGCTTACGATAAAACCGCCCTAAAACTAGAAGTCGATGACATTATAAAAGTAACCAAAACAAATATAAACGGTCAATGGGAGGGGGAGCTTAAAGGAAAAAAAGGTCACTTTCCATTTACCCATGTTGAATTTATTGACAGCGAAATTGATTCGCTGAAATGTAGCACAAGCAATAATTGTAGCAATAATTTACCAAATGCCAATGACTGGGGTGAGTAGACCAAGCAATAAGTAATTCAGCCGTCGTCAAAAACATAACCAAAAACAAAAATATAAAAAAAACTTCAAAGATTTGCATGCGATAAATGTTTTTTTTTATATAATTTTGATCAATGTTTTGTTCACCTTTCTCGAACTTTTAACTCTTTAAAAATTAAAAAAAAAAAAAAAAAAACAAATATATATATATTACAAAATTAAAATTAAATTTAAAAACAAAACAAAACAAATATAATAACATTTTGGGTGTTTTTTTAAGTTATAAAATATCACCCCCATAAACATAATTTAACGATGATATAAAAACAAAAAAATCAAAAAGTTAACAATGTAATATGTAATAATGTAAATAAATATATATTTTTTAAAATTAGACAAGAAATAAAACAAAAAAAGAATTATAAACAAAGAAATTGATTGTAAATACAACGATGAGTATAAGAGATATCAGCAGGTTTTTTGTTGTTGTTTATTTGAAGCACAAAGTATTTTTTAGTTTTAATTATTTTATTTAAAAAAACATACAAAACTGGGACGAATATGGTATTCGAAGCGAGTTTTATTTGATGGCTGTTTTGACTTTTGGTAGTATAAATAAACTACTCCTTCTCAACGTTTTTGATGTGACATTTGGACTTTCAACTTTGTTCTGGACTGGAAATATATTCGATAGGCGAACATGAAATATCGAATTCAAAACAATTCGCTACGAAATCCATAATCAGATCTCAGGTAGTTAATACATAATGATTAAGCTTTGAAAAAAAAAATAAAAATGTTGTAAGCACTTAAATTAATATTCTTAAAACCAAAAAAATAAGATTTGAGTGAACTTCATATATTTAGTTGTTTGGAATAAAAGAAACTAAAATAAAGCCTTTTTCTTAACTAATACAATTTATAGCTGTATAAATATTTATAAAAGATTTGAGTGAACTTCATATATTTAGTTGTTTGAAATAAAATAAACTAAAATAAAGCCTTTTTCTTAACTACTACAATTTATAGCTGTATAAATATATATACGTACATATACACATACATATATATATATATATATATATTTTTATTTTGACAACACCGACTCCTAAAAAAAATGTTGTGCAAAAATAAATGATCTATAAACAAAATATAAGTGTTTTATTTTACATGTTTGTTTCGTTTTGGACGGCAGAGGATCTTGAATCATAAATGAAAAGCTGTCTATTTACGATCTTTTTCGTACTTAAGAAACGCACGCTTTTAAGCTTCTGTGAGGTGCTTAATATTCGGGGAAATTGGTGGGCTCATTACGTAATTCGAAGAGATTCTTATTTGAATGTGACTAATGTATTGTAAATTGTGACACTTGTTTTTTATTTTCAAAATCTTCGAAAGAACTAGATATTATAATTTCTTTTCAAAGCCTAAATTTCAGTTACATAGGCGGATTTTCCATGTTAAAGTATTAAAATCGATAGGAAATAATAGGTGCTAAACAAATCATTGGGGGTGTTGTATAAAAACAATTTCAAGGGGAGGGTTTAAATAAAAAACAATTCTCGCGGGGCTAAAACAAAGATTGAATTTCTTCTCTACAGAATTAGGTACATAAAAAACCTGTGCTAAATTTGAAGCAACTTTTTTTCACCAGCTTAAGCTGTATGTCGAATTAAAGAAAACGATGGTGTAAAATATTTGTAATTGGTAAAACAAAGCACAAGTCTAGAGACATCGAACAATTATAACAGTCATTTCCTTGAACAAATTGTATGGAAGGAATCGATTATGGCATTTTGATTTTAGATTTGTGAATCTTGGTTTGTGGATTTTGTGCTCAACGATTATAATTATTTGCGACTGTTTAGATTTTCTTTTATTTAGTCGAATGCAAACTTCAAAATTTGAAAATTTCCAAAAAATTTCTTCATATTGTTGACCCGAGTAATTTTGTTCGTTTACTGTGGACCGTGCTACTCCGTCCGTAAAACTGAAAGTTTTTAGAAATAAAAATCTCCACGTATGGAAGGAGTCTTAAGTCTGTCAGAATAAATAAAATAAATAAATAATGAAAGATTATAAAATAACTAAATAACTTCAAACCAATTAAGTTGTACCCGTCGTATTAACAATCGAAAACGCCAAAAAGAACAACTTGCCGCTTTTGATTTTTGTCTTGTCTTTTTTGAGAAAATTAATTTGAGGTATTCTTTATCTGGAATAAAAGAAAACAAGAAGTAAAGGAATTGGACATTAATTAATGATAAGTGAAAGATAAATATCTAACCATCACAACAATTAAACCTAATTCTTAAATTTAAAGTTTTTTTTGTTATTTAGCATTGAAAGCTTTTATTTAAATTTTTAAATTAACTTTAGAAACTAGAAGCCTTACAATTATTAACAAACTATAAAAATTTACTTTAACTTGGTTCGAAAGTCTTCGTAACAATATAAAATAATTAATCAGCCTTCAGGCACTTCTCAGCAGTTACAGATTATTCTCCAACATGTCCACTAGTCTTTTGATTTCACGACTGTCAAAAGAATAAATAGTTAAAAAATAATCAAAACTGAAAATTTAAATTTATTCATACATTCTCAATGCTAATTGTTCAGTTGGCTTCATTGATTTTGATATTTCCTCGGTTTTTGCCATTATTGTGTACATACATTTTATATTTGAATCCATGCTGTCGGTTAATTTGTTAACCGAGTTTTTATGAATTTCAACATTATCAGCTGTAATTGATGAAACCTTTCAAGATAAACGAAATTTAGATTGGTATAAGCTTATGCAGAGGCAAATACAAAACACATACCGAATGCAATAAATTGTAAAGATTTTCTGTAAGATTATCAACTGAAGCTGCTAAATATTGAGCATCAATTTCAATATCACTAAGAACATTCGAATCAATTTGAGCTAATTGCGATTGAAGAAAATGCTTTTGTATAATTCCAGCTGAAGTCGATGGTGTACTGTTTTTCGATGAAAAATTTGGTTGATTCATGTCTGTAAAATATTAATAAATAAGTTGAAGAGTTTTTGAGTTGATTACACTAGTTTAAATTTCCAGTGTGTGTACCTAAAATAGTGTTTTTTCTTGACTAATTTTAAGTTCCTGAAAAGTACATTTTTTTCCAAGTAAGCGATTTCAAGATATTTCAATCAAAGAGTAGTAAAAATCTTTGTGTAGTCATATTTGTTTGATGTAATTTTACATAACGAAAAACTAACATTTTGAATTTTGAAGAAGATTCGAACTTTGAAAAGGTTTTTTTTTAGAAACGTTATTTCGCGATCAGTGAACTTTTAAATTGAAATATTTCGAAAACACTGCTTTGGAGGTTTTATTTGCTTCTTTATGCACTCAAAAATGAATAGAAACACAAATTTTGTTTAGATATATTTTCGTGAATGCTAGTATTAGTTAAGTATATACTGTTGCTTTGTTTCGGTGTTGAAATTATGTATAGTTTTCGTGATTAATTGAACACTAGGAAGAGAGAAGAAGCGTTTCTTAAAGGAAATAAAAGTGAAGTCGAATCAAATTAATTTAAAGCTAGTTGTACTTAGACAACATTTCATTTTCAATTCAATAAAAGATCAGAAAATTAGCCAATGTTGTAGGTACAACTCACCCAAGTTCGACGTACACTTCAGATACATTGTTCAAACTATGGTTAGGTTTGACCTACTGGCCATAATTTGAATAATAGTTTTTTATCTGAATCGAAAGAGCCAAAGCAAAATAATAAGTTTATGTCCAAGTTTTGTTTTTTGATTACAATACCTCGTTTCGCGATCGGACTTGATAGTTTGATTTTATATTCAAGATTTTCAGCTACAAAATGTGTCATATCACCTTCTCTACGAACTGTTCCCTCCAAGTCATATGGAAATGCTAGAGATACGAATTATTAAGTCTGGTGAACTATTAGAAGATAACGGTGATGCTAGACAACTTACATTTATCACACAACAACGTAGCCGGTCGTTTTTGCGGTTTAATTTCATTAACATTATTACTACTTAATTCAAAACCATTCTTTCGATTTAATCGTTCAATTAAATAACAGTCATCACTAATGAGTAAAGAAGAGCCATCATTAGCCTCCACCAAATCACTGTTTCGATTTGTTGTTGGTGATGATGACCCATCGCCAGGATGATTATTTCGATTCGAGGATTGGAATGCAATTTCTGTATAAGATGCAGCCATTTGATCTTCGGTGGGAATTAATTGACGATTATTGTTATGAATTTTTCTTGATTCAAAGTCACTCATCGTTTACACTTTCTTAAAATTCTCGATTTAACATTGAACAATGAACAGACATTACACATTATAACAAAAAATCAATATATACAAAATTAAAAATATCAGCTGTGGAATAACTTAAAGGCAAGTTTACACAATATTAAATTTCAATGGTCGCGTTCGAGGAACTATCCAAATACTGCTTTTAGACGTCTGCAATTTTTATGATAGACACTGATTACACCCACAGTACACATATTAAAGGTAATAGGGGTATTCCCGATTCGATGCAAACTGGTCTTGTATCATTGCAAAAGTGCAAGGTTTCTTTTTTACAATGGGGTTAGGGTATAGTAATTTTACACTTTTGCATTTTTGCAATGATACAGGACCAGTTGCATCGAATCGGGAATACCCCTAATATCATTAGCGTTTTCATTTTTGTTCAGTTCTGCGCATCTGTCAAATCGAGGTATTATGGTGGTAAAATGGTGGATTCAGTGCCCCTTTCCTTGTCTAATTTCAATATTTTGTTGTTGTTTCTAATGATGCGCGTTGAGTTCCTGTGGGCACTCGAACAGCCATTTTTAATTTTTTGACATTTACAACTTTGACAACCTGCGCAATATATTACCTTTAATATGTGTACTGTGGATTACACCCACAGTACACATATTAAAGGTAATATATTGCGCAGGTTGTCAAAGTTGGAAGTGTCAAAAAATTAAAAATGGCTGTTCCAGTGCCCACAGGAACTCAGAACGCATCATTACAAACAACAACAAAATATTGAGATTAGACAAGTAAAGAGGCACTGGATCCACCATTTTACCACCATAATACCTCAATTTTGACAGATGCGCAGAACTGAACAAAAATGAAAACGCTAATGATAGGCGTGTTTTTTTGCAAACCCGGGGGTTATTGGACGAAAAAAACGACGGCGGGGCTTAACAATCACCATGTTAAATACAACAACAACTAATCCTCCTGCGGGATTAGCTTAAGCGTACAGAATTCTCGGTGCTAAACTCTTGGACAAGCTAAAAACTGTGCTACCAAATACAACTTTGGTTAAGTTATCGATAAATTGTATAGAAACGTCAAAACCGACGTTAATCAATTTTCGTTTTACAATTTACATAAAAAATAAAAATGTCTGAACACAAAGATGGCGATTCGAAAGGTAAGTTATACCTTTTTATTTGTAAAATATAAAAAAATATTCTTGCTGATAAGCTAAATTTGTGTGCTCTTTGTGTAGTGTGTGCTGATGGAAGTATGCAACTACGATCTCTGCAGGACTTTAAACTCATCACCACCATTGAGGTCCCTAACGAGCAGTTTGTCTCGGCTGCTTATTGTAAGACACTGGACAGACTATGTGGATGCACTAGAGTGGTTCTCTTATTTTCTATTCGCTGCACTATACCGATAATGAATCTGGCGATGAAACGGTAGATGATGAAAACGCAACGTTTGTGGAAATACGGATTTCTCACAGGGAAGTGGAGGTGCTGGCGATGGAGATTTGTCTGAAACGGATGGCCGAAATGGCTCTCGAGCATCGGGATGCAGTCGTAAACAGCAAAGCGAAGCTCCATCAACAGGTACAACACCAGGTCCTAGTACAAGTGAAAATCAATCATCGAATTCAATTGCACACAAAAGTGATTTATCCCTTGAAGACTTGCGCACCTTATGCAATTTAACGCAGTTTGATGAAGAGTCTGTCTAAAGACCCGACAGCGTACGCGAAATTAAGTGCTTCTCACTTCTATGCATGTCACTATAGGATTTGGGGTAGGTGCTTGCTTCATTGGGATGATTGAAACGGTTCTGAGTTCTTACTTAGGTCCTCTTACGTTATTTAAAATTCGTTTTCAATTCTATCAAAAATTAAAAAAAATTTCTATCTAAAAGTAATTCTGTCATGATTTTTGAAAATTGAACAACGGCGGAATTACTTTTAGACAGAGAATTTTTTTAAATTTTTGATAGAATTGAAAATGGATTTTGTGTAACGTAAGAGGACCTAAGTAAGAACTCAGAACCGTTTCAATCATCCCAATGAAGCAAGCACCTACCCCAAATCCTATAGTGACATGCATAGAAGTGAGAAGCACTTAATTTCGCGTACGCTGTCGGGTCTTTAGTATTGGAATGATTAAAACGGTTTTGAGTTCTTATTTAGGTCCTCTTACGTTATACATAATTCATCTTCAATTCAATAAAAAATTTAAAAAAATTTCTATCTAAAAGTAATTCTGCCATGATTTTTGAAAATTGAACAACGGCGGAATTACTTTTAGATAGAAATTTTTTTTAATTTTTGATAGAATTGAAAATGGATTTTGTGTAACGTAAGAGGACCTAAGTAAGAACTCAAAACCGTTTCAATCATCCCAATGAAGCAAGTAGTTTTGTAGTTACAGCATTTTTTATGTAACCGTCAAACAAATTTCGTATGATTTTCTATTGAAATTCTTGTAAGAGCTACATAAAAAATGCTGTTTTTTCAAAACTATTTGCTTCATTGGAATGATTAAAACGGTTTTGAGTTCTTACTTAGGTCCTCTTACGTTACACAAAATCCATTTTCAATTCTATCAAAAATTTAAAAAAATTTCTATCTAAAAGTAATTCCGCCGTTGTTCAATTTTCAAAAATCATGGCAGAATTACTTTTAGATGGAAATTTTTTTTAATTTTTGATAGAATTGAAAATGAATTTTAAATAATGTAAGAGGACCTAAGTAAGAACTCTAAACCGTTTCAATCATCCCAATGAAGCAAGCACCTACCCCAAATCATTTTCGCGTACGCGCTGTCGGGTAGGTATTTAGACAGACTTTTCATCAAACTGCGTTAAATCGCATAAGGTGCGTTTTCTGAAGATTTCAAACTCTTTGTGCTCTTGCAAACCGAGGAAAAAAAAACTAATAAGAATCTACATGCTTCGCATTGAACTTCTTAAGACCACCAGTTATTTTTTTTAGATAACAAAATGATTTTATTTTCTTATAAACATAACGTTAAGACATATATTTATGATTTCGTTTTTAGAAATAAATACATTAAATGCAAGGTTGTGTATTATATTTTTTTTTTACATAAATTATAACTTTTTAAGTGCACTTAATTTCGATATATCCTCTTTCGCTTGCCTTTATATTTAGAACCATCAGTAGGTATTATTGATTTTTTAAATATACCTTACAATTTCGAAGCTGTTTTTTTCTATATGAAATTTCTTTGATGGACCATTAGTCATATCTAATAAAGTTTGAGCTGGTTTGAAAGGTGCATTATATAAATCAGAATATGATTGCATTTTGTTGACTAATTTTGATGCTGAATATTGATTAACCTAACGGAATGGACCACCGGTGAATGGTAAGAATACACCAAATACAGCACCGATATCACCTTCCAATGGGCTATCGAGAATTTCCTCTCCCAAACAGAGAACAGCTTCGTAGATAAATCGAGAAACCATACGCAATTCTATATCTTCAACACTGCTATTGTTTGATGATTTCGAGAGCTTCCTGATTGACCTCTCGACCGTCCTTAGATTTTCATTCGTACAAAAATCATACCTTTCCAGATTTACGACCCATTAATCCAGCTTTAACAAGATCTTGCCTCCACTGAAGCGTTCACCAAAAAGAAATTTAGTAAATGAAGTAGGATAATTTCTATGTTGTCAGAGTGTATACCTTTTATAAATCTACTGCGATATGGGATCCTACATCAATACTAACTTCTTCAGTTAAAGTTGCAGCTCCTACGGGGAATCCAAAAGTTTTGCTCATTTTATCCAAGTCCTTTGGACAACACCTTCTTGTAGAAGCCTAAATTTTTGTTACTCAACATTTTTTTTGTACTACTTTTAAGACTTTCGAATACACGGCAAAGATAATTAAATTAATTTCGAGTTATTCTTAATAAAGTAACCAATTTTCTGGTCAAAATTATTTAAGGAATTATTTTTTTTTTAATTCAAATTCTTCTGTCACTGTCAATCTGTCAGCTGATTTCGAAATGTCACTGCACATTACACGGTGCTGCCAAGTTTTTCATTAAGCCCCGTCGTCGTTTTTTTCGTCCAATAACCCCCGGGCTTGCAAAAAAAAACACGCCTTATGTGTACTGTGGATTACTCCACCCGTTTTTTCAGTCGTTTTTTCTTTCTTCTTTTTGACAGTTTGGGTGAGGGGTGCAGAAATGTAGGGGAATAAACATTGACCTATTATAGTAAGTCAATTGGGCTTTTCCAAAAATTATCTTTGTCTTTTCTCTTTCTAATTTTGACAGTTCAAAACAACAAAAACAAAACAGGTGATATCAAACTTGGAGAAATGTAAGCAAATGCTTTTTCAGTGCAATGTGGATTTTTAATATTTTCTGTGATTTTTGTTTATATAAATAAGCTTGATAAGTTACTGAAGTTGTTTTTTTTGTTAAATTGGCGTTATAACCATCGTTTTATACGTTTTTTATTGGAAAACCAAAAAGCACTATATTATAAAAATATTTGTCGTTTGTTTACCTTTCTCCAAGTTCCGACCAGCTGTTTCCTATTTTTGTTTGCTTATTTGAAACTGACGGCTAGTGGAAAAGCCCAATGGGAATGAAGCTTAGACCTTAGACCCTGTTTAGATTGGGAAGATTGAGTCTAGACTGGTGAGGGTCGGTGGTACAAATATTTAAACTGTGGTTCAGCAATTTTTACCCAACGAAATCGGCGAATTAATTGAGATTCAACATTGGTTTACGGTTCAAATATATAACATTAAAATAAGAAGATAAGGAAGAGGTATATATTACCATATCGTCGCTTTAGATCGAATACCTTGTAACCCAGAAAAGTTAATTTTTCAGGAGAAACAAAAAACTTGATATAAAAGTATTGAGGACCAATAACATTGACCTGCTATTAAGCGTTTAGCTTTGAAACTATCGTTCTTAAGGCTAACAAGGTATTTTTTATTAGATCCGGAAAGTTGTTTACGATAAAAGTGCATCATTACCTAAAAAGTGAACTTTTCTGGGTTACGAGGTATTCGATCTATAGCGACGATATACAGTGTATGTGGGTGAAGCACCAATTAATTTCAAAAAAAATAACAAAAGGGTGCCTATCTGTCATTTTGCCAATCTAAAGGAAACTGTTTCGACTTTCGAGATTTTCAATCGTTAAAATAGTGGAAAAACAAAATTAAACTAAATAAAAAATTAAATGAAAGTAAAGGTAGAACCGCACTTCAGCGACACCGTGCGCACTTTCGCACGAAACTGAACGAAACTTCACGTCGCGACACAGTTGGTCAGATTACCAACTTTGTCGCATAGTGTCGCGCCGTGAAGTGCAGTTGTCGCTTAGTGCGATATAGCTCATACAATTTCCTACAAATAAGTCTTGAAGTTCAGTTCCGCTGAAGTGCAGTTCCACCGAGTGCGGTCCTAGCTTAAGAATAGTGAAAACTTGAAATGCTGTGTGTGTTAAATTGTGTAAAAACACCTATAACTTAACCAAATCTTTTCATTTCACGGGCTCATTGTGTCTCGAATTCCACATAAATTGTGAAGTGATGTTTTTTATGTAAATACATTATCGTAGAATACTTTAAAATTGATATTTCATAGCATTTTGCCATAAAAAAGACAAATTTGTTGGAAATACAAATATACTTTGAAACGTAATATGTCAGGTGCCTACCCGTCAAAATTGAAATTCTCGGTCGAATTAGCTTTTGTTGGTGATGGGAGGCGCTCATTGAGTGCCCGTAGTGCAGAGTAATTTTACTTACTTTATGGGGAATATGAGACACCGTTACCTGTGAAATGAACAAAAATTGCACTTCTTATTATAGATGCTTTAACAGGATTTAACGGAGCACCACATGTAGTTTTATGTTTTTATTTCAATGAAGAATAGCATATATTCACTTTATTTACTTTCATTTCACTTGTTAATTTAATTTACTAAGCTTCTTTTCTATTTTGACGATTTAAAATCTGCGTTAAATCGTGTTTAAATACTTACAGCCGTATCTATAAAGAAATTTTAAAGCCATCTTAACTTTAAGATACCTCTAAATAGCTCTTAAGTGCGAAATCGGTATCTATAATCAATTTTCACATTTAAGCACCATGACTTAAAGGCCTCTTAACTTAAACGCCAATCAGGGCGTTTAGAGGTAACTTAAAGCCATTTAATATATATTTTGAGATCTCAAAAGAATTGTTTTTGTGTATTTATTAGAGAAATATGTATAATATACATAATATGTATTCTGTATATGTATGTAGGTAGAATTTTCAGTTTTGTGTTCTAATTAAAGAAAGTATGAATAATAATTATAAAAAAAATATATTTATATCAAACGGCTGAAAAAAACCAAAGAAATTTGTGAAAATAAAAACACGTCATAAAACAAAATGGAGTCCGGTTTCATTTCTTTTGCTTTGGCCTACATACCATCCAGTTGCTTCTCTTTCCCTCTTATTTGCTAATGAGCTTGTTTTTTGTTTGAATTTTTTTCGAAGCTTTCAATAACAGCCTAAAAGTATGCAATTCTTAGAATACATGACACAATCGTTGTTTAGTTAAGTATCAATCGGAATACGATTATAGATAAGAATTTAAGTAACATCATTTAAAGGCAATTTAAATATTTAAGCAAACTTAACTAAATGGCCTCTAAGAGACGTTTTAAGAAAATCTAATAGATACGGCTGTTAGGGTCAGTTGTACAAATATTTAAACCGTGGTTCAGCTATTTTTATCCATCGATTCCGGCGGATTAATTGAGTTTCAACAGTGGTTTACTGTTCAAGTGTGTGATAATAACTGTTAGTTTGTCCCGTCCGAGAACTTTTTTTGTTGCTCCAAATGAATATAACGCTCAGAAATTATTGGATGATACGTTTATTCTCTAAATATAGATAATAAGATATTTTATGTTACAAATTAGATATTCTTTTTAGCAGCTTACCTTTTGGCATCTTCACTCTGGCACGTTCTCGAACTGACTCGCGGCTTTTTGCAATTTTACTTCTCATTAATTTTAAATGTCAAATTTAGTTCTGTTCGCTTGTCAATTCGAAAATGGGCTGAGTTCACATAAGTGATACCAAGTAGGTCTGTTCCTTTATTATATTTACATTTTATTTTCAAAAGGTTTAGATCAAAGTTAATTTATTGTTTTAGTTTAATACATATTTTGAAGTGTCGTCTGCGACAATAACCAATTATATACTTGAACCAGCGTTGAACCTTAGTTAATCCGCCGAAATCGGTGAGTTAAAATCTTGAAGGAGGCTGAACCACTATTGTACAACTGGCTCTTAGATACCTATAATAAGGAGTTAACATTTTTTTTTTAATTTTGAGAGCTTATTGTGTCTCATATTTTACATAAAGTAATGTGAAGTGATGTTTAAAAAAAAACATTCTCGTAGAATACTTTTAAATTGATATTTCATAGCATTTCGCTGTAAAAAAGCAAATTGTCTGAATATAAAAGCATACTTCAATCACGTGAAATAAAGTTGGGTTATATTTTGTCAAAATTATAAATTCTGGGGCCAAATTACGGCATCAGTGACTGAACGACACGTGAGGGAAATTTCATACGAAATATCGAATATTATCGATATTTTGTATGAAATTTCCCTCACGTGTCGTTCAGTCACTGATGCCGTAATTCGGCCCCTGGTTCATAGTCGCATAACGTTTTGTTGATGATGACAAGGCGCTCACATCTGTTGAGCACCCGTAGTGTAGAGTTATTTTTTAACGTTTTAAATTTTCTTCCCATTACTTTATATGTTTTGAATATGATACACAATCAGCCAGTGAAATGAAAAAATTGTAACCTTCTTACTATATCTATGTGTTTACAAGATTTAACACAGCACCGCATGTAGTTTTAGATTTAAGTAGAGTATTGCATGTGTATTCACTTTATTTATTTTTTATTTCACTTTTGTACATAATTTAATAAGTTTTTTTTTCAATATTTTAATGATTTTAAATCTCAAAACACCAGCTGAAAATTTCTTTGGGCGCCCCAACATTTAGCTCTTACTGCATGTGGATCCTGAGTCAATACATTTGTATTTGTGTACTCACACTTTTTGAAAAAATCCTCACAGCGGATGCGTTCATTGAAAATGGTAAATTACCAAACCAATATTATTCTTTTCGAATGTTGTCGTATATGATTTAACAATCATTGTGGATGATAGTTTTTATTAAAATAAATTTATTTGCATAATCGAAGATGTATTCTGTTATTTTTTAATAAAATAATTTGCTGTATAATTTTAAATCTTCATACCTACACAATTTTTTTTTTATATTTTCAAAACTACCATACTCACCGAACATTATTCATGGAAATCACAAAAAGATACCAACATAAGAAGAAAATTTATTGAAAAGTTAATGTTCACATTAGAGTTACTGAAGTTTCAATTTCCTGTTAACTTGTTTTTTTGCATTTGCATGTTAGAAGTTGGCTTAATGTGAACAATTTCCTAATGTTCACATTAGAAAGTCAACAAAACACGCCTATTACATTACATGCACATTCGTTTTCTGGCTAACGCCGCGTAAAGACGTGTGAGAGAGATAATCATAAAGTGTCATCAAACACGTGGTTTTTTTTCCTTTTGTAAAACCAATTATTCTACAATTTGACTTCTTTTGCTCCTTAACAGCAAGAAAACAAATATAAACAATTATAAAAAAGTGCTAAAAAATGAGGGGGGCTATAGACCCTTTAAAGCATAACCGGTTCAAAGAGCTGGACAACGATGAACGAAGTCCCTCTTAACCGGTACAATAAAACAAAACGCAAAAAAACCGACGAAGATTTCCCAGAAATGCCTAGGATTACAAGCAATGACGATAATATACCTCGTTTTATTATAATCTCTGGTGTCGAAAAAGATGGTGAAAACTTTAAACCCCTCGCGTCCTATAATCCATTCCAAATAAACTGCGGTATGGAATACATCTCTAATGACATTTTAGAGGTGACATGCAATCCGGAGACCTTTTGGTAAAAGTTTCATGCCTTTCCGTAGCAGAGAAATTCCTTTAAACCAAAAACATCGACTCAATTCCAGTGAAAGTATCATCCCATACGTCGCTTAACTCTGTGCAAGGAAGAATATTTTCCAAATTTCTTGTCAATATATCTGAAGAGGAATTACTAAATGAGCTCAAAAAACATAAAGTTATTGAAGTTAAAAAAATCCTTAAAAAAGACAACCTTATCCCTACAGGCGGGGCGATTTTGACATTTGACCTTATTCGCCGACCAACAGATATAAAAATTGGATGGTTAAACTGCAAAGTTGACGAATATATCGTCAACCCCATGCGTTGTATTCTTTGTCAACGACTAGGACACACAAAAAAAAGGTGCATAAATGCAAAAATCTGCAAAGAATGCTGTCTCCCCCCACCACATATTGAGTGCAGTAGTTTATTTTTTCAACTGCAAGGGAGACACCCACACCTCTTATGAACCAGCTTGCGCTTCTTTCCTACGTCATAAGTCTGTTAATAAAATAAAAGCAACTCGACGCTGTACAGTTCGTGAAGCCTGGCAAATTTTCAACGACAATCCATCTTTACATATGTTACCTACGCCAATAAAACACCCTTTTGCAAAACCCACCATTGCCGAAATCATCAAAAACCGTATTTCTAAATCAATCAACCAACCAACACAACCTACAAAAGAAAATACCATCAATTTCAACAAATACCGAACCAGACACACCTAATCCTAGTTTAAATTTACATGTAAACTCTGAGTGAAATTTCATCAAAATCTCCACAGCTTCCCCCATCTTCCGCAACACAATATATACAAAATACCCCAGCTCCCCTGAGAGAGTTTACATACTTAATAAATCCTAACACTCCTCCAGCAAAAATTTGGAATAATATCCGCTCTCTCACGGGTAATTTTGCCCCGAAACAGATAAAATGAATCGAAACTCCAAACGGAAGCATATCCACAGCCTTTGATATTAGTAACTTCTTCGCTCAAACTTGGTCAAATCTCTCGAACAACTCTAATTTTTCAAACTCCTTCAAATCCTTGAAAAACAGCTTTTCTAGTCATCCCACCAACATCATATATGCTCTAAGCCTACCAGCTAAACAAGTAAAGCCAAGTGCCTGAGAGAGTTTACATACTTAATAAATCCTAACACTCCTCCAGCAAAAATTTGGAATAATATCCGCTCTCTCACGGGTAATTTTGTCCCGAAACAGATAAAATGCATCAAAACTCCAAACGGAACCATATCCACAGCCTTTGATATTAGTAACTTCTTCGCTCAAACTTGGTCAAATCTCTCGGACAACTCTAATTTTTAAAACTCCTTCAACTCCTTGAAAAACAGCTTTTCTAGTCATCCCACCAACATCATATATGATCTAAGCCTACCAGCTAAACACTTAGAGAGTCCAATTGAAGATATTGAACTTGATTGTTGTCTTAAAACTTTAAAAGGCAAAACACCGGGCAGAGATCGTATCTCTTACCCGATGATAAATAATCTGCCTACTTTGATCAAAATAAGACTCCTGCGGTTGTACAACAACATCTATGAGACTGGTATTATACCACAAAGCTGGAAATCGGCCACAGTTATCCCCATACCAAAACCGAACAAACCAATCAATTCAGTAAATGGTTATCGTCCCATTTCACTCATTCCTTGTACTTCCAAGGTACTGGAAAAAATAATTGCCAAACGACTCCTTTGGTTTATAGATTCTCAAGAACTTACAAGTACCAACCAAGTAGCGTTTAAGCCTGAAAGAGGTTGTACCGACGCCTTACTTCACATCGACCATTACATCTCAAATACTCTATCCGCTCGTAACCATGTAACACTGTTGTCTTTGGATTTCTAAAAAGCTTTCGATAGAATCGGTATTCACCTTATCTTGGGTAAATTAAGAGATTGGGGTGTTGGCCCAAAGATGTTTAACTACATAAAATTCTTCTTTTCCAACCGTAAAATTTCAATCAAAATCAATAACACTTTCTCCTCTTCCCACCCTTTTACTATAACCGATAACGGCATCCCCCAAGGATCCCCACTTTCTGTGATACTATTCATTATAGCTTTTGATGAAATTAGCACAATTATAGCCAAATATAAAGTCTTAGACCACTGCATATACGCAGACGATATTTATGTACTTTGTAGAATAAACGTTCTTGAACAAGTAAAATACATATATAACAAATTATTAAATGATATTTTGAACTGGTGCACCACTTCTGGCGCCAAACTATCTTTCGATAAATGTAAGACATTGCATGTTTGTCGTAAACTATCTTGTCATTTTGAATTTAATATTAACAATGTCAATATGGAAAATGTTTAAAACCTTAAAATTTTAGGGCTGATATTTAATAGCAAATACAATTGGAAACCTCATTGTACAGAATTAAAAAAGAACCTAGCCACTAGGGCCCAAATCGTAAGCTATTTATCAAGCAAAAAACTAGAGGTTCATATTAAAACTCTATGTAATATTACCCGCTCTTTAATATTAAGTAAAATTGATTACGGTTTATGTATATATGGCAAATGTCCAAAAACCACGTTAAATCTTCTTAAACCACCGTACCATCAGGCCGCTAGAAGAAGCATCGGTGCATATCGTACAACCCGGATTCAAAACATAATTACAGAAGCCGGACTTCCAACCCTAGAACAGTTGCAAGAAGTTTTTATGAAGCTGATTCCCAAACTCTCCTTCTCCAAAAAATCAATTATCAACAAGGACATTACTTTAGTTGCAAAATATAAACAAATAAAACGAATACCATCATACCATCAACAATTTCAAAAATAATTTCTATAGCAAAACAAATGGACATCCTTTTGAATGCAAAAAACATAACAAGCAAACTTCTCCACCCTGGAAAATCAAACCAAGTTCCGTACTACTTAATCTCTCCCAACATCGAAAAAAGTAACACAAACAACATCATTTTCTGTAAATGCTACCAAGAATTAGTATCAAACTTAAAAACTATAGGATGGAATACTATTTTTACCGACGGATCCAAGTCCAAACTCAATACCGCTTTTGCCGTCACCCACGAAAACGGACCTTTGATAAGAGGCATCCTACCTTACTTCTCCTCTATTTTTACTGCGGAAGCGCTGGCCATACAAGAAGCTATTAAAACATCTATGAAGGAAAAAAAAAATACATAATATGCTCTGACAGTCTCTCAGGGCCAGTTGTACAAATATTTAAACCGTGGTTCAGCAATTTTTATCCACCGATTTCGGCGCATTAATTGATTTTCAACAGTGGTTTACTGTTCAAGTGTGTGATAATAACCAATTACATACTTGAACCAGCGTTGAACGTTTGTTAATCCGCCAAAATCGGTGAGTTAAAATCTTGAACCGAGGCTGAACCACTATTGTACAACTGGCCCTCAGTAATTAACGCCGTGTTCAACTCCTATCTAATAAATAACATAAGAAATCTAGTTATTTAACACGAAGACTTAATTAAACTATTGTGGATACCCAGCCACATTGGGATAATAGGCAATGAACTCGCAGACACCGAAGCTTATTTAGCAGCCAAATCTCCTGTCCACCTTTTCAACTCATATTCCAAACTGGACCTCAAACGACATATTGACAGCCTGATTGAAAAGAAACGCCTTGCAGATTGGCACTGCCACCCTACTCACTATTCAAGGACTAACAAAGACCGCCATACTCCTTTATACCCAACATCGACTTACACAACACCACCCTAGTTCGCCTTCGACTAGGACATACAGTCACTACTCACCAGCATATATTAAGAAAAGTTGATCCACCTGTATGGACAACATGCAACAACTTATTGGACATAAATCACCTGCTCGGCTTAAATTCATGCATCACATCTAGACAATGCAATACTAATCTCTCTTACAACCAAACAGTGTGCACATTGCTCAACACACTCAATCATGAAAATATCTCAAATATATCCGAATTCTTCAACAACGCTAATATTGCCATATAAACATACACTTTATTATTCATATCATTCTTTATTTTATTTTAAATATTTAACTAAAAATTCCTACTTTCTCAATTAGAGCCGGAAGTCTTTGTTGCTAGGTTCTTATTTCTCTAATTTGCATTGTAATTTTTATTATATGTAAATAAATAATAATAATAATAATAATACATTACTTGAACTAGCCTTGAACGTAAGTTAATCCGCGGAAATCGGTGAGTTAAAATCTTGAACCGAGGCTGAACCATCTATTGTAAAACTGGCCATGAGTGTCACCCAGTCTTATTTTTTTGTATTATTTTTAAACTTTAGGCGTGTTTTTTTGCAAGCCCAGGGGGAAATGGTTGAAAAAAACGACAGCGGGGATTATAGCGACGCCATGACAGTAAGGCCGGTATTCACCGAGCACTCATAACTTATGAGCCTCATAATCCTATTCACCAAGCAATAATAAGTGGATATTTATGAGCGCTCATAAAAGTTATGAGTGGTCCCGACCGCTCATAACTTATGGTGGATTTACATTCATCTTCATGCGGAATTCCGCAAAAAATAGGGATGTAAGATATAAAATTTACATTTGTTGAATAGAGAGAGAAGACGAAAATGCAGAGATCTTCATGAATGCAGATTATAGAAAACTCGAGCGATGAAGATGAAGATTATAGTAAAGACGAACATGTTCATCTTTATTATAGCATCTTGGTATGCATTTACTTTTTTGTTTTTGTTTTTCATGTTCCTATAATTTTTGTTGTTGTGTTTGTATCAAAACAAATTGAACTGTCAAAAAAAAAATATTATTTTTTTTTATTTTATCTTAACTTTAAATGAAGACTCGTACACAAGACCTTTTCAAGTGAATTTAATTAGAGAAATAAAGTATAAACGTTAATTCCTGGTCAGTGTAAAAGATGATACATACAATAAAAAGTTTTGCCTCCCAAAACAGCGGTGGACACGCCATTGTCAGCAAATGAAGAAGTTTCGGCCGACGACTACGAATAGAAGCAAAATCATTGAATAGACCAACGCTTTAAAACGAAAACAAAGGCAGACATCTCCAGTAGAAGAAGGGAGTTCAAATACAACCTAACCCTGGACAAATAAGAACATGCATAGAGGTAAGAATTTAGGCTATATCTTGTTTCCCATTTAATCGCTAAAAATTTCAGGATAGAATATCCGATACACAAGCGCTAAGAAACGTAATTGCAATAATTGGCATGCAGAACCTAATGCTAGTTTGCCACCATCACGTCGGCAAGCAATACAGAATTCTTTTATGAAAAACGAGCTTCGTATTGTTGTGACTAAAATAGGTTTTTATATGGGCATCAATAAACCAGACATACGTTGGCGATGGTATAATATCTCATTGTCATCTGTTCCTGGATTCTAAAGGTGGTGATCAGAATGAGTAGCGTCGACATATTCTTTCTACTTCCATTTTAAGCTGTTGCAGAGATTATTTTTATTCACTGTTCGCGTGATAAGAATTCAAATAAGAAGTTAGTTGTGCAATTGAACAGTCTGGATTTGATTCTTATGTCTTTTTATAATATTTTTTTCTTCAGTGATTTTGTAAATGAACATCAAGATGAAATCAAGGTATCTCAAATCATAGATTGGGAAGAAGATATGTTTGATATTGGTGATAAACCTATTTCAGACGCCCTCTTGAAATCGGCTGATAAAAAACAGCCACGAAACAGAGTCTGTCCATGAAATTAGAATCTCAATTGGAACAACAGTCCAAAACTTAGACTTTCCGAAGTGTTGCCAACTTAATGTATACAATGTGGGCATGGGATAAGATTGATAAGGGAGTAGGGACATGCCTGGAATTGAACGAAGCTTACGTTAAGTAAGTTAAAATTGAATTTAACCGCCGTCGACGATACTCAATTCTCTTTGCCCTTTTTTTTTAATCAGTTCTTATTAAACAGTTTAAATAGTCGCCATTTTTTTAACCTTTATATCGGTAGATTCTTACTAAGAAGTAATTAATATATTTAATTAAATATAAATAGGTATTGATTATATATTAATATTATTTCAGAAAAATAAATACATAATACGGAGTATCTATTGGTATTATTAATTTCAAAAAAGGAATCTGCCCAGTCGGTCGCAAACAAATTTTTTTTTTCTTATTAGAAAAAAAAGTATACGAACCAACGTGAATTGGAATGCCAACGCCCAGACGAAGTCAACGCAAAAACAAAGGGAAAGTGCCAAAAAGGTTCGAGGACTTCAATTTCAGAAATATGGCAACGAGTTCAAGCTCAGATGACGACCATGATGACACGATCACCGAAATAGGAACCAACGGCCAGCAGCAGGAAGTAACAGATGTCCCTTTATGTATACGTGAATGCCCCCACAACTGCACATCCCAATAGCCAACCAACCAATGTGCATTCATTCTTATATGCACCCTCCAGTGGTAGCCAATTGCCAAATTTATCGGCTTCACAGATGTCCAATCCAATGCATTTTGTTAACCATTTTAATAACAATAATGAACCTCCAACAAAGCCAGCCCCTGATTTCAACCCGTCATCCTTAATTCCGTCGTCATGCCTACCTACTTCGCACGCCCAGCCACCTTATGCGAACTTGCCACACGATCTCAACTCACCTGCCTTTATTTCGTCAGCATGTCTACCTTCTTCGTATGCACATCAGCCCCGCACGAATATGTATCAGCATAACCTGCTATCAGCACCAACATACTTACCGTCTTCACATGCACAACCGCCTCATGCACACTTGGCGTTTGGTGCTGAACTATCAACTGGTTTAACATACTTACCATCATCATCAATCCCACAGCCGCTCTACACATCATTGCATCCAGGAATCAACCATTTGCTTGCATCGTCATCAATATACTTACCGTCGTCGTTTTCGAATACAAAGCCACCTTTTGGAAACTTGCTCTCTAACGTCAACTCGTCTGGCTCCTTATCGTCATCATACTTACCATTTTCGAAACAAAAGCCGCTTTCTTGTGCTTACCTTTCTACCCAAGACCCATTTAATTCTAATTTGCAACCTTCACACTCAACATCACTTCCCTATTCCCAATTTTATGTCCTTCACTTCAGCCTTCTATGGGATACATACAGGGTCATGATAGTCGCCGTAGATTACACGACTTGCCAAAGTTTGATGGCAAGCCAGAAGATTGACCTAAATTCATTACGTCATATAATGAATCGAATGCTGCATATGGCTATTCAAATTTGGAAAATGCACTTAGGTTAGACAAAGCAATTCAGGAACAAGCAAAGGTCGTTGCTGGTGCTCTTCTCATTCACCCAAATAATATACCTCATGCTATAGCACAATTAGAATTCACTTTTGGTCGTCCAGACATTTTAACAAATTCACAAATAGAACAGATTCAGCAAATTCCTTCGATTTCAGAAGGACGATTGGATCTGCTCATGACGTTCGCTACAAGTGTCCAGAATTTAGCTATTTTCTTGGAAACTGCTAATGGTCAACAACATCTATGGAATCCAACTATGTTATGTGAATTGACTAGAAAGTTACCAGAGTCAAAGCAGATGGAATGGGCAAAATATGCCATTACACTTAAGACGATTCCATCAATAAAAGATTTCTCGAATTGGATGAACGACTTGGCTAGGCTAGTGAGTTTCATAGTTGGAACAGTCAAAGCAAAACCCTTCAATGCTCCAACGCTCAAGAATAGGAACACTAAAAACGCTATTCTCCATGCCACTGCCACGGAATTAAAAGACAACAATTTTAAAGTTAATTCACCAGGCAAAAGATGTTTTATTTGTTCAGGAAATCACTCTGTCCTGAGTGCAATAAGTTCCTCCATATGGACATCGAAAAGAGATGGTCTGCCGTAAAAGAGAAAAGACTTTGCTTTTCGTGCCTTGCTAAAGGACATGGTTTGTTTGCGTGCCGAAGAAAGAAATCCTGTGCTATTAATAGCTGCACAAGGTATCACCATCCAACGTTGCACAACAAATTGGACGAAGAAAAAGAAAATACTCGAACCGCCGCCGAGATAAAAACAAATAAAACTTCACACGAGAACGTCACAATAGTGAAAAGTCAAAATGCCAGCATTGCCAACAAACCAAAAAATGTTTTATTTAAAATTGTACCAGTTGTGTTATACGGATCCGGAAAAAACGGAGTGCGCACATATGCAATGTTGGACGAAGGTTCGTCAGTCACACTTATGGATGAAAACTTGGCAAAACAATTAAAAGTAGAAAGTGACTATGAAACGTTGATGCTTCAATGGTTTGGAAGCAAAACGACAAAAGAACCATCAATGACAGTAGACATTATGGTCAGTAACAACCACAACAGCACAAAGTACAAATTAAAGAATGTGAAGACTGTGAAGGATATTGAATTGCCGGTCCAAACTCTTAATTTAAAACATCTTCATGAGAAGTACCACCAGTTAAAGCAACTTCCAATCCAAGAGTATACAAATGTAAAGCCCCAGATTTTGATTGGTATAGACAATTGCCACTTAGGCATAGCCAAGATGCTAGTGGAGTGCAAAAACGGGCCTTGCGTTATCAAAACAAAATTAGGGTGGGTATTTTGTGGTCCATGTGGGATAAATACGCCTGCAAGAGAATATGTAAACATTGCAAGTTGTCAAAAATATTATTCATTAAATCATAAAACATAGAAAGTGTAACGTTGATATTAAATTTTCTTGGCTTTCAAATTCGGCTGAATGCGTTAAATAAAATCGGCTTCGGCTACTTTCATTTTTGTTCGAATTCTTTTGGTTATATTTCGTGTATTAATTTGATTTCATTGCCGACCGTCACCGAATTTGAAAGCCACGAAGAAAACCAAATCAAGTAAGATAAATTTAATTTGTATGACCTTTTAATTAATTTTTAAATACTTTTTGTAGAAAATAAACGTCTTAACTGAAGATCGTTCTGTTTTTATTGGTACCTATACAGAAAGTTCGGCAGGCGCGTCGACAAATTTTATTTTTTGATTTGCCTTGCAGCTAGCAAAACCTGCCGTCATTTGCCACAGAAAATACGCCATTTTTCTTTTAGACGAGACTTAGTGCATAATTGACCATTGTTGCCGCCTTCATCCACGTGAAGAAATATATTCGCTGCCGCGCTGAAATAGCCAGCCGAAGCAATATCTACTATTTCAAAGATTGTTTATGTATGCCGTCAAAAATAAATTGAAACGTTTGAGAATTCCGTATATTTTATATATCTTCGGAAAGTTATAGAAAAATCTTTTTTCATGCCAGAAGATTCGTCTAAAAAGAGGACCATACGAGGAATATTTAGACTTCCCACTATTTTCGAATCAATTGAAATTTTATCCGACGAAGAATTTTCAGGAGAGGAAGGTGAAGTGAATATGGCTGAGGTCAAGCCCGAAGCTGTTGAAATGCAAAAGCAGTTGCAAGAATTAGTTTCTCAGGTGGCCGCACTTACAACTTTTTTTACTACGGAGAGACAAGAACGTCAGCGATTGGAAATATTGGTCAACCAGTATAAGCAAAATGAAAAACATGTCGTAGCAACTGAAACAGCTTCGAAAATCAGCAATGCTAGTACAACCGTCGACTCGTCTTCACACTTCGATACTACAACAAAAGTTACATTCAGTAATTGTGCCGTCACACCTGCTATTACGCTCACAACACCTAGTGCCAATAGATACACTTCATCCATAAATAATTTACCAGCATCTGCTTTTCAATCACCCGCAGGCCTTTTTGGTGGAGCTGTTATGCCCAATTCACATTCAAGTTTTTCGTTGCCGTCTACTTGCCTGCCTCAGATACAGACTATCAACGCTTCACCAACAAACAATGCAGTGGGTACTACAATATTTCGATCAACATCAACTATTCCTTCATTTTTGCAACCCATCAACGCTCTGCCACCTTTCAGCCAACCGTGGTACCAGTCGCAGTCACCAGTTACACATTTTTCAGGCCATACCAACCGTACGAATGACTTTCATGGTTCTGGTGCTTACAAAAAATTACATGACCTGCCAGAATTTACGGGAAGACCTGAAGAGTGGCCTATGTTTTGTGTAGCTTTTTTGGAATCTACGAATCTTTTTAGGTATAGCAAGCTTGACAACTTGTTCCGGTTGTAAATGTATGTATGCCAGGCAAGAGAAGTCGTCGAGTCACTTCTTATACATCCCAACAATGTCGATGATGTTATGGTGGCCCTTGAATCTCAATTCGGTCGTCCAGAAACTCTAATCCAGAGTCAATTGAAAAAAGTTCGAGATGTCGCAATGATTCCAGAAAATAAGATGGAGCTTTTGATTCCCTTTGCAACAAAGGTACGAAATCTTGCAGTCTTTTTTGAAGCAAGCGGACTGCACCAGCATATGGCCGACCCAACTCTCATGGAAGAATTGGTGAATAAATTACCAATGAGCAAGAGGATGGAATGGGTTCAAGTTAGTGTTGACATCCAACCATTTGCGAATCTGAAACACTTAAGCGAATGGTTAAATAGAGTAGCACGAATTGTGTGCCTAGCGACAACATCCTCATTACCTACACCACCTCAAGGAAAACCTGAATCCAGGACAAAGTCAGCAAGCATTTTATATATAAAGGAAAGTTCCATTACTCAAAACAATTGCCGTTGCTGCGACGGTAGTAAACATCCCTTAGTTGAATGCTCTAGATTTAAGGATTTAGATCCTGAAGCGAAATGGGATTTCGTCAAAAGAAACATGCTTTGTTTTAGCTGCCTTAAGTATGGCCACGGAATAAGGATGTGCAGACGAAAGCAAGCTTGTAAAATTGGGGGATGTACCAAACACCATCATAGATTTCTTCATGAAGAAGAGTCCGCGCCATCTGAATCGCCAGAAAACAATGACGCAACAAATGTAGTGTCCCAAAAGCGAGTACTGAATTGCAATGATGTGAATGAGGGCAAAATATTGTTTCGAGTTTTACCTGTTCGAGTATTCAATGGTGATGAAATGGTGCGAACGTTTGCATTGCTAGATGAAGGATCATCGGTAACTATAATGAGCTCTAGCTTGGCAAAGCGTTTAAAGGTTAAAGGAACTGTTCAAGAACTTAATTTGCGTTGGTTTGGAAGAGAATCTACGTCAAGTAAAACTACAGTTGTTGATGTTCATATAAGTGCTGATCACGAAGATTCTAAACGTTTTGCTATGAATGGTGTCTACACAGTCGATGGCTTATGTCTTCCCATTCAGACATTCGATGCCGTGGAGTCTCTTGATGAGATTGAGCATTTGCGAACGATTCCTCTAGTTAAACTTAAAAAGGCGATGCCAGAAATTCTCATTGGACTCGATAATTCCCACCTTGGAGCACCTATTTGCACGGTTAACTCAGTAAACCAAAGTTTGATAGCAATGCAAACGAGACTCGGATGGGTAGTTTATGGCCGCACTACTTCAGACAAAAACAAAGCTGGCGCGGTGTCACTCTATTGTAACCATATTCAGGGAAAAGATCTTCGATTGGAGCAAGTCGTAGAAAATTACATAAGCAACGAAAGTTTTGGTGTAGAAAAGCCAACAAAAAACTATTTATGTGATGAAGACCAAAGAGCACTACACATCCTAGAGAGTATGACGGTGAGAATCCATAATAGATTCCAAACTGGACTGCTCTGGCGAGACGATTCTGCTGTTTTACCTGACAGTTACATATTAGCAAAGAAAAGATTTCAAAGCCTAGAAACTAAAATGCAGAAAGAACCTGAGTTTGGGGAAATATACAAGGCAATTGTCGCAAGTTACATAAAAAAAGGGTACGCCAGGAAGCTTTCTTCTGAAGAGGCTAGAATAAGAACACCAAGGACTTGGTATCTACCTCACTTTGGAGTTAATAACCCTAATAAGCCAGGAAAGCTCCGCTTAGTTTTTGATGCTGCCACAGAGGTTGGTGGATATTCCTTAAATCATTTTTTGTTGAAGGGCCTAGATGACTACAGGCCTTTATTAGAAGTCCTTTTAAACTTTCGAATGAGATCTGTTGCTGTTGTTGGGGATATAAAAGAAATGTTCCACCAAGTACTGATTAATCCTGAAGACCAAAATTCGCAGCGAATTCTTTGGCGAGAAGATAAAGATAGACCGCTTGAAGTCTACGTGATGAAGGTGATGACCTTTGGAGCTAAATGCTCGCCATGTACTGCCAATTTCATAAAAAATCATAACGCTGCAACTTTCAAACGTGAGTACCCAAGAGCAGTGGAGTCCATAATAAGACACCATTATGTAGACGATTACGTAGATAGCTTTGATACGATCGAAGAAGCCTCTAACGTTACGAAAGCTGTAGTAAAAATCCATAAGAAAGGTGGGTTCGAATTACGTAATTTTATGTCAAATTCCCCAGAGGTTCTTAGGTGCGTTGATGAACTTGATCCAGCGGAAACAATAAACCCGAAACGAAGTCTTGACATAAGCATAGGTGACGCATTACTGTCTGCCGAAATTAACTCTCATGCCACCCGTTTCGGTCCCAACTCCACTCCAAGTTTACTTGACTTGATGATTGTGTCCGACCTTTCTAATGTTCTTCTTGTGGATCAACTATCACTCGAAGGTATATCTGATCATGATTTGATCTTTTGTACCTACAACATTGATTTCTCGCGTATCGCTTCTTCTTCTTCATTTCAATTCCGTGACTTTAAATCTATCAACAATAATGCTTTATTATCCGACGCTGGTAGTTTTCCGTGGGATTTATGCTACAGTTTTTATGATGTTAATGATAAAGTAAATTTTTTTCAATACCTACTACTCGAACTGTACGAAAAACACGTTCCAATGAAGACTGTTCTGATTCGCAATAAAAATTGTCCGTGGTTCACCTCTGAAGTGCTTAGATCAATCAAGAACCGACGAAAATTGTATTCGAAATGGAAGCATAACCCTTCTTCTTTAAACTGGGAGATTTTCTGTCGTGCTCGTAATCTATCAACTTTCATTACTCGAAGAGCTAAAAAAAGATTTTTTATCTCTAAGTTAAGTACAAACCAGTCCTCTCGTAAGCTTTGGAATGGTTTGCGTTCTGTTGGAGTTGGTAGAAAAGTGGTTGTTGATAATTTTCCTGACCCAAATGATTTGAACAATGCTTTTACTTCAGATATCTTACAGATTTCTAGCTTTGCACCCATCAATAATATTATATATAGTGGAAATGAATTTGATTTTGAAGTCATCTCCGAATATGAATTATTTTTGAGCATAAATTCTCTCAAATCTAACTCGATTGGTGAAGATGGAGTTCCCATTAAATTTATCAAAATTATACTTCCTCAAATCATTTCTACCTTTACGCATATCGTAAATTTTTGTATAACTTGCTCATCGTTTCCTGATTGCTGGAAGCTTGCAAAAGTAATCCCTGTACCTAAAAAACCTTACCCATCATCTTGTTCTGATTTTAGGCCTATAAGCATCCTTCCCTGTCTGTCAAAGGTCTTTGAGAAGATTCTGGCAGATCAAATATCTAGCCATGTCAATCACCATAATTTGTTTTCTCTTGTTCAGTCGGGTTTTCGCCCCTACCATAGCTGTTCTACAGCAGTGGTGAAAGTTCTTGACGATATCAGAATTCAGTACGATCTAGATAAATTGACTATTTTGTGTTTGCTAGACTTCTCAAAGGCTTTTGACAGAGTTAATCATGAAATTCTGTGTAAAAAACTTAGTTTGTATTTTGGTTTTAGTAGAAGATCTGTAGGTTTAATTAAAAACTACCTACTACAAAGTAGTCAAAGAGTGAAAGTTGGTGATACATTCTCTGAATCATTGAATTTGCTTACAGGTGTGCCTCAGGGTTCAATTTTGGGCCCTTTGTTGTTCTGCATGTTTATTAACGATCTTCCCCAAGTGTGCCACAATGTTATGTTGCATCTTTATGCTGACGATGTTCAAGTGTATCTATCTCGTCCATTTAATTTATTAGAAGACCTAATTTGTAGATTCAATGAAGATCTTTTTGGGATCTACAACTGGAGCCTATGCAATGGACTTACTTTAAATCCTGCCAAATCGCAAATAATTGCAATTTCTAAAAAGAAATTTGATGTAACAACCCTTCCCCCTGTCTTTATTTCACGTTTTGAACTTTATTTTGTAGATTGTGTCATGAATCTAGGCTTCAAAATAAATCGGACCCTTTCTGCTAATGATCATGTAAACCTCTCAGTCGGCCGTATTTATGGTGGTCTCCGAAAATTAAACCTCTTCTCTAACCTTACACCTATAGATACTAAGCTAAGACTTGTTAAATCCCTGTTACTGCCTATCATTGATTATGCTGCTGTAGTTTACTGTAAGCCTGATTCGCACTCATTGCATAAACTATCTGTTGCTTTTAATGACATGGTTAGGTATGTTTATGGATTGCGAAGGTTTGACCATGTTTCTCAATATCATCAACGTGTTCTCGGATGCTCGTTTATGCAATTTCTTGATTCAAGATGTTGCATATTTCTGCATAAGATAATTCAAAGAAAAGCCCCGTCATATCTATTTGATAAGCTCCGCTTCGCGCAGTCTACCCGAACCATGAATCTCACCACACCCGCATCAAAATATTTAAATTCTTCGAGACTTTTTTTTGTATATGCCATTAGACTTTGGAACTCCTTGCCAATAATGATAAGACAAATAATAGGAGCAACTCACTTCAAAAAAAGCTATATTTCAGAATTTTTAGTAGAATGTAAAATGGAGACAGCAATTTGAAAAAATAATAGTTTAAGATTTTTATTAAATTTTTTTTTTTTTTTTTTATTTTATAATATATGTATAGTATACTATTAATTTCACTTTCCTTGAAGTTGTACATATCTTTAGGTTATTATTATTATTATTACTTTATTGTTACCTATTGCTTATATTTTTTTTTTTTTTGCCTTATTAAATTAACTTTTTTTTCTTATTTTATAAACTTTTTAGTATTAGTTTTCTATCCGATCTAATATGTATTAGCTTTAAGTACTTTATAAAAGACTATGTCTTACTTGTACGCCATAATAATAAATTGAAATTGAAATTAAACCCTAAGAAGCTATTGTCTATGCCTCGGCTCGAATTGTCTGCTGCTGTTCTGGGTGTAAGACTTTCTCAGTCAATTATAAGCTGTTATAAGTTGCCTTTTGCCAGGGTAATATTTTGGACAGACTCCAAGACCGTTCTTCACTGGATTCGAACTGATCCTCGACGACATAAAGAGTTTGTGGCCTTTCGCATAGCAGAGATTCTTGAGGGTTCCAAAGTAAATCAATGGCGATGGGTTCCGTCTAAACAAAACTCAGCTGATGACGCCACAAGAGCCAAATATCCTCCACAATTTCGTGTGGATAGTAACTGGATAAGGGGCCCTCCCTTTTTGAATCAAACCAATTCTGAATGGCCGCAAATGCCGGATGATTTTACTGATCACGATTGTACTGAGGAGCTTCGAAAAAATTTCGTTTTACATGCAGATATGAACAAAGAAATTTTCTTTGATCCTGAAAGATTTTCATCATTTGTAAGATTAAAAAGGTCCATTGCGTGGGCTATACGTTTCATCAACGTCTACATTCTTCTAAGGTCAGAGGAGCGAGGAGAGTTGACAGCACTTGAAGTAGACTTTGCAGAACGAGTGATCTGTAGAGAGGTTCAAAGGTTTAGGTTTTGTGATGAAGTTTCTACGCTACAAAAAGGACTGCCAGTTAAAAAAGGTAGCAAAATTATCAAACTATCACCTTATCTAGATGATTTTGGCCTTCTTCGTGTGTATGGTCGTATTGATGCCGCCCATACCATACCAATTTATACGAGACGTCCTATTATACTGCCAAAAGATCACTCAGTTACGTATTTGCTCATCGAACAATTTCACCGTCGATATGCTCATCAAAATGACGATGTTGTAGTCAACGAAATACGACAGAAGTTTTGGGTGATTGGTCTTCGCAACGCTGTGAAGAAGGTTAGAAACGATTGCTTGTTGTGCCGAATCCGAAGCGCGTTACCTGCGCCACCAATAATGGGCCAGTTGCCGGAAGACCGCCTTACTCCTTCAGTCAGACCGTTTACGTATACTGGGATGGACTACTTCGGACCCGTCAGCGTCACTATAGGACGTAAAAAAGAAAAACGGTGGGTTGCTTTGTTTACGTGCCTCACCATCAGGGCCATACATCTGGAAGTTGCTGCTGATCTATCTACAGATGCTTGCATTTTGTGTATACGCAATTTTTGCAACCGACGAGGGGTCCCTTTACGAATAAGAAGCGATAACGGTACGAATTTCATTGGGGCGAAAAAGGAATTAGCATCGAACATCATTTTCGACGTTGAAACATTAAAAGCTGAGTTGTCTACGAGAGGTATAGAATGGGTTTTCAACTGCCCAGCCAACCCTCATGCCGGCGGTTGCTGGGAGCGTCTCGTTCAATCAGTCAAGCGGGTGTTGTCTCGCACGCTCTCCGAAATATCTCCTAGGATTGAAACTTTACAAAGCGCTCTAATAGAAGCAGAAAATATAGTCAACAGCAGACCGCTAACTCATTTGCCGGTTTCAACTGAAGAAGAGGAGCCGCTTACACCCAATCATTTCATCCTGGGTGCTCCCAACTCAACCCAATCGCCAGGCGTAATCGAATCAAGGGCGCTTTGTCTTCGAAAGCAGTGGAAAATAAGCCAACAAATAAAGGATCGTTTTTGGAGACGGTGAATCCGGGAATACCTCCCTGTCCTAACGAGAAGATGCAAATGGTTTCAAGAGGTTCCTCCACTCGTTGTCGGACAGCTAGTCCTTGTTTGTGATGCTGATGTACCAAGATCACAATGGATTCGAGGAAGAGTCACCAGAGTTTTTCCAGGCCCAGATGGACAGGTCCGGACAGCAGAAGTAAAAACTGCAAAGGGGCTTTACCGAAGACCAGCCGTGAAGATCGCAGTTATAGACATTGGTGAGACTTCTGATTAAAATCTGTACGCCTCACGGAGGGTGGGATGTCAAAAATATTATTAATTAAATCATAAAACATAGAAAGTGTAACGTTGATATTAAATTTTCTTGGCTTTCAAATTCGGCTGAATGCGTTAAATAAAATCGGCTTCGGCTACTTTCATTTTCGTTCGAATTCTTTTGGTTATATTTCGTGTATTAATTTGATTTATTGCCGACCGTCACCGAATTTGAAAGCCACGAAGAAAACCAAATCAAGTAAGATAAATTTAATTTGTATGACCTTTTAATTAATTTTTAAATACTTTTTGTAGAAAATAAACGTCTTAACTGAAGATCGTTCTGTTTTTATTGGTACCTATAGAGAAAGTTCGGCAGGCGCGTCGACACAAGTGTTTTACAAATAGATGAGATAAATAGAAGGATTGGAGAATATATAAATGCCGATGATTTTGGAACGCGAACTAACGAAAGTTTAGTGACTTCCGATGATGATCAGCGTGCGCAGCGAATCCTCAACGAGACAACCAGTCGAATTGGAAATAGATTTGAAACCGGATTGTTGTGGAGATCCGACGACATCAACTTGCCTGATAGTTTCGAAATGGCAAAAAGACGAGCTATCGCCGTCGAGAATAAACTTCGAAAGGATGCAGAAAATGTCGCCGAGTACAACAAAATTATAGAAGGTTTCGTTTTGAAAGGATACGCTCGTAAGATGACATCGTACGAGGCATGTAGTACTACACCAAAGACATGGTACCTTCCACATTTTATGGTTCGCAATCCAAACAAGCCAAATAAATAACGTTGTGTTTTCGATGCCGCAGCCAAAGTTGATGGTGTATCTCTTAATTCCGCTCTTATGAAGGGACCTGATCAATACAGACCAATGCCATATGTCCTTTTTAATTTTCGGATGGGAAAAATTGGTGTCTTTGCTGACATAAAAGAAATGTTTTTTCAAGTCAAAATTAGAAAGGAAGATCAGGGTTCCAAAGATTCTTATGGCGAAACTGTGACCCAAATAAGGCCTTTGATGTATACGTTATGGAATCAATGATACAAGGTTCAGCTGGTTCACCGTGCTCAGCCCAGTATGTGAAAAATAAAAACGCCAAGGAATTGTCAATGAAAGTGAGCGTGCTGTGAACGCTATAATTAATTATCTTTAGGTAGATGATTATACTGATAGTTTTGCAGAGACTCCAGAAGCTATTTCGATTTGTATTAAAGTAAAAGAAATTCATAGCTATGGTGGTTTCGAGTTGGGAAATTTTGTTTCAAATTCAAACTAGATGTGCCCCACAGAAATATTTGTCTATCCCGAAATTAGAACTTCAGGCTGCGATCTTAGGACTTCGTCTCCGAAACACAATCATCGAAGGACACAAAATGAATTTAGACAGATCCATTTTTTGGAGTGACTCTAGAACAGTGTTGTCTTGGATAGCATCGGATCATCGTAAATATAAACCCTTTGTGGCACACAGGGTTGCTGAATTACTCGAATCATCAAAAATCTGTGATTGGCGATGGGTGCCTACAAAATTGAATGCCGCCGACGATGCTACAAGAACTAGAGTACATCCAAAGTTCGAAGTTGAAAGTCGCTGGTTATCTGGACCAGAGTTTCTTAAGCAGGACGAGTCGATGTGGCCTACTATGATCACCAATGAAGCGGAGACGCCTGAAGAGCTTCGACCTAGCTACCAATGCCTACTTATTGATGATATACAGCCTCGATACCCGTCGTTAATTGATATGAACAAGTTTTCCGAGTAACCGCTTGGACACTGAGATTCATTAACAATGTTAAAAAGAAACGTAAGAATAAAAACAAGAATAAGGGTGAACTTTCTGTAAAGGAGTTGGAACAAGCCGAAATCCTTTTATGCCGTCAAGCTCAATCCGAACTCTTTACTCAAGAAATAACTCTTCTAAGCCAAGGAAAGCCAATCAATCAAAGAAGTCCTATTTATAATTTAACGCCGATTCTCGATAAAGATGGATTGTTACGGGTGAATGGCCGCATAAATTATGCTACAACTATCCCACTTCATTCCAGAAATCCAATTATTTTGTTGAAGGACCACAAGATTGCCGATCTTATAACACATCGAATTCACCGTTTGATGATACATCAAAACGACGAGGCAATTATAGCACGTATTCGTCAAAAATTTTGGGTGCCGAGTTTGAGAGTACTTTTGAAAAATGTTAAGTCAAAATGTAATATTTGTAAATTGATCAAAGCACGACCTCAAGTGCCACAGATGGGACAGCTGCCGCCAGACCGATTGATTCCATATGTAAGGCCATTTACTTACATGGTCTGGATTATTTTGGGCCGATTACCATTACCGTCAATCGCCATAATGAAAAACGATGGGTAGCATTATTTACTTGTTTGACAACTAGAGCTATACATTTGGAGTTAGCTACTGACCTTTCAGCAGATGCATGCATAATATGTATTCGAAATTTCTGTAATAGACGAGGTTTGCCAACGAGAATAAGAAGCGATAATGGGACCAATTTTGTCCGAGCGAATAAAGAACTTCATTTCAAAGAAAATGCCTTTGACAATGAAAAATTGACTGCAGCATTAGCAACTAAAGGAATCGAATGGGTCTTTAATTGCTCTGGCAACCCGAGCGCTGGAGGATGTTGGGAGAGGATGGTGAGAGCGGTTAAACGAGTCTTGAATCTCACACTTAAGGAAATAGCACCAAGGCAAGATACGCTGATAAGTCTACTCATTGCGAAGATAACGAACCTTTGACTCCTAATCATTTTTTATTAGGAGGAATGAACTGCACTCAAGTACCAGGTGAACTGGAAGATAAGCTGTGGTGTTTGAGAAAACAATGGAGAATTGCGCAGGCATTAAAGAACAGATTTTGGAAACAATGGATGGCTGAGTATCTACCGGAGCTGACGTTCAAAGTGGTATGGAAAGGTAACTCCAATACGGGAAGGCGACTTGGTTTTGGTGTGTGACGATGGTCTTCCTAGAGGGCAGTGGCAGCGAGGACGAATTATAGAACATTTCCAGCACCAGATGGGCAAGTAAGATCTGCTAAAGTTAAAATCGCTGGAGGAGGAATTTTGAAAAGGCCTGCATCAAAGTTGGCTATTTTGGACGTCGTTACAAAGGATGGTGAATCGAATGGGATGATTCACGGGGCCCGGGATGTTGCCAACTTAATGTATACAATGTGGGCAAGGGATAAGATTGATGAGGGAGTAGGGACATGCCTGGAATTGAACGAAGCTTACGTTAAGTAAGTTAAAATTGAATTTAACCGCCGCCGACAATACTCAATTCTCTTTGCCCTTTTTAATCAGTTCTTATTAAACAGTTTAAATAGTCGCCATTTTTTTAACCTTTATATCGGTAGATTCTTACTAAGAAGTAATAAATATATTTAATTAAATATTAATAGTTATTGATTATATATTAATATTATTTCAGAAAAATAAATACATAATATAAAGTATCTATTGGTATTATTAATTTTAAAAAAGGAATCTGCCCAGTCGGTCGCAAACACGAAGAGAACATATCAAAACTTCTTTTCATTTGGAATTGGATTACCGTTGGGGTATAAAAATGCTCAGCTCAGATTGTATAACGTGCAAAGTGATATATGGTTTTCAATTTTTTTTTTTAGACATACTGCTAAAGACTCTGCTAGCAATGGCCTTACAATTAAAAAACAAAACTTTCAAGGAGGATAGCAACGCTAATGAGTTTTATCATTTATGTGATCGAAATTTGCGGTGGTAATCGGTAGGAATAGTGGAGTTGTTAAATAACAATTAGAAATCTTGAATGGATTACAGGTGAGTTTTTAAATTAATAATAATTGTCATCAAATAAAAATAAAAAATCATTGTCTTTAGATAAGAGATCACTATTAACAATTTCCTACAATAGTTAGAGTAAAATCGCTCAAATTTAGCATTGGATAAGATTTAATTTATAATCGGTCTGTGATGCAAGAAAAAACCCAATTAATTCAGGTTTCATTATCAAATCTTTAAAGTAATATAATCTTTTCATTGTTATTTTTTTGTTTTTAGCTACAATATGTAGTATTCCAAGATCTTTCTTGGTCTCGTATAAATTCTATATACCTTGTATAACTGAAGATTTCCCCCAAGAGAATTAGGAAAAATTAAAACTTATCATTCGAGAATATTTTCAAATTGATTATCCCAAAGACTTGGTTCTTTATATTGAGGTTGGTTATGAAGTTGTAATTTGTAATTTAATCGATCCTCATATTTCTTAGCAATCCAATATAACTGATTACGATTAATAAATATGTATCCTGATACATTCAGGGGAAGAAATATAGTACAAATCTTCCATGGTACCTATACAAAGTCACAATTTCTCTGTTGTTATATGGGGACGCTTAGAGCTAATTCGAAGACGGACTTTAATAGAATTGTAAAGCTAGCTAATTCACGTTTTCTTCTACTTTTATCATAATTAGTTTTGTTTTATTATTACATATTTCATTAATAGCATAAGGGCCAGTTTCACAGTGCACACTTAAAAAATAAGTGGCACTTAATTTTCCCATTTTGGCACTTATGCCGCAGTTTTACTACCTGAGTAAGTGGAACTTAAGTGGTCAAAATGGGAGACTTAAGTGTCACTTATTCCGATAAGTTTACACTGTGAAATTGGGAATTAGTTTTCCATATTCGGCACTTAAGTGACACTTACTTCACTGTGAAACTGGCCCTAAATCATTCAATCTTGTGTTTTTAATTCTTTTTTGTATAATTATATTTGCGTTAAAATTGGTATTTCGTTTGATTTCTGACTCAGTCTTCCTATATAGAGCTGGCCCACCGCATAAGCGATAAATCAGAGAGGAACCTACGACGCCACGTGCGATTCTGATGCTAGAAGCGACTAAAGTCCAGCAGTATCCGTTCTCCGCAAATCAGGATATTGTCTAATTAGACTGGAAAGTTTTTCTTAAGGAAATAGCCAACCAAATAATCCTTGAGCAGACTCCTGTCAAGTTGGAAAAGATCCGCGAGCGGCTGTACGAGCTCCTGGCACAGGGAGTTCCACCAGATATGATCTTCAAAGGCTTAGTTGAGAATCTGGTAAAGAATTGTGATATGTCATTGAAAGTTAAGACACTGTAATTTGCCACTCTTTATGAGCATCGCATGCAAAACGGTTCCAAGCATATATTCCAATTGGAAGCGTTTGTGGCGCACTTCATGAACATTTACAAGCGATTTATTTCTGAATCCCTTAATTTGGATGAGTTTAACAAAGATTTCAATAAAAAAAATATAAATTAACTACAAAAAATAATTGGTTTTATTTTATTGCTTCTGACGATTAGGTTCCATTTGGTAGGCCATTTAGATTTTGTCATCTGATGTTCGAACTGCGGTATAAATATATATTTTGATTAGTTCTGCTAGTTCAACATGTGCTTGTTTGTATTCGACATCAATGTCTGAATTTAGCTTGATTCCGTGCATAAGAAGATCCAACGTTTGCAATGGTAGACACATCTCACGATTCGTAACTGCTATTGGTCTTTTAAAATCGAAGTATTCACTTCCTGCGCCAAGCATGGCCCATGTTATTTCTTTAGCTAAGACGGTGGCTTCTAGCAGACGACCGTGATTGACAAATAAGAGAAGAAGTTCCGAAGAGTTGGCAGCCTTATGCAAGGGGGAAACAAAATTTGACAAATTATTTATTTATTTCAGTATAAAAGCTAACTAATATATCATACGATTATCTAATATTACTGCTAATAATAATTTAAATCAAGATGAACTTGGGGTTCTTATAAAAGGCTATGCAAATATCGGCCAAAAATTAAAAAATTTTATGGAAAAAAGTAAAAATTGGAATTTTATAACCTAGACGAAATTCATCGACATATTTGTATAGAAAATCGAAAGGTATTACCTTTTAGTAGATAAAAAAAAGCCAGGGAATGGGTTTATTTTGAAAAGTAATAAAGGTTGAGTTTCAAGGATTACTCAAGGGCTAGATATTTTTTTGAAATATAACAATTCATAACAAAAATAACACCAGATTTTAGAAATTCTTTTTACAATTTTGGGAAATTCTTATTCTAATTCTTTCTTTTGATTGTAAACAAAAACTCAAACATATGTATAAATAAGCAGAAAACAACCACTGCGGAACAAATGCATTCAAACTCAAAAATTTGTTAACAACACTCTTCCGTATTAACGTTGAATCATCTTCTTCATTATCTTCAACTTACTTTTGCAGCAAAGACCAAGCCATATCTGCGGCACTGCTTCTGTGGAAGATATAACAAAACACAGTTTAATTTAATTATTTCAATTAATTATAATAATTAGGTTTACCTGCTAAATCATTTTCTTGCAACCATGAACATGCTTCAATTGGATTTTCATCAGCAGTTCTTACACAAGCTGCTGTCAAACTATCAAACACAGGCAACACACTGTGTCCGACTCCTTTTGCTAGTTTCAGAGCCGGAGTGAATTAATTAATTCTTGAGAGCCTGCATGCAGGTAAGCACCAATGTCTTCCCGATGTTTTGATAGTACAATAAATGACTCAGTTTGAAGGAGTTCTTTGCGAATATATTTGATTTCTAAAAACAACAACTTGTTCTTTTCCAATTGCCTGAAAGAGATTCTTTTAAAAAAAAATATATATATCAACAAGTAGGTATAATAGTAAACCTCATCGGTTTCCATATTCTCGTAGGCCATAGAATTACTAGCATCGCCTATTACTGGCTTTGCAATCCATCTATATATCGGGTATCGATTAAATGCAATGAATTGATACAAACAAGAAGGCAAGAAGAACGCTTCTTCTTTGCTTCTATAGAATCACTTTCTAGATGCAAACGCCTTTACGCATATTGCCATTGTTCACACGAATGGCTGTATGCCTTTCATAGATCTCATTATTATCAATGGCCAGCGATCTAGCAGTGGATTTTACTATATTTTCAAATTCATCATGTAATCCAACATAAGAGAAATGCATGAGAAGATCCAAGCGTTTCTTATTGAACAACGTCACAACTAACTGCCTCAGACAATCCTTTCTCCTCGACAACTCGGCATTGTATATTAGCGAATTAAATGCTTCTTCATAGTGTTCGAGTATAAGGTGGTTGTTGAAGACTATCGATTGGAACATGGGCAACTGTGGATCGTTTTTTCCTAGAATTCCAATAGCAACTTGCACCATGGAAATTATATGATCCAATGCGTTGTGCTGTTCAAATAATTGAATAACTTTAAGATAATACTGAGCAATGCCTTGGTTGTTAGTTCTTCCTCCGTGTCTTTGAGGATTTCTTTCGCATAAACTGTTGTAATAATATGTACCTATCTAATAATAAGTATCTACAATCTAACTACTATGTATCACCATTATATTATAAGAACACAGCAACACTAATGTATCTGCAGTATCTATAAGAACACAGGAACACTAATGTACGCTATTAAAATATTATGTATGTGTGCATCATCCAGTTGTATAGCATTTTCTTATTTAGTCTTGTGAGTTGTAACGGAACCAAGTGGACGCCAATAAAGATTGAAAAGAAATTATTTTTAAACGAATTGCATTTTAAACATTAAAACAACTGTTCAGTTACGACTCCTTTAGTGCTATGAAGGAAAAGGTCGTAGGCTTTGTAAGTTTCTCCATTGTCTAAGAGTGATATACTGCCAATATAAATTGTCCTGCGAAAAGATTGATAAGAAATTCTAGTTTATATTTATATAATATGTATGAAAGGACTTACTAGAGTAGACATTCCATTCACACCAGTCTTCGACCATTATGTGCTGACAAGTGCTGAATTCCTGGAATGTAAAGTTAAAAGAAACTGCCCAACTATATAGGGAAAGGGCCTTTATAAAAATAAAAGGTTAAGATGTATTTCCGCTTACATGAGTTGACTTATTATTATGACGAGAGGAATCAGAGTCTGTTGCCACTGCATTTATGCCTTGTAGGACATCCCGTCTCATAGATATGACCACAGCTTTCAAAATCATCCCGAGTCTAGACTACCACGCATTACACAATACACCTTAAATGGTTTTTATTTTTTAAATTTAAAGTTAAGAAATAATTGTTGAATCAAAAGAAAAACCAAAATATTTTGAAAATATATTACAAATGACACTACTTACTGACAGTTGGCAAAATTATAGCAAGAAAAAGAGCTACCACCTGTGTACTCTTTCGCTCTTTCGTATTTCGAACTATATCTGACTCGCTTTAGTTTTCTTCAAATCTGCAGATGAAGATCAATGTAAATCCACCATTATGAGCGCTCTCTTCGAAAAATATTCCGACATTTTCGAAACTACTTCCACAACCACCAACCCCACAAACACAAACATCTCCATCCCTACCACTCCATCTACCTAAAAAAGTTTGATTTTAAAGTTTGGGAGTGCCTGGTTGACAGAGAGTGGCTCTCTTTTTCGAAATTCGAAACATATTTATGAGTGGTTGGTGAATACCCCAAAGTTATGAGCCTCATAAACTTTTGAGGTTCATATGAGCGCTCGGTGAATACAGGCTTAAGAAACATGGAGTTTTCGTACAAACTATCGATAACATGTATGCAATTCATGCCGGTAACGCAGTTTTTCTGTGCGCTTAAGTTAAACCTCGAGAATTCTCCGGAATTAGTTGTTGCTGCATTTAACATGTTAATTGTTTAGCACCGACGTCGTTTTTTTCATCCGATTCCCCCCAGGCTTGCAAAAAAACACGGCTTTCTTCAATTACTGCCGATAAATTTGCCAGTAAAATAGTGGATAAAGAAAGTTGAAACTTTGAAGATGAAGATGGCGCGTTGAAAATTATTCATGACTTGAACCTCAATGTTGTTTTTTACTCATAAAAGCCCTTCCATACTATCCCACTGAGTATTAATACAAAGTGGAAAAGAATTCCATGCTACTGCCAAATTTGTGGGAGAGAAATTTCTTTTCATTTTTTGACCACACACAACAGTTTAATTTAACCTCAATAAAAATGTGATGAAATGTGTGACAGAATTAGAACCATTTCTAAAAATTCTCATGTAATAACACATGTTAAATCGTGAGGCTGGGAATAGCCGTGTTTTTTTGCAAGCCCGGGGGGAATTGGATGAAAAAAACGACGTCGGTGCTTAACAATTAACATGTTGAATGCAACAACAACTAATCCCGGAGAATTCTCGGGGTTTAACTTAAGCGCACCGAAAAACTGTGTTACCGGCATGAATTGCATACATGTTATCGATAGTTTGTATGAAAACTCCATGTTTTTTACTGTCATGGCGTCGCTAATCCCCGCTGTCGTTTTTTTCAACCAATTCCCCCCGGGCTTGCAAAAAAACACGCCTAATATCATGACATGTATTAATACTCAGTGAGATAGTGTGGAAGGGCTTTAAAATGGATGTGTTCTATGATATTTGTAGTTAAGTGGAGACACGGAAGCAGAAATACTTTGTAAACACAACCAAAAGTGGCTAAAGCGTTTTTAAACACAGTCGGAGCGTTTTATTGGTACCTGATTGCTGTACTAGCTATAAATTACCAATAAAACGCACCTAGTTCTATTTGGGGGGAAAACAATGCAATACAAGGCGCGTTTTTTGCAAACCGGGGGAAATTGGTTGAAAAAAACGACAGCGGGGATTAGCGACGCCATGACAGTAAAAACCATGGAGTTTTCATACAAACTATCGATAACATGTATGTAATTCATGCCGGTAACACAGTGTTTCCGTGCGCTTAAGTTAAGCCCCGAGAATTCTCTGGGATTAGTTGTTGTTGCATTTAACATGTTAATTGTTAAGCACCGACGTCGTTTTTTCATCCAATTCCCCCCGGGCTTGCAAAAAAACACGGCTACAAAAAAATAAATTTATACTACGTTTTCATTGGAGCCGAAATAAGTTAATTTCGTAAATTACAGAAAAAGTGTTTTCATTACAAATTTGCTAATTTCGTTTGACAGATAATTTCATTTTGAATTTTATTTGGCAGTTAACAGCTTCTTTTTGTTGTGTTCTCTTTCTGTGTCCGTGTTCTATACATACAATTTTGACATTTTCAATGCTTTCCAATGGGTTTCCACAACGGATGCATTCCACTTGGGTGTGTTCATAAAGTTTGTACGTACTTTCAAACCAAATTCCGTGCAAATATGGTTGAAATTACCTCATTTCGAAATGTGAATTTGTATGGGAAATGAGATAATTTCGAATCGAATTTTGAAATTTTCAACAAAATTACCTCATTTGGCCCATTGAAAACGTAGTATTACATATACAACGACAAATCGCAATGTTCACACTATAGTCGACCCTTTAAAATAGCGTTTGTTTTCCCCCCAATAAGGTTTTTTTTGTTGCTTGTGTCACATTGACGTATGGGCGAACTTCAGAATCGTTTTATACGTTTTAATTGCAAAACAAACAAGCATTATAGCCGTGTTTTTTTGCAAGCCCGGGGGGAATTGGATGAAAAAAACGACGTGTTTTATTATCGAAAATAACCTATATGGGTTTTTTTTATCGGGGTCTGGGTCATGTTTTACATGTAATACAACAACAACTCGTGATCTTGCTTTTCATCTGGGTCAGGTTCTGAAACCCAAAAATTGTTTACAAATTCGACGGCCAGATGGCAAGTTTCATTCTTAAATGTTGGTACCACTGTGTAAAAAAAAAAAACAAAACAATGACATGCCAAAAAAAAAACTTAAAAAGAATATGGATGCCGATGCTGAAGAAAGTAAAATGGATGAACGTACAATGTTTTACTTATTTTAAAAACAATATTTTTAAAATAAATATATTTTTTTCAGAAAAAGACGGAACTGGACAGAAGCGGAGACCCTGGCGTTCCTGCATGCTTATGCCAAGCGCCAACCTGAATTCTTTCACGTCAGAAAAAAAAAAAATGCTATGAAGAATGTGCTTGAGGATTTGCTGGCCCAAGGAGTATTCGTAAGTTGTTCAGCCTTATTCCTTACCTATAGCGTTTTACTAAAATGTTAGTTAAACGCTTTACAGAATAAAGGCTTAACTACATAAGCCAAAAAGTACTGAAGTACAAAAGTAAAAATATTTTTTTTACCGCTAGCGCCGTTGTTTTGTGAAAAAGAATACACAAATTTGTTTTTAAACCAAAATTTAAGCTTTCTGCATCATTTTTTTAAGTTTTCTAGTCAGAAAAACTATCACAAAATCAATTTAAAAATTTTCACTTTTGCACTTTTTCACTTTTTTGGCTTATGTAGTTGAGGCTTTTTTTTAGAAACAACTTAAACAGTGACTATGAATATGCCCCATTATGTATACTTAAATCAGTAATTAATATTCCGTACATTTATTTATAGACCCAACCAACAACTACCATAATGCTGGAAAACAAAATTAAAAATTTGTTTAGGGCATTTAAGGCGACGGGAGATAACAACAAGACTACGGGGGAGTGTGCCAGCAGTGCACCATACATGGCCATAATGGAGGAGCTGTTTGGCAGCCGGCCAGAAATACGGAACTTCCATACAGTCAATTTGACTGGGGTGCCAACCCAGGGCCTGCAAACTAAAAAACGACAAGTGGACGAAGAAGGTAAGTACCTAAACTTTTTATGGCGTCGATCTGGGGAATTCATCATTAAAAATTCAAATGCAATGTTAACCATTCATATCCAGAACTTACAAGAAATTGAATGATTTTTCTTGAAATTCTTGTAAGTTCTGTATATCAAAGGCTGACAATGCTACTTAATTTATTTTGATGATGAATTAAATTAAATAACAAACAAAATCAATCCTGGCGAAGTCCAACAAGAGCTCTTCATGTTGCAATCTCTTCATGAATAGTTATTTTTCTTTTGTATGTTTGTTATTAGCTTTGATTAAAAATTGCAAATTTTTCAGACCCACCAGCAACAACATCGCAGCAAAGTAAAGCTTCAGCACCACCGTCTCCGTCTCCGTCACCGCCACCGGAACCAACAAATCAAGACGCAACATCACATAGTTCACCACTGACTGACAATCCGACAACAAATCCAGACGCAACATCACCCTCAGCACCTGTAACTCAAGATACACCAACAAATTCAGACCCAACACCAAAGAGTCCACCTACGGCACCATCAACATTACAAACAGCACCACAATCTGCAGTTGCATCACCATCCTCTGGACAACCACAAAAAAAATGACCAAAGAAGTATATCTCGAAGAAAAAATAAAAATAAAAAGAGAGAAATTGCAAGTTTTCCGGGAACATTGCGCTAACAAAATTAAAAAAAAAGATGAAGAGGAGGAGGGAAAAAAAATTCGTATTGAAATGAAAAAAAACATTTTAAAAGAAATGTTTGGTTTTTAAAAACATATTAAATTTTGTCTGGTTACTTTTTTTATTTCGTTTTATGAAATTTGTTTGTTAACTTTGTATAATACTACCTATATATACATAGGTATATATTTATTTTGTTTTTGTTATGATGAAGAGGTATTTTGTTTTTGTTATTTTATTTTGCGTTTGAAATGCATTTACAATCATTTATGATATGAAGAATAAGTATTTTGTTTTATGTTTGTTTGTTTTTTTTTTTAATAAAACTTTTTTTTTACATGAAGTCTTAATATTTTTATTTATTTATATCCATTTCAAATAATCAATTGTCGTTGATACAGTTGAATAGTGCTTGACTATTGTTCTGTAATTGTCTAGGAACATTTTACGTTGTTAAGTATCTGCTAATTTAGTTTTCAATATCCTGATTAATTTATAGTCAAACACTCAAAAACATTTACTTTCAAGCTCTAGTTGTAGGTTATAGTTATAGGAAAAAAATGAATTGACTTCACTCTAGTGGTATCATAAATAGGATTTTTCTTCTTTTTGTAACGAAGTAGTTTTTGATTTTTGTTTATATCTTAAAAGTATACGTCCTAGAACCTTCTGGTTTTAAGTGTTTGACTTTAAATTGATAAAGGAATATTTTAAAATTAAAAATAGCACTTATTAACAAAAAATTTTGAAAAATTTCAGTTTGAACAAAAAGAAGATTTTTTTCTTCAAAATTTTGCGTTTGAAAAATAGTTTCTCAAAAATTGTTTGCTCAAACAACTCGATCTAAAAAGTTAATTTGAGAATAGGTTTCTGGCTTTCAAAAAAACATCTTTTATGTAATATTTCTTTTGTTATATTAATAAAATTAAAAACGAAGTTCCTGGGTGTATTTAAATAAAAGTTTATTTATTTAAATAGTTTTTCTTTTTTTAAATTGTTTTTTTTTTTAAATACAATTAGGTGCGTATTACACTCGTTCTTATCAGATCATCCAAAAGTCGTTGTCGCCTGGTACTGTTAGAATTCAATGCACTCGTGCCTTCTGGATTCGGAACATTGTCCTCTACATTCGGATCGGCATCGAGCTCATCATTTGCTTCGGAGCACATGTTATGTAATATGCAACCGCAGACTATTAGATTAACGACCATATTTATGTTGGTTTGTTCAGTAAAATGTAGTAGTCTTCTGAAGCGAGTCTTGAGCAAACCGAATGCGTGTTCTACAACCACGCGACCAGATGAGTGCAAAAAATTAAATTGGTTTTCCACATTGGTTAACATCCCGTTGTTCTTAAATGGTGGAATTAACCAATCTAAGGATGCATAAGCAGAGTCTCCCAGCAAGAAAGAACTGTTTGGGAACATTGCATTCATAGTTGCACTTGCATCTCTATAGAGATCGGACCTCCTCAATAGACGGCTATCATGCTAACTTCCTGGCTCTCCAGCAAAAACATTTATAAACTTTTTGTTTGCATCGACCACTCCTTGTAAGCATAAACTATAATATTTTTTCCGATTAAAGTAGCTCTCCTTATTTTCCTTAGGTGCTTTTATTCTTATGTGGGATCCGTCGATGCAACCCAGAATGCCAGGAATTTTGCAGCGTTCTTCGAAAATTTGCGCATTTTGCATTGCCTCATTTTCATTTGGCCATTTCACATGCTCATGACCAATAGAAATCAACCACATTGATACCCGTCTAACAATATGCCACACTGTGTTTTGTCAGTCCAAACAAATTTCCAAGCTCCCGAAATGTATTGGTGTTGGCCATGTACCAAATAAATATATATATTTCCTTTTCAGGTAAAACTTTTGGCAACCCTCTCTTTATGGTGTCTTGGAAACGATCAGAAGCTTTATATCGGTCTGAAAATGAATGATTAATATTTATAATCAAAGTTATAATCGTTAATTTACCTATTAAAATTTGAACAGTCGAGCGTTGCAGTCGAAAATGTTTTTTAAAGTCTAAAGTACTATAGGCGTTGATTACTTCATCAAATCCTTGAACTTTTTGATGATTTACAAAATCAGATGATTCAGTGCTGGAATTCGATGTGGACGTTTCAGTAGAACTCGAATCACAGTCACTATCTTCACTTTCCAAAAAAAACTAAGAAAACGTGTTTAATATTAGATATTATACAAGTATTGCAATTTTGAATAAAAGAAAATTTACTTACTTCAACTACGTTTTCCATTTTGAATTTTTGTTAACAACTTATCAAAAAAAGAGAAACGTCAAAGGAGAAATGTCAAAATAAATCACGGCTGCCAACTATTTAAAGTAAAATTTTGCATAACCCAGATCGTTTTATTATCACAGGGTAACCCATATGGGTTATCGGTGATAATAAAACACGGCTAATAAGCTAAAAAAGATATAACAAATCACAGAAAATATTAAAAATCCACATTTGGCGTTTTTTTTTTGGCTCTGAGCAAAGCTCTGAGCAGATGTTGAGCGATCAGAGCAAAGCTCTGAGGAGATTATAATCAGAGCCCTCAGATTTAATTATGAAACACACTTGAGCACTGAACATGTCATATGCATAGTAATCTGACAAATTACATAAAAATTGTATGAAGTTCGCTTCGCTCAGCGTTTTGCTCGATTTGCTCGGTCATTTTATTCTGAGCATACAGATCATGCTCCGAGCTAGCTTAGATGGAAAAAAGAAACACGACTTATGTGCTCCGATTTGTCCACATTGCACTGAAAAAGCATTTGTTTACATTTCTCCAAGTTCGATATCACATGTTTTGTTTTTGTTGTTTTAAACTGTCAAAATTAGAAAGAGAAAAGACAAAGATAGTTTTTGGAAAAGCCCAATTGCACTGAAAAGAGCATTCGTTTACTTTTCTCCAAGTTCGATTTCACATGTATTGTTTTTTTTGTTTTGAACTGTCAAAGTTAGAAGGAGAAAAGACAAAGATAGTTTTTGGAAAAGCCCAATGGAGGCACAGTGTGAAATAAATATTTCTTGAAGGTATTTCGAAAACGTGCAAGCTTTAAAAAACAAGGACAACCCTAAATTCAAACCAAAAATAAATAAAGAGAACAGTCAAGCAAAAAATAGTCATTAGGCAGACAGAGACAGAAAAAGCCATACACATCAAGGCGTTAGTGTTTTCTCTATCTTTCTTCCATCTTTTCTCTACTCATTTCAGCGGTTGAAATGTTTTCATCTCAACAAATAGCGCGACAACCGACGACAGGCACAGACACAGAGTAGTTTCGTTTTCCTGTTTCTCTGGCTGGTGGTCTCAATTCTCAATTCAAATTGTCGTGTGGTTTGTTGCTCTGAAAATTTTTCCCGAAGACACTAATTTTAAATCCGATTAAATCACCTGTCATCGTTTGTGTGAAATTAAAATAAACTATAAATTTTTATAAACATGGATAATTCGGGCAAGAATCGCTATGAATTATTATTCATGGACGACGACGTTAGTGATCCATTAGATAATATTATCAAGAAAAAGGTTAAGCAACCAGCTGCTGCTACTGGGGCTGCAGTTGTTCCTTCTACTGCTGTCACCACATCAAACAAAGGACAAACTAACAACACAAATAAACAAAATGCTTCTGCTGCTAATGATAGTTTAAAGAAAAACTCATCCGAAAAAGAAAATAAATCATTTGCTATGAATAAGAATGTGGATTTTAATCGGAAATCCAATACTGCTGGAAATAATGCTGCCGCTACCGCTACGGGTGGTGGGGGTGGTAGTGGTGGTGGTGTAAGCAAATCTAAATCCAATCAACAACAATTGGGCAACAATAGTCAAAACGCCAACCGCAGCAATAGGGATAATTTCAATGGTAAGATAGTTTAGTATGTTTTTTTATTCTCCTAAGGAATCTTTAGTTTCTAAATTTTACTTTACTTAAAAAACTTCGTTTTTCTCACACCTTGCTGTCGAACCGCCCTTGCTTTGACTCATTCTGTCTCTCTGTCTTACATTCATTCATTCTGTTATCGTTGTCGTTCGTTTGTACTCGCAAAAAATTAAAAAAAAAAAAACCATGTTGCATTAACTTTAAAATTGTTCATCCAACAAATAATAACTAAACATTTCAAATGACGAATTACTTAAGAACTATCACTTCATTGTCTTTTTATCTGTTTTTCTACAGAAAAACTGCAAGAAATGTGTATAGTTCTTCTTTTTCTTCTCTTCCAGAATTCAGGTGGGCTGAAAATTGTAATAATTTCCAGAATTAGTTTTCTACTGCTCCTTGCTCCTATTATGCCCTTGATTTTATATTTTTAGTTAGTCTTGTTCACCTTGAACCAAACTTTCCTCCTCCATGCTTGTATTTACTTTTCGTTTTCTAAAACGGGTTCAAGTATGAAATCAAGTAGGAGGAAGCGAGGATGCCTTTCGAAAAAAAACGATTAATAAATAGCTCCTTATTTATTACTATATACGGATTTCTGAAATTCTTTTTAACTATCCCGCATATCCATAATAAAATTAATTATAATTAATTTATATGTACAGATGTACATAACTAATATAGGTATATTTATATGTCATAAATGTTTATATATAGACAATTTATATTCTGAGGTGACCATGTGCGTTGTGGAATACAACATCCAATGAAAACGAACCTAAGGGTGAAAGCTAGAAGGAGAACAAACATAATTTGTCATGCATAGACAGAGATATCGGATAGAATTCTGCAAAAAAAAAACAAACATTTCCGTAAAAGTTAATAAAAAAAAGATTATTAGAATCAGTTGAATTTTTTTTTTATTTTGTAAATATTTGGAAATCTACGAAAAAATTCTGTGAAATGTTTTAATAATAACTTTACTTAAGAAATAGAATATTCGCGCTTGAAAGACAAAATAAATAAATGTACCTACTATACCTACCTATGTAAATTTATATTTTCCAGCCATGTGTTTCTTTTAGACCTTCGTTATGAATTGAACTGAAAATAAGTTGCGAATTTAACTTCTTGGCATAAACTCAAATTAACGAAGGAATAATATTTCTGCTTAAACACAATATATTCAAAAGTTTAAATTCATATTTTCCAGATGGTTTTTGCATATGGGGTTTTATTATTGTATATTGTTCTATTCAGCATCATTTCTTTATTTTTTTTTTATTAATTGATGAAAAATGTGTTAATTTCTTATCTACCGGACATGTACATATTTGTGGATATCGAATCGAAAGTGAAAACAATTAAATTAAAATTAAGCTCGATTCAAAAATTTCTTAAGTTTTCTTTATATGTTTGGAACACAACTCATATTTAAGTAGAATTTTTTTGCAAATGTCATACCGTCTGTTTCCTATAGGTTTTGACAGAAAGTAGTGAAAAGTTTCGGTGACGTGAAATAAGGCCCATCGAAATAAGACGAAATCTCAAATTTGGCCTTATTTCGTTTTGAAAATGGAAACAAGGTCAAATTGGCTTTATTTCCATTTCGAAAACGAAATAATGAAAAATTTGACTTGGAAATAAAGCCAAATGTTTTTGTCCAACACTTTAACTACACCCAACCTCGCTCCTACCCCAAATCCTATAGTAGGCGTGTTTTTTGCAAGCCCGGGGGGAATTGGTTGAAAAAACGACAGCGGGGATTAGCGACGCCATGACAGTAAAAAACATGGAGTTTTCATACAAACTATCGATAACATTACATACATGTACATACATTTCGGTAACACAGTTTTTATGTGCGCTTAAGTTAAACCCCGAGAATTCTCTGGGATTAGTTGTTGTTGCATTTAACATGTTAATTGTTTAGCACCGACGTTTTTTTCATCCAATTCCCCCCGGGCTTGCAAAAAAACACGGCTAGTGTGCCCATACATACCTCACTGTTTATACGCCGTAATGCGGTGACGTGAAATAAGGCCCAATGAAATAAAGCCATATTTCAAAAATTTGGCGTTATTTCGTTTTAAAAATGTAAATAACGCTTTGGAAAACGAAATAAGGCCAGTTTGGCTTTATTTCGTTTTTATGTTTTTTTTTTCTTTCCCAAAATTATTCATCACCCGTAAAAACTGAGGTAGGTATGCAACCCCCCTGCTTGGGCACACTATAGGATTTGGGGTAGGTGCGAGGTTGGGTGTAGTTAAAGTGTTGGACAAAAACATTTGGCTTTATTTCCAAGTCAAATTTGGCTTTTTTTCAATTTGGCCTTATTTCCATTTTCAAAAGCAAAATAAAGCCAAATCAAAAATTTGGCGTTATTTCCATTTTAAAAACGAAATAAGGCCAAATTTTTGAAATTTGGATTTATTTCGTTGGGCCTTATTTCACGGCACCAAAAGTGTCAACTAAACCCGTCGCAATGCAAACTCTTCACAACGCAACCCATCACAAGGTATGTAGGTATAACACATCACATAGAAGATTTATTTAAAATTAAAAGAGTATTTTTGTCGGACGAGACAATTAATTAGTTGTACAACAGTTTATCGCCGCTAAAAGTAGATGTGTATTAACGTTTTTTTTTACAATACAATGTCATTTAAATTATTTTTTTTTGTTATACACAAAGATCATTTGTTTCGACTAAACTAAAAGTCACGAAAATCATTAATTCTCTTTTGCTGCATTAATTTTATTATTGTTTGTTTGTTTAGTTTTATTTAGCAACCAATGCCATTAAAGATCATTATATAATATTACATAAATTTCTATGTTAAATTTCTTGATTTTGCTCAGTTAAATATTTTTATAAATTTTTTTTTAAATTAATGAATATTCAATCTTATATAGTCTAATATTTTACGTTTAAATATAAAAAAAGATTCTGCGTTTTTAATATTCTCCGGAAGGCTATTATATGTTTGAAACCCCATATATTGTATCGTTCGTTGTCCTCTTGTTGTTCGTACTCGTTGAATCCTTAAGTCTAGCCTGTTTCTTAAGTTATGTCCAGAAAGTATATTGCTTGATACATTTTCTCGAAGGTAACTTGGACATATTCCGTTTTTGATTTTAAATACGAATATCATAGCGCACATAAACAGTCTTTGATTAATGTTGAGCCAGTTTAACGACTCAGCCATGAATGATATTGGCGTGTATCTGTCGCATTTGAGAATAATGCGCATTGATTTGTTTTGAAGCACTTGTAATCGGTTTTTTTGGTATTGGTAACCTAAGAATAGTATACTACCACAATATTCAAAATGTGGTTTCAGGATGACATTATAAACTTTAACTGCACAATTCATGGTTATATTTTGCCTAATTTTACGAAGAACACCAATTTTCTTTAAGATTTTTTTGCAAATATAGTCTGTATGATCTTTGAAAGTTAGTTTATTGTCTATTATTATACCGAGGTATTTCACTTTGTTAACTATTTCTAGTTGTACATTATCCACTGAGATTATGGCTTCATTTTCAGGTAACCTATTGTTAAGAACCATTACTTTAGTTTTTTCGGTATTTATAATAAGCATGTTCATCTTAAGCCATTTAGTAAGGGAACTAAGATCTTCATTTATAAGTCTGTTACAGGTTTCTAGATCATGTCCTGATATGTATATTAAACTGTCATCAGCAAAAAGATTTATTTTTGAATTTTTTATAACTTTCACTATATCGTTTATATATATTTGAAAAAGGGGTACGCTTAGTATTGCTCCTTGTGGAAGACCGATATCTATAGAGATTGATTGCGACACATTTTCATTAACTTTCGTGCATTGAGATCGATTTGTTAAAAAAGATTTAAACCAGTTTAACTCCAAGGATCGTATGCCATATCTGCTTAATTTGTCAAATAGAATATTATGATTCACTGTTTCGAAAGCTCTTTTAAGATCTATAAATACCGCCACTATAGTTTTATTTTGTTCGATTTCTTGTTTCCAGTCACTTATTACAAAATTTACACATGTTTCACATGAATGATTTGCTCTGAATCCGGATTGATAAGTTGTAATAATGTTTTGACTCTCAATGTGATCTAATATTTGTATATGTACAACTTTTTTAAGTATTTTTTCATAAATAGGCAACATGTTGATTGGACGATACTCTTTACAGGTATTAGCATTATACACTTTTTTTATTGGGACAATCAATGATTTTTTCCAAGAATCGGGAAATATACCAGTAGTTAAGGATACATTTATAATACGTAATAGAACAGGGCCAATTATATCTATATTTTCTTTTAACATTTTAATATTTAAAAAATTAAAATCACATTTCTTATTAATATTGTTTATTGCACACAGTAAATCATCGCAGTTTATTGCACGAAACTTAAAATCTATATTGCACTCATTGACTAGGTTTTCATATTCTAAATTTATCACAGATTGGTTTAATTCTAAAATACTTTGTACGAAATAGTTATTAAATTTTTCACATAATATTGCACTGTTGTTAATTTTATCACCGTTTTCAAATTGCACTTCATGTATTATATCTTTTCTTTTGTTGAGCACATATTTTTTTAACTGTCTCCACATATCTTTTTGATTATTAGCTAATTCAATTTTTTTTCTTATAAAAATGGACTTTGTGTATTTTATTTTGCCCTTGTAGGTTTTTCTATATTTACGATAATTTTCCCAGTCAGTGAGGTTATTAGTTATTATAGCTTTTTTATATAAGTTTATTTTAAATGATTTTGCCTGTTGAAGTTCAAAATTAAACCATTCCGCGTTGTTATAGGGTATTTCTTTGGTGAATACTAATGAATTTATCTCATGTTTTATTTCGGTTGCGAATTGTTCACTTAGTGCGTTGAGACTATAAGGCAGATCAGAATCAAAATTTTGGAATAGGGGATTATATCTTAGTTTGATCCTAAAAACGTTTTCATTGTATTTGCAGAATTTGATAATGTTTTTATGAACTATTGCTTGATTTACTTGGTTAATTAAAATTTCAATTGTTTCGTGATCGCTAATTTTCATGTTGTTATCTACTCTAGAAGTGGCTAAATGAATACTATTTGATATCACGTAGTCAATCAACGTTCTCGAGGTTGGTGTTATCCTAGTTGCCTCAGATACTCACATGGAAAGGTTGTTATCGTTTAATATTTCACCAATCCGTCGTCGATATGTATCATTCAATTCAAACCAATCAATATTAAGATCACCCACTAAAATAAAATAATTATCAAGGTCTTGAAGGTAATCTATCAGTCTTTCTAATTCCATGCAGAATTCACTTTTTGGTAACATATGCGATCTATATATTGCACAAAGGTTTATCACATGACTATTATTATATTGCACTTTAATTATAAGACACCATAGTTTCATACTAATAACAAATTTTTTAACAATAGAGCATTTAAATGCCTTTTTTATAAAAAACAATACACCTCCTGTGTGGCTTGATTCGCTTTCACAATTTAGTAAGTAATATCCTTCTAATTCTAGTGCATTAATGTCATGATGCTTTGTAATGTGAGTTTCTGATAAGACTAGCATTTCAATGTCTTCATTTTCAACAAGGCACTGAATTTCATTGAAGTTATTTGAAAGTCCTTGTACATTAAGATAAACACACTTAAAACACGATAACTGCTAATATTCAACACGCTCTTCAGCTATTTTTACGTTCCTTAAGTATGAGGGACATTTTGAACTGTTAGCACAATGTCCCACGTTTAAATCAATGCCAAGGTTTTGTTTTGCATTGTAACAATTTACACATTTCTGTTCTACACTATTGCATTCCTTAATATCGTGATTTCCAGCACATTTGACACACTTAACTTCTTTCGTACAATTTTTTTTAGAATGATTAAACCCACAACACTTAAAGCATCGCAAAACATTAACGTGTTTATATACAGGACATCTGTCCCAACCAACATTTAATTTCCCACACTCAATAATTTTAGCGTTGGCAACACTGTCAACTTCTATAATTGCATTATAATTCTTATTCTTGGGTGACATATAAATATGTAAACACTTAATTTCAGATTCACTCAATTGATTTTGTAATTTAACTGATCGCACTATTTCTATTTCATCTAATTTCTCTTTCATTCCAACTATGAGCAAACGCGGTCTCCTACGAGTGGGAATCTTAACATCATAGTCACTATTCATTTTTGTTTTGATTTCTGTTTCAATTTTTTTTACTGACTGCTTGTCACACTTAATAACTATGGCTCCATTCTGAACATTTTTAATATTATCTATTTTAAGAGACATATTAGTTGGGTTTATATTAATTTTTAAATCATCCTGTGTTTTTTTATTGTCCTGGTTGACTTTTGGCTTAATTATGATGGTCTCAGTTTTTTCCTTAACCATGTCCGCATATGATATTGGGCTTTGTTTTTTTTTGCACAGAAGTTGTTGCTTCATACACTGGCATGGGTAAAGGCATTCGACTCTTTTCAATTACCGACTTCAGTGTATTAGTTACATCCGTTAATTCGTTTATCTTATTGGCAATCAATTTAATTAACGATGGACACTCTTCACATAAAAAATGTAAGCGAGGATTGTTTGATATGTACGTTAAATCTAATTGACCCAAATCCGCACATTTTAGGTGGAATTTTTTCCCGCTTCCACTACAAGCGATTAGTTCTTCGCGAGATTTTTTTCTTGTACATTTTAGATCACTACACTCCGTTTCCATAATTACACTCAATATTAAAAATGGCGTTCCTTCGCACTTTATTTAAATTGAATGTTTTTACTATAATTAACACGTAAATTCACGAGAATATTGAAAATTCAACGTTCGGTGATGTATTTCCACGCGTCGCGATGTTATTTACAATTTTTCAATTAATTAAAAGTATGTTCTTCTAATAACCAAATATTTAAAATTGTATATATGTATAATGTTAAAAAAAATCTACTAATGAACATTGCCACTCGGGCCTTAACTTTTATTATAAAAAATCAAAGAAATTTTGTAACAATTTTTAAATTATTGAATAAAAATCTATCTATCTATCTATCTATCTTGTAACACGTTTCGCGGATTATATTTTTCGTGTACTACACACTCAGGAAAATGGATTAAAAAAAGGTGTTTCCAATTTTGCACTTCTTGGATCCAGGAGACATTTGAAAAAAATCCTCAGATAGTTTCAGTCAAGTTTATGTGCCCATTATGGATGACAACTCAACTGATTTTAGTTGTCTCTAAAACATTTTACACAAATAAATATCTGTTAGGATGAAATTTTCTTTTCAACTCAACTATAATAAGATGTATTCCATAATACGAACAAATTTGCTAAAAGCTCAGCTCCCGTAGAGACAAATTAAAATTGAATGTCCGCAGAGACAACTCAACTCCATGATAATCAACTCAGTTGAGTTGTCATCCAATAGTGACAACTTTTCTTAATAATATCGATTTAGTTTTAACGATATAAAAATCATATCGTACCACCATATTTTTGCTTATAAATTGTATATGAAATAAAACGGTGAATTCAAAGAAAAATTATTTTAGTGTTTTTTTCTTTGAAAATATTTTGTATAAAAAAATGTGCTATATTGTTCAGCATAAATTGATTTTAACTTCATGAATTATTTATTTTAGTGCAATGAGACCTACATATGTTTTTTTTAACGGATTCTGCCTCTTCCGAGGATTTTAGTATTTTATACTCTTAATTAGTACTTAAGATGTGTGCGAAATTTGGAGATTTTTGATTACTTTCAGGGAGGACGTAGAATAATTTCAGACATTGCAAATATAAGAGCCACCCTAATAGATATACCTAATATTTTCTTCTCAATAAAACACACACAGTGAATGAAATACACATTTCTTTTAACTTATCAATAAACATAAATTTTAATAAAAGAAATTATAAAGAATCCAATCGGCGGCACAGAAGAATTGTTTTTTTTATGAACAGTTGAGATTGGTTTGTCAGTTTTCGAAGTAAAACGTAATAGATTTCCTCTTTTTGGTACTTTATTTGACACAAGCCCTAGGGTAGAAAAATATATATTTTATATAGATATTTTATTAATACGAATTAATGCAACGTTGAATAGAAGCTAAATAAAACCTTGTGCAGTGCGTAACTATTCTTCTGTATAGCGAAATCTATTAAATAAGACTTAAAATCTTTAAAATATTTTTTTTTATTATTCTCAGGACCAGCATCACAAAACCGTAACAGTACTTCCAAGCCTCAAAATGGTGAAACCCGAGAACAGCGTAATAATCGTCGTAATCGAGAAAATGGTATTCCTGGATCAATGGGGGGTGGTGGTGGCGGTGGTGGTAGTGGTGGAATTGGAGAATATAACAATGATTCACAACAACGCATACGCCAAAATAATCAACGTTTCAATGGGCCACCACGTAATCGTAGTGGAGCTGATGGTGGTAATGTCCGTGGTGGTAAACGTGAATTTGATCGTCAATCTGGTTCAGATAAGACTGGAGTTAAGGCTGTTGATAAACGCGATGGAGCTGGTGCCCATAATTGGGGCTCAGTTAAACAAGACATCGAAGATATTAATAAATCCAATGACGAAGGTATAAACTTTTTTTTTAATATCTAGCTTCTCATTTTATTTTATTATCTTCTTTTGCTCTCAAGCTGGACTTACTGACAAAGAAGAATCAGGAAATGATCAAACAGCACAAGAGCAAAATGCTTCTATCGAAGAAGAAACCAAAGAATTGACTCTTGATGAATGGAAGGCACAAAGACAACAACGAGCTAAACCTCAATTCAATATTCGTAAGGCTGGCGAAGGTGAGGATGTAACACAATGGAAAAAAATGATTGCCTTGAATAACAAAAAGAAGGTTAGTTCTAAGATTGTAAGTCGATGTTTAGAACAAAAATCTGTAAATATTGAAATGAAATTAATATTTATACAAAAACAAACAAAAAACAGGAAGGAGACAGTGAAGAAGAACTGGAATATGATCCATCAATGTATCCTCAACGGGTTGGACGTTTGCAACGTGTTTTAGACATTCAATTCCACTTCAATGATGGTCGTCGTGGTGGCGGTGGAATGGGACGTGGTCGTGGACGTGGGTCCAGACCAACTGGTGGCGCTGAGCGTCCAGTGGGTGGTGGTGGTGGAGGTGGTAGTGTTGGTGGTAATGCTGGTGGTGTTGGTGGTGTTGGTGCTGCAGTTGCTGCACCAGGTGGTGGTCGTCCAGAAGGTCCACGTGTAAACGTTGGCCGACCAAGAAATGAAAATCCCAGAAGGGTAAATAAAACAACAATTATTATTATTATTATCATTGTTATTACTATTATTATTATTTTTATTAATAAATTATATAATATTTGTGACCTTTTATCGATAAAGATAGATATAACTTTTTTGTGGGCTATAGGTCAATAAATTAAAGATGTTATTTGATAAGCAACGTTTCGAGCATGTTTATGCTCTTCATCAGGCCTTTATTAATAAAGCTCTTCATCAGGCCTTTATTAATAAAGGCCTGATGAAGAGCATAAACATGCTCGAAACGTTGCTTATCAAATAACATCTTTAATTTATTGACCTATAGCCCACAAAAAAGTTATATCTATCATTATTTTTATTATTATTATTATTATTTTTATTATTATTATTATTATTTTTATTATTATTATTATTATTATTATTATTATTATTATTATTATTATTATTATTATTATGATTATTATGATTATTATGATTATTATGATTATTATGATTATTATGATTATTATGATTATTATGATTATTATGATTATTATGATTATTATGATTATTATGATTATTATGGTTATTATGATTATTATGATTATTATGATTATTATGATTATTATGATTATTATTATTATTATTATTATTATTATTATTATTATTATTACTTACTAACTACTATTTTTTAACTTCTTTTTTAGGAGGGTGGTGGTATGGAAAAACAACAACGTGGAGGCCAACATGCACCAAAGGTTGATGATGAACGTCAGTTCCCAACCTTAAGCTAAAAATCTTTATAAAACATACAAAACAAAATTAAAAAAAAAAAACAAAAAAATCAGCATCAAACAAAAAAAATATAAAGAAAGCCTAAACCAACCACAGAAGAACAAGAAAACAACTATAAACTGAAACAAGCAACAATGTTCGTGTTAATGTTTCAATTAAAAAAAAAACCTCTTTTTTTATTTAGTTTCTATTGTTTATTTTATACATATCTTCTTATAAAATAAATACTAATACAAAATCCTTATATACCTACATGTAGATATGCTTATATGTATACCAAAGTTAATGAATTAAAATACATAATTGAAATACATAACTTTCTTATCTTTGAGCATAATCATGTGCATTTAAGTGTTAAATGATGAATAAGTTTGAATTTGCATTTGAATGTATATATAAGTACATAAAATATGATGATTTAAATCAATGTATGCATGTAGTATGTAATCCTTATTTAATTTTTTTAATATTGATCTTTGAGTTAGTTTTTTTGTTTTATTTAAGTCCACACATCGAAGTTTATTTTTGAAATATTTTTACACGAATAAGTAAATTCTGTTCTTATTCGTCGTTCCATACGTCATATGAGCAACAGCACGCACACTTAATGATACAATAAAAAAAATCCAAAATGAGCAAAAAATAGTATCTTGTAAAAAAAAGAGTATGGGACAACACGTCATAAAGAAAAGTGCATTGCTTAGAAAAAAAATCAAAAATATGTACGAATGCCATGTATGTTAGGTAAAACAACAATGTCGTGTTCATTATTTTCTTTGATCCTTTTTTTCAAATATAGAAACAAATACCTTAAATGCATTCTCATATAAGAACAAACTAATTTTCTTTCGAGAAATGTTATCACTTGAAAATTGTATACTATAAACATAGGAACATTTTCAAAAAAAATAAAAGAGTTAAAAATCATTGAAACACAGAAAAATTTAAAAATAGTTTTAAAAACTTTAAACAAAAACAAACAACTTGTCGATATGTGTATTCAAATTATATACATACACATATATTGCATATTTACATCTTATAAATTAATTAATTATTATTATTTTAAGTAAACAGAAAAACAAAAAAATAAATAAATAAGCAAAAATAAAAAAATTAAAAAAAACAAGAACTTAAATTGTAATGCCTCTCGATCATGATGAAATAAAAACAATACAAACAATTATGAAACGAATTTGAATGTCAAAATTAAAATACATACAGGGTGTCCCGTAACTCAAAGTCAAGCGGGTAACGGGTGATAGGGTTGGTTGTACCTGTTCTGGAAAAAATAAGAAAAAAAATCTATCTCGCTTGCTTAAGTAATAATAGCAATATTTAGAAAAATAGTGAAAATCGATACCCTAGACCACATTTTTAGGTACTGTGGTCACAAATTTCCGAATTTTGACGTGTTTATTTTTTTTACGTAATTCTAAATAACCATGCTATTGATTTCAATCACAAATTTAAAAATAAATATTGTAAGTTTCGAAAGAAAAATAAAGTTTGACTGAGTCATGTTTCAAAAAAAAATTTTAAGCTAACTTTGACACTTCATAATTAAAAAAAAATGTACTACACTACCTTGGCAAGTTTTTTAAAAAATTGGCGCGTTTTATCAGGATTTCAAAATGGTACAACACTTGCTACTTATTAATTCGTAAAAAATATTTTTCATTTTTTATTTGCAAAAAGGACCTCAGTTCACTTCAATCACTTTTACGAGAATAATGCTTTATTGTACTTAAAAATCAATTTTACCAAGGTGTACGTAACATAAACAGAGGCACTAGAATCAGACACTGTTTGCCATAAGTAAGAGTAAGACTTTTCGGTATTCCAGTGGATCGAAAGGTACCCAATTGTGGGGCGTCACTCATGACCACCGGGTGTTCATCTATGGACACCTATCATACTCGCAAGGACGATTGCCTTTAGTACTCATATGGCGGCGCTGCAGATGGGAGACCCCAACGACATAACGACGAAGGAGTTTAAAATTAAATTGAATTGAATGTGATCCCAGCGCTTGATCAGTGCGATTGAAAGATCCACTGGAATACCGAAAAGCATTGCTCATCGAATTTTAAATCAAAACAACTACCACCCGTGACCCGTATACCATATGCAACGTGTATACAAAGTTTGCTCCCTCGTAACTATACGCTCTCAGAGTTGATATGTTGGTAAAAATTTGTGAAGTTTTTAGTACCTATTAATAGATAATAACTAACATAATTTCCCCAACACTTTTCGAGTCCAGGGTAACAAAAGCGCACGATTGTGAGATGTTGCGAGTAAAACCATAAACGTAGCGTACCGAACGTAGATCGTAGCGTACCATATTACGTAATGTAGATCTGTCTTACTCTTACTTATGGCAAACAGTGTCTGATTCTAGTGCCTCTGTTTATGTTACGTACACCTTGGTAAAATTGATTTTTAAGTACAATAAAGCATTATTCTCGTAAAAGTGATTGAAGTGAACTGAGGTCCTTTTTGCAAATAAAAAATGAAAAATATTTTTTACGAATTAATAAGTAGCAAGTGTTGTACCATTTTGAAATCCTGATAAAACGCGCCAATTTTTTAAAAAACTTGCCAAGGTAGTGTAGTACATTTTTTTTTAATTATGAAGTGTCAAAGTTAGCTTAAAATTTTTTTTTGAAACATGACTCAGTCAAACTTTATTTTTCTTTCGAAACTTACAATATTTATTTTTAAATTTGTGATTGAAATCAATAGCATGGTTATTTAGAATTACGTAAAAAAAATAAACACGTCAAAATTCGGAAATTTGTGACCACAGTACCTAAAAATGTGGTCTAGGGTATCGATTTTCACTATTTTTCTAAATATTGCTATTATTACTTAAGCAAGCGAGATAGATTTTTTTTCTTATTTTTTCCAGAACAGGTACAACCTACCCTATCACCCGTTACCCGCTTGACTTTGAGTTACGGGACACCCTGTATATGGGGCATTTCACGTGAAGCGGACAACGAAAAAAGTGATGGGTGTTGAAATTCATTCATCTTTGTGTTATTTATACTTCATTTGAATCTAAAAATACATTTAGAAGGATTTTGAATTTTGCGGTCTGGTACTCCAGTTATGGGCTTGTAAACTTTCGACAAGCAATGAGGTAAGGGTTTTTAAGAAAAATGTTGATAAATTAAATGAAGCAATATGAAAATAATTTTAATAGTTGAATATATGGAAAAACATGTTCTTTTTATTTATGAAATCTAAACCGGAAATGGAATTTTTTTATATATATAAAACCGGAAGTTAACATTTCAAATCAAATTTTAGTAAACTTAGCCCATTTTTATATTTTTTTTTAAGTCTCAAAATAAAGCCCACATATTAGAGAAACTACAAGCCAAGTTTTAGAGTGGGATATCCATACGTTTAGAAGATACATAATTTTTAGTGCGTGGACCTCGTGCAAAAAACAGATTTCTTATACCTATAGATAACCGGATGTTGGCAATTCAATTTTAATTTTAAGTAGCTTAGACCATTTTCATATTTGAATTTGGTTTGCAAATTTTCTAAATCGATTGAAATACACGTGAAAACTATTTTTCTAAAAATAAATAAATAATTTTTTAATGGAAAAAACATTTTTTTAAGTTATCAAATTTTATAAAAATTTTAAAAAAAATGAGAATATGCTTTGGAAATTTTTTAAATCCATTGAAATAGGTACATGTGAAATAGATTTTTCCAAGAAAATTTAACTATTTTTTTCGGAAAAAACTTTGTTGGTTAGAAAAAAAATTATATAAATGAAAATTTGGTTTGCAAATTTTAAAAATCGATTGAAATAGGTACACTTGAAAACTATTTTTCTAAAAAAAATAAATGATTTTTTTCGGAAAAAAAATAAATAGGTAGATAATATTAAAATTTAGGTTTGCAAATTTTAAAAATCGATTGAAATAGTTAGATAGTAAAGTTAGATCGTAAAACTATTTTTCGGAAAAATTTAATTATTTTTCTGAACCACCATTTTTTGATTAGACATTTCGTAAAAATTTAAAAAAGGGGTATTTCGAATGCAAATTTCCAAAAACGATAGAAATAAACGTAACAATTAAAAAAAAAATAAAAACTTTTTTTCGAAAAAAAAATTTTTTGCTTAGCTACATACCTCTATCTACATCTAGATAGAATACAAAAAAATTAATTCGCACTTAAGTATGTAATTCTATATATCAATTGAAGCTTTTTTTCGACAAAAAATTACTTTTTATTGGGAAAAATAATTTTAGAAAAATTAAAAAAAAAGAAAATTGGTATCACAATTTTTAAAATCAATTGAAGTAGGTACATACACATCGCAACATTATTTTTCAAAAAAAAAAATCGAATACCTACCTATCCTACCTATCATTTCTCATTTTTCGAGTAGGTACTAAAAAATGTACCTTCCTACCTACTTATAAACCAACTTTGATTTCAATTTTGTTGCCCATGCTAGTGAAACCGATTTTTTTTTTCATTCAGTTTGAATATTTTATAAATTATATTTTATAATTATTCACTTTTTCACACACATTCTTATATGATCTCAATAAATTTTTTAACTCAATAAGTTAGCCCGACATTTTACCATTATTTTAGGACCTTAATCTTACAGCTACGATTAATAAAACAGAAGTTATAACCAACCAAATCAATCCTTTCTTACTATTTTATTAAATAAAAAATTACCTACAAAATGTACTCTACCCACAACATATTTCCTTAAAAGGGTCAAGTACATGTGCATGAAAGTATTTTTTTTATTAAATTTGTGTTTCCATTAAATTTTAAAATAATTACCTTTTTCACATACATATAATATATTCTTTTATGTTACTCCGCAATGATTTTATAAAAAAAATGTATCCTGAAATTCTACCTAAATTTTAAGGCCTCAAACTTAACGATCCCATTATTAGAACAAAAGTTATCAGCCAACCAAACCAACTATGAGGGGACCTTTACAATTATTATGAATGAAAAATACCTACCACAAACGTGTATTCCTATATAGGTACATATAGCAATTTTTTTTCCGATGCGAACCCAATTTGCCAAGGTTATGGTTTTTTACTTCACACACTCCACCGTCTTTAGAATAACTATCTCCCTCCAACCAGTATATTCTTAATAGCTAACTTTTTTTTATTTTGTTCGTAGTATTCCTCTTCCTCATTACGTTTCAAAAAAAAATTTCAATGTTTTTAGTATGAAATTTTGAATGGTTTTGAAAATTTGTTTGTAGCTGGTACACGCCTGTCATTCTGGCTTTAATTTGAATTTCGAATTTTGAAAACCCGACCATTCCAAAGATATAAGCATTTAAGTGACCGCAAAACGGGTGTTTTTTAAATTTTGCAAAAATTGGACAATTCTCCACTGAAACACGTCGGTTGGCAATGAAAAACAGCCCCATTTTTTTTAGTTTTTCCGAGATTTTTCAAACTGTTTCTTATTTAACTATTGTGAAGGTCGTGGTGTAGGGTGTACAATTATGAATGATGTATCAAATTAATTGTGTATTTTCCTAGATGCGAATAAAAAAAAAACTAATCGTATAGATGCAATAACTAAAGAGTTATGAGGTGAACAAAAAAACAACAAAAATATGTCCATATCTCGGTTGAAAACATTTTTAAAAATCTAAAATTTTTACAACAAATGTAAATCAATAATTTCTATCACTTACACGATTTTCAGATTTTTTAACCAACCCGGTAAAAAGATAAAAATCCAAAAGTGGTAAAAATTCACCCCGAAAAATCCATGTTTTTGAAAAATCAAAAATGGTATAAAAAAAAACGCGTATAATTTATTTTTCAAATACCTTTCTAATGGTATAAAATATATTTCAATCAGACTTAACCCTGATTTATTGGAATTTTTTAATTTTTCAATTTTGAACTTTCAAATATTTATATCTCGCTTTGTAGATTTTATAGAATTATTTTTAAATTAGTAAAGTTCTGGAATTTTGAATATGTGTTAAATAAAAAATAAATGAATGTTCTACGAACTTCCGTTTAGAAGTTAGTTTTTAAACGCTCACCCGACTTAAGATTAGAATTTCAAAAAATCCCATCTTAGTGCTCATTTACTTAAAATATCTAATTTAAAAAAATTTACTATATACTTTTACCAAAATACAAATGAATCAGTAAGTAAGTTATTATTAAATCAAAATTAAATAAAATAAAAATTTTCCTCTACCAAATAAACGACCTTGAACATTATTCTTTTTATCATTCTTTCTATATCCTACCCCTTTTTATAGAAATGTATACAAGAAAAGTCCTAAAATTGATTTTTTCTTGTCTCACTTCAATTTTCACAAATTTCCTATACATTGTTCTATTTTCTTTTCTTTCTTTAATCTTTTTTATTGGGTGCGTTCAATCGATTACGTTTTACATCTGAATTTTCAGATTTCTGAATTTTTGGAGCTTCTGATTGGCCAGCTGTCATAAAAACATAGATGACTTTAAGTGACTTTTAGTTACGTTTAGTTACGTTTCATCTGAATTTTCAGACAAGAAATTCTCATCTGAAAATTCAGATGAAAGTTGTTTGTGGTGGGAGAAGTGCCAAAAGCACACATAAAAGCTGAACTTTATAATTTTCGTCTTGTTGGTGGTTGATTTTTTTAGTTTTTGTCATGAAAATTTAATACTTATTTAAATGAACGAACTTTTTGTTTATTGTTTAGTGAATTTTTAAATCAACAATTTTTTAATTGATGTTTGGAAAGTTTTTCTATGTTTTTGTAAGTCATACATGTCAATAAAAGGACTTTTAATGAATGAAATGAAACCTGTTGCTGATTTAGTTACATATATTTTCATCCTCACAACTACTCACTCTCAATGTTTAATTTACAAATGTAATTAAAGTTCTATTTTATTTCGCTTCAATGTAAATCCTTTAGGTAAATGCAGGAATTTGACACAATGACTTTCTGCTGAAATTTCAGATTTTTTTTGCGTTCAACGACATAAATTCAGAAATCTGAACATTCAGATGTTACGCTATTTTTATTGAACCCGCCCATTCTCTTGTATTTGATTATCTGTTCCTTCTCAACTGAAATGGTTTGAAATGGAACAAGCTTCAGTATCGGCTCACCTCATAGCGCGTCGGACGTTCCTCTTCATGAGACTACTATAGAGTTTATATACAATGCTATCACCATTGTATATAAACAGCCTTATTTATTAGAATTCGCTAAACACCTCTAAACGGCTGAATAGTTATGTAATGCATAAGCATTTACGTAGCCACTATTCACCGCAACATAAATTATTATTTATAAAAGATTTTTCTACCCTGTATAGTTATAATACGCTTGTGTCAAATAAAGTACCAAAAAGAGGAAATCTATTACGTTTTACTTCCAAAACTGACAAACCAATCTCAGCTGTTCATAAAAAAAAACAATTCTGTTGGATTCTTTTATTTTTATTTGTGTGGTTTTTGTGTTGTTTGTCAATAAAGTAATATATCTTGGAATAAAAAAATCATTTTTATTGATTCATTAGAAGATTTGTGTTTTCTTCACTCTACACGGTGGTGTTTTTATTGAAAAGAAAATAAATCTATTAGGATGACTCTTTTGTTCACAATGTCTAAAATTATTCTAAGTCCTTTCCTGAAAGTGATCAAAAATCTCCAAATTTGGCACATTTTAAGTCAATTTGGCACACATTTGAAGTTCTATTAAGAGTGCAAGAGTGCAACGTCGGAAAACTATCGTAAACGTGGTAAACGTCTTAAAGTTTACGACGTCGCAAACGAACTGTCAAAATTTGTATGGGAAATCTTTTCACACAAATCTTAAACTTTAAAGCCTAGTACGCTGCTGATGCGAAACGAAAATTTCCTGTGATCTCCAAACAGACAACGAAACGCTTGTGAAAACACAACGGAAAATATCCTTGGAGAGTTTCATTAATTTCAAAAACAAAATCAAACATAAACGCAAAAAATCAGAGAAACCCATGATGTAAAAAAATGATAAACAAAAAAAAACACAAATAAAACTCAAATGTCATTTTTTCGCACACAATAAATAGTCTGTATAATTAATTCAGTGCGAAAAAGAAGCGGAGACTTCTCCAAATAATCTGTTACAATTATAAATTTCGCTCTTCGAACAGCGTACTGCAAAACGAAAAGCTGAACGAAATTTTCCGTTTATGATTTCGTTGTGTCATTTTTGTATGGGATTTTTCGTTTCGCATCAGCAGCGTACTAGGCTTAAGACACAAATTTGTGTCTTAAACGAAAATGGTAAACATCGTAAACATGGTAAACTCTCGTAACCTTAGAAGAAGAAATAGAGGAACGGGCATATCGAGGAAAAATGAGTTTTTTTTTCCAAATAGTGTGAGTTACACAGACACAAATGCATTCACACATGCATTTATATGTTGATCACAAAAATAAAAATACATAGGTACATTTTTGCCAAATAACTCAAGAATTAATAGTTCATTGAAAGCAATTTGTTCATACAATTATATAAATTTACTTTTTTTGGCTTATTATGGGCATTTTTAAATTGAGGATGACAAATTTCGCGAATATTCAAATTACATTAAATTTTTTAAGCTATTTGACGTTTAATGAACAGCTGATTTGTTTACCATATCGTTTACCACATTTACGCAAAATGTTTTTTGGTGCCTTCATGAAACGTGTGTCGGAAACTTTACGATTTTACGACATCGTAAAGTTTAACAGCCCTATTAATAAAAATACACCATCCACTCGTAAATACACGTTTTACCTAACATGGATAGTGGACTTATCCGTTTGATAAAATAAAATATTAATAAACTTATTCTGTCTTCATTTTATCGGTTCACTGAATAACACCGAAAAGTAGGCAGCACTTCCCTCAATTGTACTACATATTCAAGTAGTTCTTTCATTGTTGAAAGCTAACTGTCATATCAGTCAGCTTTGAATTGAATTGTGAACGGTAAAGTTATCCGCTCGTTGAACACCAAAATTGGTGAGATAAGTTATCCGCTCATTGTCAAATGTCATTTATGGCTAACACACGTTTATTATTAAGAATTATATGTTAAAACATGTGTTAGTGTTGTTTCATATCTATTTGGTGATTATTAATAGGGCTGTAAGACTTTGCATGAATACCCTTCCTAATTCGCAAGCTGTACCTACAAATAACAAAAGTGCTTCAAGAATAAAATAAATTTTTGGGTGTGACTCGTCGTCTTCTCTCTGTGCTCTGCCAAATATAAAATGGCTTCATTTGTCAAGATTCGATAAAAATACTAAATCTAGTGGCATAGTTAATAAATAGCATTTCCCAAAAAACTAATGTCGAATTCCTTTCAAAAAAAGAATCGAATTTTTTTTGTCAAAACGAATCTTGCTACACTAGAAAAATTCGTTTTGACAGAAAAAATTCTATTCTTTTGAAAAAAATATTCGATTTTTTTTAAAGGAATTTGACATAATATTCCATGTGATGAGTTAAAATGTTATGCTCTCACTAAAAAAGATGCCGACTTATCTACTCTTAAATTCATCACTTTCAAACTCGGCGTTATACCTACACATAAACTTTCCTTAGTTCTTGACCCGTCTGTATGGGGTTCCTATGTACAAGTAAAGGAATTCATCACACAAAAAAGAATCGAGAACCTACCGCTAGCAACAAAAATAACTACTACACCTCCGCCAGCGATGAATTCACCCGCACCATCATTGCCATCGGAAGAACAAGAGTCACTTCAATCAAGGCCGTAGCCAGACAATTTTTTCGGGGGGGGATATAATTATTCGGAAAAAGCAAATTCACCAATTAGTAATCAAAACTAGAGTAGGCCATCGCCGAAAATCAACCATATCATAAACAATTTTTTTTTTCAACATTTGGGCATGTAGGTTTATGCATATACATATGTTTATATCATGCTTCCATTATAGTTCCGTTAAATAGGTACTCAGCAGAAAAAATTACGACAAGGTATTATTTATATAAAAGATAATCATACAGTTCCAATTTATGTTGTTATTTATTAGGTAGGTACATAACATCAATATTAAATAGTATTATTACACATTTTTACAAAACAATATTCAGTTTTCTGGCCTTTTTAGCTGCAAATACATCGATAACTTCCTCAGTGTCAATCTCAATTTGTCGATGAACTGACATTAACGCCAATCCTGTTAGTCTTTCTTCACCGATAGAATTTCTTAAAAAAGTTTTCAGACGTTTCATTGTAGAAAATGTTCTTTCTGGTGTGCATGTGGAAACCGGTAATGTTGCCAGAATTTTTAAAAGCTTGTGGATGTTAGGAAATAGATCCTTGTTGCACTCCCCAAGAGCTACTATTGCACTCTTTGACCGCTGTTCGTCGAGTTGTTTATGACATTTTGTCTTCCATAGCATATATTCAGCATTTAAAGTGTCCCAATCCAAAAATTTTTTATAAAATTTGAAACTGTCTTCGTTAAAACTTTGTTCATTTTTGCCCAGAATTGATGGAATCAGAATGCACAAAGAGGAAATTATGGACTTATGGTTTTCGAATCTCATTTTAAGCTGACTTAAGAAATCATCTAAAAGAGGAATCATTATGATTATCCTAAAATAGGTTTCAGGATCTGTTGTGCTAACGTTTTGCCTATGGTGTTGTCTTGATACTATTCGTGGAATTTTGAGTTTCTCATCTGCAACATTAAGTAAGTTTTGTGCAGTCTCAAAAATTACTTTGAATTCCGTGATGCTATTTTCTCGAATTCCTTGTAACGTGTTTGATATTAATTCCACATGCTCCAATCCAGATACTAAGTCACATGAAGGGGATTGTAAGATCTTACAAAGTGGCAATGTGTACGTAAACAAAACGCTCAAACAACACAAACTTACTGCAAAATCACTAGCTAAAATAGATCTTAAAAAGCAGCTTGCCTTTGATGAAGTTTCAGAGTCTTTATCACTACACAACTCTTCCAAAGCATAAATTATGGCTTTAAAAATTTCCTTAAATCTCATCAATCCATCATGGTTTTCCACCCAGCGAGTTTCACACATTGCAGTTAAATTTTTCCAGCTATTTTGCGGATAATTCTGTTTAATGAATTCCTGCAACAAATGTGTGCGCTTTGCCGATAATTTAAAAAAATTCCCAACGGATTTTATAATACCAATAGTATTACGAATAGACTGAATTTGGCAGGAATGTCCTAAGGCCAGATTTAAAGAGTGTGCACTACAATGCACGTACAATGCTTCTGGATGAGACTCGCGTACTACAGCTTGTACTCCGTTAAAACTGCCACTCATAGCAGAAGCAGCATCGTACCCTTGTCCAATCAAATTGCTGCAATTTATGCCCATGGTTTGAAGTGCAGAGAGAATTGTTCTGGCTAAATATTTTCCCGTAGTGTTTTCTACATGAATAAATGTCAAAAAGTCTTCACGTAAGGTAAAAATATCGTCTTTATAATCGACGTATCGAACACAAATTGACATTTGCTCCTTACGTAGTTTCATCAGCTAGAACAGCGAAACACTCTGCAGAATTTATAGCTTGCACTATTTTTGTCTGAACGATTTCCCCACATATAGCGATTAATTCGTTTTGAATAGTTGGGCTTAAATACGTAGCGTTCAACGACAAACTTTCAGAATATTTTTTAAGATTTGTATCACCACATTTGCTTCTCATTCTTAGCAAAGCCCGGAAGTTACCATCGTTTATATTTGGTTCTGCCTCATTAAATTTTATTGGTCCAGAGTCACATGTCCCTCTTAAGGCCAATTCTTGCCGTCCACAAATTTTAATAGTTTCAACAATGGGAACCAGTTTTTTCCTATTTTCTGCAATTTGAAAAGCACGCCCAGTGTCAAGTTGACTTATGATGTTCTTTTGTAAACGTTTGTGCACATTTACAAAGTTATCAGCTGCTAATAGACAGGTTTTATGGTATTGACATTCACTGTGGCGTTTAAAATCTTCTATTGCATTCTTCCATTTGTTTAAAGGGTTTGTAACTAGGCACTTTAAATTTTGATGACAGCCTTTACCCGCACATTCTTTGGAGAAGAGAACACAATATTTACACAAGGCACTTTGCTCCCCTTTTGTCGTATAAACAAGCCATGAGAATTTATCAAACCAATGCATTTGAAATTAAAGTTTCCTTTTGGTGTGAGTTATAGGGAAAGCAAATGTTTTATCGGGTCTCCAAGGCGAAGTTAACAGCTTATACTTCACATCATCTTCAATTTTGGTTTTGGAACACAGAAACTTACCCAAATCTAATATATGTTCTTGAATATTATCTTGAGAAATATCTGTATCAGCTTGTTCAACGTTTTCTTGGGAAATATCTGTACTAATGGAGTTAATACATTCAGGACCGTCATTTTTGTTTTGTGGATCAGGAACAGGTTAAAAAGGACTTTTATCCAAAGATTTACTACTCTCCACATCAAGAGTTGGATTAGTTTTCTTGAACATGTATTTCAGCAATGTATTTTCTTGTTTTCTTTTTGACATTTTTCTAAACAAATCTTGAATCTACCTGTTGGGAACCAAAGAAATTATTTATGTATGCTTACTACATTGAGAATAAGTATCTACCTACAAAGACACATCTGAAAGAAAGCTTATAATTTTGACTTTTATTTAAAAAAACAATGAAATTAATTTTATTACAATCGCTGCATGGACGACCGACCGCTTCGCATTCAATGGTTTAAATGTAACGTGTCAGGCAATAGGCATCAAGCTTCACAAACACAAAATGTAAGCAGAGCGAACAAAAATTTGTTTCCTTTTCAAAACGCTATTATTTTTGTATACAATACATAATAACAATGTGTAACAAAAGTAATAATACACCAAACATTTTTGATTTACTGGGTCTAGTGTATACTTGCTACCAAATCAGAGTGTGTTGTGCTCATTCTAATAACGGTACCAATCTTATTCTGTTTATGCTTATGGCTTTTTATTTTGCATTGGAAGTGTGTATGTAGAAGTAAAAATTAAAAAAAAATCAATGATGGGTTGCTTTGTTTTCAGCTTTCAGGCGACAGAAAAGAAACGCATACTATGAAATGGGTAAAATGTTTCCACTATAAATGAAGTGGAAACTAATACATACAAAGACTTCAGTTGTTTATTTTGAAGCGAAATAAAAAAAATGACATAATATACAAATTGGTTCATGTCACCTGCCTATCTAGGTACACAAAATTTTCTTGAGTTGTTTAAGAGGCCCATGCACACGACACTTGTGTGCACACTTTTGTCGGTGCATCTTAAATGTGTGGTCTGTATGAGTGTGCACCGATTTCGGTGTGGCACACGGTGTAGAAAAAATCAAAATATTTATATGTATATTGGAATACCACATTGGTGTCATGACAATTGTGTGCACACTTGTATTATGTGCATGGGTTGCTTAAGATATACCATATGCAGTTGAAGCAAAAGAGGTTATGTCGTTTGCGGTTGTATTTAAAAATTCTCAGGGTAGGTACGCCACGGTACGCTTATTAAAAATTATGAAGCAACCTATACATATACTCTTTATACTAAAATCAGAAAATTTTGAACATTAATTATTAATAATTACAGCAAAAATTTAAGTAAAATATACTCACTGAAACTAAAAATGTGATTAAGAAAACATTTCGGGGGGATCAAACCCCTGTGACCCCCCCCCCCCCCCCCCCCCTGGCTACGGCCTTGACTTCAATCGCAAATCCAACCTCCTCCTCTACCTACTCAGTGACATTCACTTCAATCAACAAGAACAATAATAACATCAGACTCTCAACCTTCACTTTCTCAGTCTACACTTTCGCTCAATCAGTTTTTTGGTTATTACCAAAACATAGGTGGAATGCGCACTAAATTACAACAAATGTTTATGTCGTCATCATCACAGCAATATGATTTTCTTGCAATAACTGAGACTTGGTTGACTGATGGTCATCATAACACAGAAATTTTCAACACAAATCTTTACAACATCTTCCGAAAAGATCGATCTACGTTTTCTTGCATCAAGCTGTTTTCGCATTTCTCGAGATCTCACAATTCTTATGATATTGATAAAATTACTGTCAAAGTTAATTTTAATCATCACTTTGAGCTCATATTAATTATCAGTTACATTCCTCCAAAAAGTTCGTTACAATTATATAAAGTTCATGTAAACAATTGTTTATTTTATTTATCTAAAATCAAACAAAATCAAAGTGTAATGATTCTTGGTGATTTTAATTTGCCCAACGTTGATTTGATTTGGATTCGGAGGACCTAAATTTAGTTCCATTTAATGTAAAATTGGATTATGAAACGGAGGTGGTTGATTCTTTATTATGTAACAATTTAATTCGGGTAAATTATTGTAAAAACGATTTGAATCGCTTGTTAGACTAAGTTTTTGTCGATAAGAAGTTAAAAATTTCCGTTAGGAACTCAATTTCTCCTATTGCTCCGAATTCAATACATCATAAGACTTTATCTATTTGTTTTGAATATATTGAATATTTTAAAAATAGTCTCTAATAAATTTAAATTAATGTACCACAAGGCCAATTTTCAGGGCATAGTGAGTTATATGTCACAATTCAATTGGAATTCCCATCTCAGTTATTCTGAAGTATCGCTTCATACAGATTCTTTACTGACTCCTTGAAAAGTGCAATTGATACTATCATGCCTAAATTGCCTATTAAATGTAATATACACAATTGGATAGAGAATTCAATGTTCTAAATAAGTTTCTATATAACAATTATATTTATTCAATAGAGAGGGAATTAAAACATAATAGTAGAAGTTTCTGGTCTTTCATAAAGAATAAAAAGAAAAATAATGGAATACCAAAAACAATGCAATATATGGGTGACACATACTCTGATATTGCATCTATTTGTAATGCTTTTTCTGCTTATTTCAAATCAAATTATACATCTCCTCAGGGTTATCCTTTACAAGCAATTAATTTCGAAACTCCATTAAGTATTGGGTATTTAAATATAAGTGTAATTAAAGTTGAAAACGCTTTACGTGGTTTAAGCTGCGATAAAAATGCTGGTCCGGATTAAATTCCCCCAGTCATTTTAAAAAAATGCGCATCTGCTCTTTCTCAGCCTTTAACAATTATTTTCAATAATTCTCTATCTAAAGGGGAATTTCTTCCAGAGTGGAAGAACTCCTTCATTACTCCAATTCACAAATCAGGCTCTAAACAGGAAATATCGAACTATCGCCCGATCTGCAAACTCTCAGCGATACCTAAACTTTTCGAATAGATTGTTTACGATAAATTAACTTTTTTGTTCAGAGAAATAATATCGCCTTACCAACATGGGTTTGTGTGGGGAAAATCCACGTCTACTAATCTTGCTCTATTTTCAAATTCGTTTGACTAATTGGTGCACGGTTAATGACTTGTTTTTGAATGTCTCCAAATGTCAGTGTTTTACTTTCTCTCGCATTGCTAATCCAATCAATTTTAACTACAAAATAGACGTCAATACTTTAGAAAGAGTTAGGCCAGGCGCGCACCTGCAACCAAAAGGTTTGGTTCCAATTTGAGCACAACGGGCTTATATGGAAGTGCGCGCACATAAACTTCCGCGGGGTCTTGCGGAATATTATCAGGACCAAACGAACATGTTCTTTTTAAGCCGTCAATATATTGCACTACTTCCGCTTCAGTCAGCCTTAAAGAAGGTATATCACAGTTAAATCGATGTTGGATTGAATTATCACAGTATTAAGGATTGCACGAAGTATAAGTTTGTTGGAAAAAATCAACAAATAAATTACTTATTTCTATATCACAGTAGGAGAACTTATTATTATATTGCACGGATGATGGAAAATTTGAAGTTTTTCTTTTAGAGTCTTTAAAATTCCAAAAGAATTTAGGATTTCTTGTTATATTGCACTTTATATCACTTATATAGTTCTTGTAACTTGTCTTTAAGGACATTTTAAATAATTTTCGACAGTAAGAGAACTCATTATAATAGTTAATTACATGTGGATTTTCCATTTAAAAAAAAATGCATTTTTTAGGTTTCGTATACGTCTTAAATCCTTAGAAAGCCACGGAACTGATGATGAAACAGATAAATTCTTTTTGACAGGAACACAATAATTAAGACAGTTATTCAAAATCTCGTATAAGTTTACTACACATAAATTAACGTCATTATAATCCAATACACTGGACCAATTCACGTTGCAGAAAAATTGTTCCAATCTTTCCAAATTAATTTTCTTGAAGTTGAAATTTTTAAACGAAGAAGTATTTGTTACATTTAGCTTATGTTCAGATAATGGTATAAAACACTGAAATGCATTATGATGTGGAACTTTTGGTAACAGCCAGTCATCGATATCCAAGACTTCACAGGAAACAGAACAATCAGTAAACACAAGATCAAGAAAACGCAAAAACTCATTCGGCAATCCATTAATTTGATTTAGTCCAGTTAACTGCACAACTTCAACAAAATTCCTTTCAAATACAGGACCCTGTACAATGGCATTGTAAGTTCGTTTGTTATCCTCATCCATTTTCCAGCTAAAATTAGTTAGGTTGAAATCTCCAAAAATCAATACAAATGAATTTCCAGAATATTCAACTATTTCATTTATAGCTGAAGAATATATTTCATACACAGAAGACGAAGAACCAGACGGTAAATATATAACAGAAATTACAAACGAAGAATTACAATCTATTAAATTTATAGTAATAAGCTCCAAATTTATGAACATATTTGCAAGTATAAGTTCAGAATTCAGACAACATTTAACGGCAATTAAAACACCACCTTCTTGTTTATAAATTACTATTACATGGATTTCTATCAATACGGTACACAGTATATTTTGACTTCATTCCTCCAACGTTCTGATAGTATACAGTCAGTTTTTTGGAGTTGCAGTTGTCTTTTTAGAGTTAGGCTCAGAAATGAGTGCAACATTGTTTTTTCTTTGAATATTTTTAAATTCATGAGCTACAGTACATTTCGGCCAGAAGTCAGGAGATAGCAAAGCTTCAATAACAGGGTCAGGTGCGAAAATTTTGAAGGAAAATATACGGCGTTAATACGAGAATTGCATTTTATGACACTTTAAAGAAACTGAGGGAGAGAATTTCTTCCTTACATAATTCTCAACCATATCACAGGTAGTATCAGGATGAAGGCGAGATATGAAAACACATTTCTCCGGTGGTACAACAACTAATTCGGGCGAAACACCCTCATCCATTTCGGAAGCTATTGGGCCGACGGTTTGCGAAACAGCTGCAGTGACACCAGACGAAGTGTTTACTGGCGCAGTTGGTAAAATAGGAGAGTTTGGTATCTCTTTAATAATGGGCGAAGATTTTGAACATGATGGTAACATTAAGGAAGAACACGACCCTGATCGACCTATAATCCTATAGTACTCAAAATCGAAACCAAATAGTTTGGTTGCAAGTGCGCGCCTTGCCTTAGGAATATTATTTGATTGCAGATTAAACTTCACAAAGTATATCGAATACATCATCGCATAATCCAACTCTATGCTTGGTTTCATAAAACGTAATTCATCTGATTTTACCGATCCCTATACTCTAAAATGTCTGTATAATGCTTATGTCAGATCTATTTTAGAATATGGATGTGTTATATGGAACCCTCATTACAACATTCATTCTACTAGAATTGAAAATGTTCAGAGAAAGTTCACTAGGTTCGTAATATGGAAGCTTGGCTGGAACATTGAAATGCCCTCTTATTCAACCAGGTGTAAGCTTATTGATATTCAGTCACTTGAAAACCGTCGAAATATTTACTCTGAATTGTTTATAAGTGATATTTTGTGCTATCGTTTTAATTGTTCTTCTCTTCTGTCTTTAATTGATTTGTATGCTCCAAGTCGTCCTCTGAGGAATAGATTTTTATTTTTTGAAAACGATCATAGAACAAATTATGCCAAAAATGAGCCAATAACTCGCTGTGTCCGTGAAGTTAATCGTATTTCCTATGTTTTTGATTGTAACTTTCATATTAGTCGTTCTATCCTTAAATGTAATTTACAACGTAATTTTTTAATTAATTTTTAATATTAAGGTAGAACCGCACTAGGCGGAACTCCACTTCAGCGACACCTTACGCACTTTCGCACGAAACTGAACGAAACTTCACATCGCGACACAGTTGGTCAGATTACCAACTTTGTCGCAAAGTGTCGCGCCGTGAAGTGCAGTTGTCGCTTAATGCGATATAGCTCATACAATTTCATACAAATAAGTCGTGAAGTTCAGTTCCGCTGAAGTGCAGTTCCGCCAAGTGCGGTCTTACCTTTAACATATACGTATACATACCACTTTTTTGTTAAAACTTTATTTCTAGTAGTCTATAAGATATTCTTGTCTGATTGATGAATAAATAAATAATAATAATAATCCGTGACTACAAGGATGTATCGGTTTCCACTGTTAGTTTCAGGAAAAGGGCCTGCGACGTCTATAGCAATTCTCTCAAAAGGTGAGCCCACATTATACTGCTGCATTTTACTCCGAATTTTCCTACCCGGTCCTCTGGTAGCAGCACAAGTATCACATTCTCGGCACCACTTTCCTACGTCATCTCTTGCTTGCAGCCAGTAGAACCGTTGTCGTATCTTTTCCAATGTCTTATGACCTCCAGTGAGTTCCGTCGTGCATTTCTTGAAGAACGTCATTAACTTTTGACTGAGGTACGACTAGCAGCATAACATAAGATTTACCGTCTGTGGATTCCCACTTACGCCCTAGTACCCCTTCTTGCACATGAAGTGAGTCCCATTGTGCCCAATATGCTTTGAGAGCCGGACTGCGTTGGGAGATATCACACCATTCTGGTTTCTCTTGGTGTTCTTTCCATGCAAGAATGGGTTCTATATCCGAATCTTCTTGTTGGGCCGTTCTGAGTTCCTCGTTAATCCAGCCGTAAATGGTATCAGCCCTTGTTCTTTGGACGATGACCATTTCCTTTTCTTCTTGGCGTGTGCAATGTTTACAGTCTGGTTTGGACGGTCGCCGAGATAGTGCGTCTGCGTTTGAATGCAGCTTTCCTCTTCGACGTTGAATCTCATAGTTATACGTCTGCAGCCTTTCGATCCATCTTGCTACTTGACCTTCTGGATTTTTGAAGTTTAAAAGCCAATTGAGCGCACCATGGTCTGTTCGAAGAAGGAACTTCTGTCCATAGATGTACTTATGGAAGTGCTTTGTTGCCAATATCAGAGCGAGAAGTTCTCTCCTTGTCACGCAATAATTCCTTTCTGGCTTCGAGAGTACTTTGCTGTAGTAGCGTTGGCCAATTCTTCACAATGTCAACTTTCTCCGGATCAGTCTTAACTCCTTGGGATGAGATGATATGTCCCAAATATTTAACTTGGGTCGTGAAAAGCACACATTTCTTTGGATTTAACTTAAGATGTGCTTCTCGAAGCCTCTGGAATACAGTTTTAAGGTTTTCACAATGTTCGTCAAATGTTTTTCCGAACACAATGACATCATCCAGGTAGACCGGGCAAGATTTCCAAGTTAGTCCATGTGAAACGCATTCCATCACACGCTCAAAAGTTGCTGGAGCGTTGCATAGCCCGAATGGCATCACATTAAACTGCCACAGACCATTTCCTGTGGAGAAGGCCGTCTTTTCCCGATCTTCTGGGTGGATTTCTACTTGCCAATAACCGCTTTTCAAATCCAAAGTTGAAAACCAATGGGCTCCTTCCATCGCGTTTAATGTATCGCTGATTCTGGGTAGAGGGTAGCTATCTTTCTTTGTCACATCGTTCAGTCTTCGATAGTCTACACAGAATCGAGTGCTCCCATCTTTCTTTTTGACAAGAATGACTGGTGATGCCCAAGGGCTTTTGGAATTTTCGATTACCCCATCTTCCTTCATGGTCGGTATCATTTCTTCAACTTCAGCTTGTTTTGCCAAAGGGAGACGTCTTGCTGGTTGATGAATTGGTATTGCATCTCCTGTATTGATTTGATGTTGTGTTCGGCCATACTGACCGCTGGGTGAAGAGAATATATCAGCATACTCATGAAGAAGGTCTCCAGCAACATTAACCTGATATTGACTCAGATTAGATGGCTTCAAAATGTGAGCTTTTAAATTTTCGGAGTCAATAGGCTTCTTTGTTTCCGCTTCGGTGATTTTAGTAATCGCGGATACAGATTCACATTGCCCAACTAGTTCTCCCTTTTTGAGCTTAATTTCATACGGTTTAATGTTCAGTATCCGTACAGGTACCATGTTGATCTTTGGAACCACAAGAGTTTTCCCTACCATGATGTTTTGGGAACATTGTTCCGTATCTGGTTCCACCATGAGGTATCGATGGCTTCCAAAGTCACCTTTTAGTTTCGTCCACACGAATACTTCCGAAGAAGCAGGCCAGGAAATGTCTTTTTTGATGACGGTCCTAATAGTTTTTGAGTTTTCGTTGCCATAGACCATCGGAATCTCCACATTTTGGTACTTTAGGACTTGCTTACCGATATCCAAAATTATTCCATGCTCCTTCATGAAGTCGATTCCAACAATGCACTCGTCACATATATCCGCTACCAGAAATAGATGCGAAACTCCAGTTCTGCCAAACGGATCGTAAGACGAACCTCACCATATACTTTTGCTGCCTCTCCTGTGGCGGTCTTCAGACGGTAGCTATTGGTGTTATGTAGCCAATTCATCTTGACCAAGTCTCTTCGTACAATGGAGGCGGTTTCACCGGTGTCGATTGTAGCCACGTGTTTATTTTTGTTTATTATTTCCTCTACTGTCAGACTTTTGTTGTCTCGTTTAGTCTGTGAGACTTGGACAGTGTTTCTGGGGCCATCGATAACCAGCTTCTGCCCTTCGAAGTTGGTTCTTACTCGTTGAGCAGGAGTTTTGGTGTTATTGTTTTGTTGTTCTCGAGCGTTGGTTCTGCTTCCACAATGTTGACATGCAGCTCTTCTCGGTGGTAATCTGCACTGCCGCTGGAGATGTCCGGTTTTGTTACAATTCCAGCATCGAGCAGGTCCTTCACGCTGGCTTCTTAGGAATGCGATTTTCTGACATGAGCATTCCTCAACTTCTACTTCTCTGACTCGATGAACTCCTTGGGAAGCTTGTTCTGCTGCTTCCATAGTCAGAGCGAATGCTAAAGCTTCAGGAAGCGTGCGTTTTCCAGCAGTTCGAATTGCTCGCTGTAAGTTGATGTCAGATACAGCACGGATGAAGGCTTCTATTGCGAATTGGCTGATGATTTCATCCCCTGCAGCTGGATATGCCAGATGCGCCAACCGTTCGATGTCTGCTTGGAGCTGTTGCAAAGTTTCTCCTCTTTTCTGGACTCTGGTGTTGAGCTGGACGCGGACTCTGGTGTTGAGCTGGACGCGGAAGACTTCTCCAAAGCGCTTGTCAATGCCTTGAACAAGAGCACTGAAGCTGCCATTCTTATCTGCTGGTATAGTTTGCAGCAGTTCAGCAGCAGGTCCTCTTAGAGCAAGTGTCAGAGCTATAAATTTGTCTTCGTCATCCCAGCCGTTCGTTGCTGCGGCTGCCTCAAACTGCTTCTTGTAGATCGACCAAGAAGTTTGCCCATCAAAAGTCGGTGGATGCATTTCCTTTTTCTTTGGGTAATCGCCAACACTTTCTCTTATCTTAATTTTTCGAACTTTGTCTAATTCACCGGCAATGCTTTGAATTTTGCCTTCGAATTTTTCTTGAACGCTCTCGAGCTTTGCGTCTACATCATCAATACTTACACCAAGAGTAATGAACTTGTTCTCAAATATATCGAGCTTACCTTCGATTAGGTTCTTCTGATCTACTAGAAGGTCCCTTTGCTCTTTACGTTGTTCTTCGATTTGCTCGAGAAGATTCTTCTGCTTGTCTTCGATTTGCTCGAGAAGATTCTTCTGCTTGTCTTCCATTTGCTCGAGAAAATTTTTTTGTTCACTCTTTTGTTCAACACGTTGTTCGTCGAGAAGATTCTTTTGTTCAGCACGTTGTTGTTTGATTTGTTTGAGAAGATTGCTTTGTTCTCTCTTTTGCTCAAGGAGAAGAGCCATTATTGACGACAAGTCGGCACCAGTACTTACTTGTTTTTCCGGCATTTAAATTTCGAATACGAATGTGTCCGGGTTTTCATTGTGTTGTCTTAAATCTTCTTGCAGACGGATAATGAGGTCATTTTTAGCTCGAGCAGTAGGAAGACCTCGTGTACTCAATTCTGCCTTAAGTTCAACACAATTTAATTTATTCAATGTCTTAAGCCTCAACTACATAAGCCAAAAAAGTGAAAAAGTGCAAAAGTGAACATTTTTAAATTGATTTTGTGATAGTGTTTCTGACTGGAAAACTTATAAAAATGATGCAGAAAGCTTTAATTTTGGTTTAAAAACAAATTTGTGTATTCTTTTTCACAAAACAACGGCGCTAGCGGTAAAAAAAATATTTTTACTTTTGTACTTCAGTACTTTTTGGCTTATGTAGTTAAGCCTGTACCCATTTTTTTTTTTTTTTCTTTTACCACTTTCAATTTTTGTCTTTGTTTTATTAAAAACACACTCGCACTTTTTTTTTATATTAATTTATTGCCATAAATTTTCCGAATTCGCAGATAATTAGGCCTATTCTGGCACATCTGTTATTCTGCTATGAATTTTCTGCTATGAATCATAAAATATTTTCACCATAAAAGATTTTTTATAATTGGTATTCAGAAGTTCGATCTTTTATAAAATTCTGTTATGAAACTTCGAAAACGAAATATGCAAGCAAACAGAACTAAAATCTGTTTTCAATCAGCTGTTCTAAAAAAATTCAGTACTGACAAATAAATTGATGTGGTTGTTCCGTGTTCGTGAATTGAAAGTAATTTTTTTAATTTGTATTTGTATTTATTTATTATAGTTTGTTTATATTAGAGAAACCTCGAGATCCAGATGGAATATCAACTAATACGAGCCAAAGTTATCGATATTTGCCGAATATAAGAATTACAAAGCAATATGTTAATTCCAAGGACACATCTGGTCTGGAGTTGATTCTCTTCCAATTCTAAACATGTCCGTTCTGTTGTAAAGTTCGAGCTTATTTAGATTTCATGGGCATCTTATATTCAGTGGTTGCAGTTGATGCAGTATTACGTCAGGACTTTAAGTGGTCAGAGTATAAAAAAGTTCCAATGGCTTTGGTATGTCGCTCGCAAAGATGGAAAATACGTCCAGTTGACCGATTCAAGCACAATCATCTCGGTTCTGGCTTCGGAATGTTAAAGAGACGATACGGACTCTCGGACGATGTTCGTTCGCATATCTATGGGAGTTTTTCTTTTTTAGTTCAGAGCAGAGCCTGAACTGTCAAACAAAAGATCGTGTTTCTTTTTTAGCTCTGAACATTCAGAGCTCCAATTTTGTGTTTCTTTTTTCGCTCTGAGCATGTTCAGAGCGCGCTCTATGAGCTCAGAATAAATTGATAGAGCGGACGGAGTTGAATAGCTGAACACAAATAATATGACAAACTGTGAACAAAAAAAAAGTGACAGCTGCTGAAGCGTGTTTCTTTAAATAAATCTGAACTCTCAGAGCAGAGCACGCTCAGTTCAGAGATCGCTCAGAGTATGTTCGGAGTGTTCAGACTCTGCTCAGAGCTCTGCTCTGAACTAAAAAAGAAAATCGCCCTATGAAGCATTAGACAAGTGGACGGATGAATTGAAGTAAAGCAAGAATCGCACATCGGGAAGACAAAAGGAACGTTTAACATCTTAGCTCCAACAAAAGTGTTCTCGTTCTGTGTTTTCATCGAAAAATAAATTTTATTTTAAATTACTTATTTATCTATGAATTTATGTACATAGGTATTTAAATGTTATTTTCTTACATTTGTTTCCTTTAAAGAACATTTTGTAGTCGAAATAAAATATAAATATTCATTACTTTACATTTTTATTAAAATCTTTTATGATAAAAGTCACAAAAATTTGTCTTTTATTCTTTTATTATTAATAACAGATTTCATAACAGATTTTGGCAAGCTGAATACCAAAAATGCGATTCATAAAAGATTTTTTGAGATTTCGAACTGTTGACAGTTCATAAGAGATTTGGTAGCAGATTTCATAACAGATTTTGTCATGCCGAATACCAAAAGTATAATTCATAAAAGATTTTTTGACAGCACAAATTTTTATATGGAAATTCATAACAGAATAAAAGAATAACAGAATAAAAGATCTTACCGAATAGGCCCAAATACCTTTTATCTTCACTTCTAACACCAATGTAATATTTTCTTATTTACTTTCTCTAAAACTTCCACTTATTTATTTCGTAAATAAACCACTTCACATACAACCAAACAATTTATTATTCAACACTCAAATATACCGAAACCAGAGAGAAAGAACTAATAGAGAGAGTCAAATTTCCTCGTCTCCATCCCCTCGAAACATTTTGTTTACATTTTTTATAACGTGTTAAATTCCTATCGGTGTGTACATGTTTTCACCTCGGGCAGTGCAAAACAAAAAAAAAGGTGGTGAGTATGCACATCTTCTTGCATATGTATTTGTCCCCACATTTTTTTTATATGGAGTTAGTAATTATACATATGCAAGATGGTGCGCAAGTCGCAACATCGTAGCTTGTAGGCTAAAAGAGAGCCACCGTCGAATTTGACTCTCTCTAATAGTTCCTTCTCTCTGACCGAAACTTATTTCCGAAACAATTTACTTATCTCTTATCACAACCAACTTTACTCTTTCACTATTAAAAAAAAAAACTGTGCCCTCTGTCCGCCAGACAGGTGCTTTTATACTTATTACATAGGTTCCCGAAACTACTTGAACATTCCATAGAAGCAGCTTTTCGATGTTTTGAGCTTTGAACTACTTGAACATTCCATAGAAGCTTTTCGATGTTTTGAGCTTTGGTATTCGATTTCGAATCCAATTTCGAAAAGCTCTCCCAAAGCTATCCTCATAGATATCAGTGGTAGCGTTCAGTACAGATTTGTGGTTTAATAAATTTCTAGGAGATGGCGCTTCATAAAAGACGTTACATTATAATTCAAAAGCAGTTGAGTAATTTACTCGTTATAATATATTCACTTTATTCACTTGTTTATTTAATTTACTAAGCTTTTTTTTCTATTTTAACGATTTAAAATCTCAAAACACATTCCTTAAAACAACAGCTAAAAATTCCTTTGGGCGCCCCATGATTTAGCTGTCTAACTGCATGCCTTCCCTGTGTGATTGCATCTGTGTTTGTGTTACTCACACTATTTTGAAAAATGCTTCACTTTTGCCTCGATATGCCCGTTCCTCTATTTCTTCTTCAATGAAATTTTTAAAAGAGAAAAAGATATTTCTTGGCAAAATAAATTTAAAAATAAAATGCTCAACTGTGTCACACGAACTTGCTTTTATATACGATCACACTGTGTTGTCTTTAAAGTCTGAATATTGTTGATCTATTTATCTGATTTTAAAAGAAATAAATAAGTTACTGTTTTGGCTGTAAAGCCTTTTAATTGTTTTTTAAATTTATTGTAAAATAAAGATGATATTGAAATAAAAACACACTTTATTTATTCGAAAACACACTTTTATTTTATTTGCCGGCAGATACACGATGATGATTGAAAGATAATGTCATTTTTTTATAGTTTATAGTTGACGTCTTGTTGCTTTTACGAAGATTTACATGGGCCACATTTTAGTAGTTGATTGCGTTATGTTCTTTAGTCTAGCTGATAGATGCGTTCAACATTCTCGCCGGGCAAACAGGCATTTGATAATCATCATTTTGTTCCTTTGTAGAATGAAAAAATGTTTCAAAGATAAATTTTGTCTCGGGTTTGACATGAAAAGAAACAAATTTTATTAATAAATAGAAAATACAACTTTTAAGGGGAAATTTTTTTAACAAAATTACAACATTACAAAATTACAACATTATACGATACTGTTTTGGTTTTTGTCTTGGCTAATTGTTCACGATTCTAAAAAAATGTCCAAATCGATGCTATGGTAAATTCGTTCCTTTTCATTGATAAAGTAACGATTACAACGATTAGGACGAAGGCAAACAACAACAATTTGGCTGTCTTATGAATGGAAATTCCATCAATTACGGCGTTGGTTGTGCGTCGATTGTGTTGTTTTTTTTTGTTCGTGTTGTAAATTAAAGTGTAGTATTTTATGTGTTATTCAGTGTTAAATTCCCAAGAAAATTGCTGCAGATGATTCAAGTGAGTTGAACTTAGTTGATTTATTGAATTTATTATATATTTTATTGCTTTAAATTTGTATTCAATTATATTGGTGTTTTTTTTACGTTTTCATGGTCATCGGAGGCAAAGTGGGTTCGGACGGTTTTAGCTTTCTTTGCGAATAGTATTATTTTTGTGTGATTAATTTTGAAAGTGTATTAAATTGAAATGGAAATTATTTTTTTTTTAATGATTACTTTAATGATGGTGATTTTAAATGTGAATTAATTTCGGAAAAAATTATAAATTAAATTAAAATATTTTAATTAGTTTTTCTTTGCGTTTTTCGTATGAAATGAGCAATTATTGATATTCTTTCATGTAGGATTATGACGTGAAAATTAAATTATTCGTTTTAATTGCGTTTTTCGGCTGAAATGAGCAAAATAAAATAGTTTTCGAATATTTTTTTTGAATTTTCGAGTTTTTAGTAGAAAATATGCTCATGTGAGTAGTGATGAATTGCAAGAGGAAAATTATTTTAATGCCTTCGCATAATTATGACAACATGATGCATATATGATGTGATGTTATGTGACGTGATGTGTGTGTGTGTGTGTGTGTGTGTGTGTAGACTTTTTTAGGTCGTTTAAATTCACCTTGCTCTGTTCTCAGCTTCGCTACTCTGGTGATGTCATCTTTTCCGGGGAAAGTTTCTAGAATTCGTCCTAGACTCCATTTTGTCGGGGGAAGTCTCTCATCTTTGATCAAAACCAGGTCTCCGATTTGAAGTTGAGGTTGAGGTTTTAGCCATTTCGGTCGTTGTTGCAGTCGGGCCAAATATTCGGATTGCCAGTGATGCCAAAAGGTTTGCAAACTGAATTGGATTGCTTTCCACCGATCGACATACTTTGTCTTTCCGGTTGTGAGCTCTGGCTCTGGTACGGTGAACATTTCTGCTCAGATTAAGAAGTTTGCTGGAGTCAGAGCATGGAAGTCTTCAGGATTCTCTGTTAAGGGGCATAGAGGCCTCGAGTTTAAACACGCTGCAATTTGCGATAAAAGCGTGGTGAGTTCCTCGTAAGTTAGTACCCCATTTCCAACAACTCTTTTGAAGTGGTGTTTAACACTCTTCACGCCGGCTTCCTCCGAAGTGGGGAGAAGAAGGAGGAATGAAATTCCACTTTGTTCCTTGTGACGACAAAACTTCAGCAACACCTTTCCAGTCAAGGGTAGCATCCTTTAGAAGTCGCAATCACCGCAGATCTGGCTGCAGACTCCTCGCCGTGATGTAAAACGCCGAAAAGCTGCTAGAAAAGCTTGAGTGGTGAGATCGCTTACGGATTCAAGATGTATCGCCTTTGTTGCTAGGTAAACGAAGATGGCTATGTAGCCCTTGTAACTTTTTGCTGCGCGGCCTTTCCAATCCCGGATACTAATCGGACCAGCATAGTCAACTCCAGTGTGTAAAAATGCCCTGGATGCAGTCACTCTAGGCACTGGCAATTCTCCCATTAGTTGATAAGCTGGTTTAGTCTAATACCGATAACATATAGTGCATTAGTGAACATATTGTTTTACTGCTCGCTTGGTCTGAAAAATCCAATATTTTTTCCGAAGATAACCCATCATGTGCTTCGTGAAGAATCAAATTGGTGAAGTGATGACTTGGAACCAGGATGATTGGATGCTGTTGATCATAAGGCAAATTTGCATTCTTCAGTCTTCCGCCAACTCGAATGATTCCGTCCGAATCAACGAAGGGATTTAGAGATGCCATGCCTCTGGACTTCAAAATGCCATGAGGAAACATTTCCAGTTGAGCTATTTTTACCAAAACTTTGGCTGCATCACCGAGCTCCTTTGGTGAGATCGGTCCAAATTTCCAGTTGGGTATGTATTTTTTCGAATTATTGGTAAAACGTATAATCATAGCAACAATGCGTATTAATTTGTTTATTTCAGACGATCCATACATAAGTTCATTAATTAGAGGTATAACCTTTCCAATGTGATGCACTTGAATTATTGGCTGCGTTGGATACTGAAAATCCCATGCATCGCGCAAAAATTCAGGTCCGTTCCACCATAACGGATTATCAAGCAAAGCTGATGGAAGAACACCTCTGGAAACCAAATCTGCTGGATTATGCTGAGTTGGAATATGATTCCATATTTTGACGGGAGTCAATCCCTGTATTTCGCCCACCCTGTTTCGCACAAATGTTTCCCATTTGTTTGGTGATGCTCGAATCCACGATAGTGTGATGGTTGGGTCAGTCCATGCAAACCGCTTGATGTTTTTGTTCCCAAATACTTGAGTGGCATGGTTCAGAAGCTTGGCCAACGTAACAGCACCGCAAAGTTCCAAACGAGCAGTGCCGTAGCTACTCTGTTTTGTTATTCGCCAGCACATTCGGGAGTACCTTCAGATAACCTGAATAGAGTGAACACAGATACCTACACTCATTGACACTCATATGGACTGCTAGTAACCAACTTCACTCGTCTTCCAGTTTACAGAAGCGCTCTTGGGTCTTGGTGGTCGTGCCATGAAACTTGCCATTACGAGCAGCCAAATATACACTTGATGTACATATATTGTAAGGTAAAAATGCACTACTATTGCCAAAAAAACCAATGGGAAAGATCAGAAAAGGTGAGTTCGATCAAAATTTTTAAAAATTGTTCAATTCGACCAGCTTTTTCGAATGCCATCTACTGTCGGTTCTTCTTAAATATTTGAGTTTTAACGATTTTTGTTGGTGTTTGCTGTCTATTTAGTAACGAATTTTGCCGCTCAGTCCAAAAAGCGCTGAGCTTTCTTGGAACATTTTTCTTACAAAAAATGTATGGAAGTGACAAGTAACTAGCATTCAGGCATTCGAGAACAAGCGACTTGATTTGTTAGACCTGGACATGCTTATTTTAAGATTCAGTGCACTAAAAAATCGCAAAGTGCAATTATTTAAAAAAGAATAAATAAATGTTATTGTTAAAAAAAAAACATAAAAATTGTGAGCTCAGTTCATATTATCTTCATTTTTATTGTCTTTTAATTTGTGTCCTTTTTTTCTAGTATAGTATACTAGTGGGGCAAAATGGAAATGCCTAGGGGGGGTAAGACGAGGAAGGCTTACTGGATGTACAGGAGCAACTTTAGATTTAGCGATGAGAAGATACATCTTCGCATGGCCTGTATCATCTTCGACTCGCAAATACACTGCTGCTCCGTAGGCCTTTTCCGATGCGTCACTGAAACCATGAAGCTCAACTCGAGTGAAATCGCCGATGGTTTGAACCCACCTTGGAAATTAAATTTTGTTGATGTTGATGAAAAGTGATGATTCAATTGGTTCATCCCATGACATCTTCTTCACCCACAATTGCTGCATGAACATCTTTGCCTTCACAATACACGGGACAATCCAACCCATCGGATCAAAAAGACGTGCTATCGTAGATAGAATAAATCGTTTTGTCAGCTGTGGATCGGGAAGTGGATTGTAGCAGAAAGACAATTTATCAACAAAAGGAAGCCAGTGGACACCGAGCGTCTTAACTCGTTCCGAATCTTCTGACGGCATTTAGAATGATGATTCCCGTTCTCCTATTAGAATGCCTGAAAGTAATTCGTCAGAATTGGAAGTTCATTTCCGTATGTTGAATCCAGCTGCCTCTAATGTTGTTTTAATTTGTTTTATTTTCTCTTTAGCCTCTGCAACGGTATTTCCTCCAGATATCAAATCGTCTACATACATCTATTCACGGATCATGGTTGAAGCAAGTTAATTTTTCGAATTGTCTTCTGCCAACTTCAGTAACGTTCGGATTGCAAGATGTGGAGCGGCTGCTGTTCCAAAAGTAACCGTATTAAGTCTGTAAACTTTAATAGGCTCTTCAGAATTTTTTCTCCACAGAATCAGCTGATAATTTTTGTCTTGCTCCGCTATCAAGATCTGTCGATACATTTTTTCGATGTCAGCAGTGAAGGTGTATTTATATAACCTCCAACGAAGAATAATGTCGCAGATATTTTGTTGAAGTGCTGGACCTACCAACATGGCATCGTTCAAAGAAACGCCACTTGATGTTTTGAAGCATGCGTCAAACACCACCCTCAATTTTGTGGTTGAACTGCTTTCTTTGATGACAGCATGATGTGGCAGGAAGTAATGCAGATTTTCTGGCAACTTATCCTTCTCGACTTCACTCATATGACCCAGTTGGATATATTCTTCGATGCAGGCCGAATACTGGTTTCGAAGTTGCTGGTTTGCATCAAGACGTCGCTCTATACCATGGAATCGCCGTAAAGCACCTTGAAAAGAATCGCCAAAAACCGGAGGAACGTTTCCGACTTGATAGCGTCCATCAATCATTCGTTCAGTGTTGGCGATGAAATGATTTTCGCAATCAATATCTTCAGCTTTTTGGAATGGCTTGAAAGGCGTCTCTTCCAGTTCCCAAAATTTTCGAAGTTGGGTTTCGACATCTACTGTTTCCATGAAACTTCTGACTTGATGATTGGATTCGGATACAATTGCAGCCTTTCCGAATAAGATCCATCCCAATGTTCTGCATCAGTTTATCTGCTGGTGGAATCAGCTCTGGCAACAAAAGTTCGGGAAGGACATCGCTGCCAAGCAAAATATCAATTTTCGACGATTTGAAGAATTATGGATCGGCAAGCACATAATCGTTGAGATGAGTCCAATTCTCAACATGGAGGGTCCGTGCCGGCAGATGCCCAGACAGTAACTTTAAGATGTAGGCTTGCGCTGTTGTTGCAAACGTTGAATGCTGCGAAGCAAAAGTGATATCTACCACTCTCAAACATGTGCCACTGCTGACCAAACCCAACCCGGACACCCCCGTATGAGTTGTTCGAGATTTAAGATGGAGTAATTGGGCAGCATACTCTGTAATGAACGACGCTTCGGAACCAGCATCTAACAATGCTCGCAACGTCAACCACTCTCCCAACGAAGACTTTACTTTTACCAGGGCTGTTGCCAGTAAAACTTGAGAGGTTTAAGTTGGACTGCTGTGATTAGAATGGTGAGAAGTTAAATTGTTAAAACCCGATGGTTTATTGGGACTCTGGAATGAAGGCGCCTGTGCGTTCAAAGTTGTACTTTTCGAATTTTGGCTACTATTCTGTTGCTGCACTTGGTTGTTTGGCTGACTACTATTTGTTGATTGGACTTGCTGAAAAGAGTTATTATTTTGCTGTACGCGTGAAGGTTGTTAGCTTGGCTGTAAAGATTTATTATTAACATGTAATAAGGTATGATGTGGTTGTTGACAATGATAGCATCTACGACTAGTTGGACAACTATCAGTAACATGATTATACCCTAAACAGTTTCGACACAAACCCAATTTATTTATAACCTGACTACGCTCCCTAACACTTATTTTCAAAAATTTACTGCATCTTCTAACCGCATGTTTATTTTTCTGACATATTTTACAGGAAAGCTTCGATTTATCAGACTGCGCATGTGCGATGAACGAATTTTTGTGTGAAGAGTCCCGTGATGGTTTGGATGTACCCTGACTGTGCTGCTGGTCGACCGCTTCAAGAGTCCAGAACCTTGTCTCCAGAAAGGACGTAAATTCCTTGAAAGTCGGCAACTTTTTTGGGTCCTCTCTATCATTCAGCTTCTCATCCCACATTTGCTGCGTTCTACTGGGTAACTTTCGCACTAGAAGAAAAATTAGCAGTGGATCTAAATGTTCTACTTCTATTTTCAGATTTGCAAGGCTATGAATCACTTGAGTCGAAGTATATAAAAGATATTTAATCGACTCCACACGCTCCTGGGTCAATGACGGTAGATTGAACAGTGTATTCAACTGCATGTTGACAAGAACGCGAGGGTGATCATAACGATCCTTTAGAATCGACCATGCTTTGACATAATTATGGCCTTGAATCTTCAGTCAGAAGTAGCTTCTCAGCGTCACCTGCTAAACTGGTCTTCAGATAATGCATCTTCTGAATATCTGATAAAGATGATTTTGTGCCTACCAGGGACACAAAGAGGTCATGAAAATTTGGCCAATTTTCATAACTGCCGTAGAAGGTTGGTATTTTTATTGCCGGCAAATGAAGTTCATCGTTTTTCATTGCGGTTTCTTATTCAGCGACTACATTGGATTCCTGACTGCTATTCGCACGGAAGCTTTCCACCGAATCCAGAAGCCTAGCCTGGAACATACAGTACTCTTCTCTGATTTCATCGTACAACGACTCTACATCAGATTGACCTTTTGTCACCTCATCATCTTCCTCTAAAAAGGCGTCAAAAATGTTTGACACAGAACACCATAAGTCTTCCAAAAGATTAAGCCTGGTCTGCACATAAGTAAGGGTTATGGCTTTACCCTTTTTTCCAAAATTCTCCACATCTTTCTTCAATTGTTTGGGTTTGGCAGTTAATTGCTTTGCATACATTTTTATTTATTTAATTTGTAATATAGAAGTAAGCAAAAGAGACTCCTCACTTTGAAATGGAAATGGCGTCAAAATTGCCTCGTGCTGGTTATAGGTTAACTCCCACGTTGCACACCCTTTTTTGATCCACACTTTATCTATTAAACTTTTATTGTTTTACTAAATTAGGCTCGAAGGACCAATGTTTTGGCTGTAAAGCCTTTTAATTATTTTTTAAATTTATTGTAAAATAAAGATGATATTGAAATAAAAACACACTTTATTTATTCGAAAACACACTTTTATTTTATTTGCCGGCAGATACACGATGATGATTGAAAGATAATATCATTTTTTTTTTTGAAGTTTATAGTTGACGTCTTGTTGCTTTTACGAAGATTTACATGGGCCACATTTTAGTAGTTGATTGCTTTATGTTCTTAAGTCTAGCTGATAGATGTGTTCAACAGTTACGAAAGGCTACATTTTATGTAACACCTGCCAATAACATATTTTAGTTTAGTTCCATACACAAAAATGAAGAATATAGCACCATTGGATATATTAAAAAATATATCTTTATATCGAAATTTTTTTAAGCAAATTAAGAAAAAAATTGGTTCGCCATATTTTAATATTATGGATTTAAAAATTTAATTTAAAAAAAAATCTTCCCACTAGGTGTTAAAGGATGTAGCCGATCAACCAGACAGATAGACGAACGGAATTTCGTCTTTCATAACATTTTAATGTCAAGTTTTATCAAAATCACGAGTTAGATTTTTGTACGAATCCATAGCTTTGCCATATAGTACCTATGTGCATTGTACATATATTCCCAAGTGAAAACACACATGCAAAAACCAAAAACAATTAGGTATATATTAAAACCCGTCAACACTATTGGTCAACACTAAGTGATATGTTTATTGACCTCCCATTTTGTTTTGATTCAATACTAAAAAAAAGTCAAGAATACATTTTTAATATTCTTTTGAAATCGAATTTTTCTATTGAATATTTTTTGAAAGATAAACAAACAACAAAATGAATATTCATTAAAAACAAATCTTGGGAAAAAAGTGCGTTTGCTAAACAGACTCATAACTTCAGTTCTAATGGTTGGATCTTCATAGTAAACGTTAAGTTTAAATTCCGTCAACAATTAAGAATTAAATCAACGAAATAGTGGTTTCAATGCAGAAAATAACAGAAACCAATATCTTTTTTCCCAAACTTTGCGTTACCCAAGGCCAACGTGATGGGATTTGGCTCCTTTTTTTTTCTTATTTAGTTTTTTTTTTAATTTTTTTTTTGTTTTATTTTTTTTGTTTTATTTTTTTGTTTTTTTTGTTTAATCTTTTATAGTTACTACTATATTTAATTTTGTCTAAGACTTCATGTCGCAAAAGAAGCTACACTTTCTACAGAAATGTTGTTGGTAAAATTGCTCAGCTTTTTGATTGTACGAATGTGGTTCTCTGAATTCCGACAATTTGTATAGAAAAAAAAATTGTGATCATAAATTCTTAAAATCGTTCAAAAACATATATTGCTCAAGTATCCTTATTGCACCAATTAAAAACTGTATTTTTTAAAAGACATTTGAACAAACTATATAAACGGGGTGGTACAAATTACTAAAAATATATTTGAAGATATTAAACCAAGATCCAGTGCTTTTTTGGGCTAATTTACTGAAATTTTAGTTTTTTTCTTGCTCTTCGACTTTATTTCGCTAGGGATATTTTTTTTTATTAAAAGAACTAAGATCAAAAAATCAACCAATTTCAATTTGTGGTCCAGGCATGAGTCGCTGGAGAACCATTTATATGTGGCGTTTTTGCACTTTTCAATTATTTTTTCTTTAGTATTTTTAATATCAGGAATAACCGAAAATATTGAATCAAATACTAAAATACTTATTTCAAAGAATTCATATGATGGCGCATTAAGGTTGCCAAAATCCGAGTTGCGGCTGTAATTTTTGTGAAACAAGAAAAGTTCTGAAGGAGAGCTGATTACTTCATCACTTTTCTTAATTCTGGCATTACATGTTTCGCAATTTATTTTAGTTGAAACTTTAAAAGCAACGTAGCTTATGAAATACCTCATCGAGACTAAATCAATATTCATTTCAAAATCATTATTTTCAAAATTATGACCAACGACAAAATTAGGATATTGTTGAAGAACATCGAGCTCAGGTATTTCCTTGTACAACTGTTGCTCATTTGGAGCAGTTAAGATGGACGCCGATAAATTTTCCATTATTTTTGATGTGTAAACATCTATACTGGCGGTAGGATGAAAAGAAAACGTAACGTAACGTTGTAATCGTGGTCGTGATCCACTGATCTCTATAATACACTGGATAGTGTATTCCCTACAAAGTATAACAGTTTTTTTGACTCCAATTGAAGATGACATTTGGGAAGGCAGCTCCACTTTTTGACATCTTCTGAGCACAAAAAAAATCATTTTGACGTAAGAATTTTATCTGTGAAAACAAAATAAAACTGATTTTCAAGCTACTTATTAGAATAAATTAAGCCATTCAAAATAGAAAGTTTTATTATATTTTTAAGAAATGTAAAAGTGTATTGATGACATTAACTCCTGTTTATATAAATAATAATAGTATGTTTCTTTTTTTCTTATTTTTAAGCAAATCAAAAGCACACAAATTGAAATACGTTGGTTCTTAATTCATGGTAGCCGCTGTTTCTGTTGACGGTGCTGTTGCTGTTCTAATCTCTTTCTCGCACACTTATCGGACCGCAGCCATCTTCGATGGTGCCTAGAGAAACGGAGCTTGCTTCTGGGATTTGAAACATCACTACCAGGATGAAACAGTGCATGTCTTTGTTTCTTTTTTGATGGCACTCGCGAAGATGTCAGTGGATTGCCGTGGACCGATAGCTATTGCACCTGGTATGCTAGACACACTACCAGTTGCTTTATTTTTGTGTGCATTATGAACAGGCATTTGCATAATTCACAGGAGTTTGTTTCAGAAGCGGTCAGCCATTTGCTGATGGCAGGTTTGATAGACGTATTTAAGGCTACCTGAACAGTAGCATCAATGAGTAGCATGGTGTAAGAAGTGCTTTTTGTGAGTCGCTTTCGCAGTGGCATATTCGAAATATTTATATGTATTATGTACACTGCTTCTTGAAGCTTGACTACTGCTGGAGCTAAATCTGACAACGTTGGTGTCCGGTGCCGGTACTCCTGTCCACATTTTTGATATCCGATGATTTCCCAATATTGCATTTTCTTGGATTTCTCAAAAAAAATTTCACAAAAATGCTTTTACATTTACCTATGAACTTTTTTTAAGGGTGATTCTTTTTCAACAAATTTTCATACTCGTTTTAAAAGAATCAGTTATTGCTGATTCCATCACTGTACGGCTTACAGTTGGTCAGATACATTCCAAAAGGTTTTTCTTCATGATGGCAAAAATTAAGAAAATTGAAAAAGCTTTTGGAGTGTATCTAGCCAATGGTAAATCGAACAGAGATGAATGATACCTTTTTGGAATCAGCATTTAATGCTGTTAAAAGAAACTTCGAAATCTTTTACTCAAGAGTTTTTATGAGAAAAAGCACTCTTAAGATACGCATACAAGTTCCAATATGCGAGTCCCAAAAGTAAATTTTTTTTAATGGTGATTCTTTTTAACAAATTTTGATACTCGTTTTGAAAGCATCAATTTCTGATTTCAAAAAGGTATCAACCATCGCTGTACTACTTACCGTTGGTCAGATACATTTTACTGAAAGGGCATTAATTGATGGAATTTCAACAAACTGAGAAAAACGTTTCACATTTTCCACTTCTTTGACGTTTGACTTCGTCACTTTTCATATGTTATAAAGTTAAACTGTTATACAAAAAAGTAGGCAGCTCCAATTCAAGTTTCTTGTATGGATACGCTATCCAGTATATTCACTGATCTCTATAATACACTGGATAGTGAATTCCCTACAAAGTATAACAGTTTTCGTGACGCCCTATTGAAGATGACATAAGTGGTACATGCGCACCCTTTGCCGTCTTATTTTCACAAAAAAAAAATATATGGCAAGAAAAACAGTAAATTTTATATGTGGAAAAAATAAAATTGAAGAGAGTGAGTTTTTTTGTGTATTATTTAGAAATTTAATTAAACAATTATTCTTATTATTAAAAAGTTAATGGTCTCATTTATAAACGTTCTCTAACTTTAGACAACTGTCCAACTTTAGAAAATGTGTTCAAAACCTTGTTCATTGTTGTCTTATAGCTGCCTAACTTGGACAGAAAAAGATTGTCTTAACCGTGAATAATGTGATATTTATTTTTATTAAATAAAACATATCAACCAATTTTAATTAATTACACGACATCCAGCATCCAAAGCATTCGCCGAAGTCATGCAGCCAACTACCCTGAAGGTTCTCCTCCCGCTTCGGCCATGACAAGATTTGGTGCTGAAGCCTTAGCTGGCCTAATGTGGTGCTGGATTTTGTATCACATCTTCACAAAACACGAACACATTACTGGTGAATTGTGTTTATCAGAAAAAAATAGTACAAAACACTGTGTGGCACATCTACATCACACTTTATGCTAAATTTTACATTTTTCTTTTGTTTCACACATTCTGATAAATTTGACATTTTTACTTTATTTCCGTCTTCTAAAAAATGAATTCTATAAATAGAGGTTTCTTAAACAAAATCCTTCTTCTTTTGCCATCGCCTCGTGCGACAAGATTTAACAAAAAATATTGTAAGTAGTTTGTAAGCTTTGAATTTTAATAAATTGGATTTGATTTAAGGAAAGCGAGTTACTTTTATTTAACATCAATCAACTCCATAACTGTATAAACTTCAATTTCCGATGAATTCTAGTATTTACTTCGACGAATTTTGTATCTACTGATAGTATTTGCCAAAAGTATGAACTTAATTTTATGCATAAGAAATAGAGTAAATACTTTTTACTTTAACCTTATATGTCTAGTAATTACTTCCGTTTTATGCATATCACCCAATATTTTAGAGCCCTCCTTGTTTTGAATTACCTCAAAAAGCTATCGTTAAAGGAATCATACAAAATCAATGTTCGATTTCTTAAACAATCGCTTAAACTATAGCAGCTTTTATAACCATAGGTACTTAAGGGAAAATTAAAGAATAAAAGTAAAATGGGAAGAATCTGCAAATATTGCAAAAAAGAAGGTGGGACTGATGGAAGAACACTTCATGGGTGAGTTTTAGTTAAGATTTTTAAAACAAACCTATATTTTCTTAAAAATTTATTTATGATATACCTACACATTACTATTAGTTCTATAGCTACAGGAAAATTCGATTTCTAATAAGATACTATTACAGATTCCCATTAAATGATGTTGCGTTATTGGAAATTTGGAGGGAACGTCTCAATCTTCCCCCTACTTTTTGTCCAACAAAATACACGAAAATTTGTTCAGATCATTTTTCAAAAGAAAGCTTCAAATTTATTAAAAAGCAAAAATCATTAATTGCTGGAAGTGTACCTGAGTTCTTTTCAGAACTGAAGCACTCCTGCATTTTCTGTAATGCTACAAGGGACTATAATCCTGGAATTTCTCTCCGAAAGTATGAAGTATTTCTATATCCTTTTGATTAATTTGCATACTAATACGTATTTATTTTGTTACAGATTTCCTTTGAATAGACCAGAAATTTTGAAAAAATGGTTGCTTGCAATAAATATTAAGAATTTTGTTCCTGATGCAGAAAGCTTAATTTGCAGCGACCATTTTGAGCAATCCTGTTTCAAGGAAACAAAAACAAGGAAGAGGTTAAACATAAAAGCGAATGCAGTTCCATCTATTTTTCTCAAAGGTATATCTCATTAACCGTTGAGCTACAATTTCAAAATAATTGTATTCATAAAATTCAGCTTTACTAAATAAATATTATATTCCTTTTAATTTAAAGAATCTCAGGAACTTGAAAAAGAACCTTCATTTGACGCTGATGCCGGTATAATAAACTACAAGGAAAAAGGTTCATAGATAAATTTATAACATTTTTATTTGTAAAATATATGATTCCCATTTAGATATACAAGAAGTAATTCTGGAATCTCATAGAATGACATCTCATAGATTCCAACTGTAAAGACAAAGGTATATTTAATAATTCTTTTTAAAACAAAATTTATTTATACATATGTACTATATACCTATAAAAAAAATCTTGTATTCCAAGACAAAAAAAAATTAAATTTGGTTGTTTTCAACTCCACTGACTTATAGATTTAGAAAAGGCCATAGCGGAGGCGGAAGAACTTAACCAATGTGAAGAAGTCCCATTACCATTTAAGTCAGGTAACATAACTTTGATAACTTTCTTTATTGTTAGTATTATATAAATACTATAATTTTCTATGTATTATAGAGATCATTATTATCATTATTATTGAATGTGGAAACTTTTTTTTTAACTCCGGGTTGTTTGTTATAAAAACTTATTTTGGATACTCAAATTAATTTTAAACATTTTTGCTTTCGTAATAAAAAATCTTTAACTTATTCCAAAACTTGATATATTTTTAAACAAATTTAATAAATTTTTTCTACAAATTCGGAATTCTTATTGAATAAATATTTCCAATGACACATAATTGTCTTCCTTGGATACGCTTTAATTTATAATCTGATATACATACAAACCGACCATCATCAAATGTGTTCCAATTTTTGTTGTTTTGTCTTCTATAAAGTTTATAAAACAGTTCAATGAATGAAAATCATAATAACATATCATAGCAACAAGCCTATACAGCTTATGAAAATAGTGCCGATGGTCTATAGAATTCCAGGCTAACGATAGACATAGTTGAGTTGCTATGATACGTTATTATTTATTTTGCTTCAAATTCAATAAAAAAACATTCTATAGTGTTTTTCTTTAATAATATTGAACTGTTTTGTAATACTACATAATATATAGATTATAGAAAAAAAACATGGCTATTATAACTTTGGAATAAGTTATAGCATTTTCCTCGTATCTAGAAAATTGCCGACAACGACCTTGGTCTTCTCGAAAGTGTAAAGACAAAATGTAATAATTCTTTAATAAACATAAATTTCTGTCTTCTATGAATGTTTTCGAAAAAAAAATGTTACCAACTATTTTGATTTAAATCACTAGCCGTTTTATGTGAAAGTGTCAGCAGAATTTTTACATGCACACAATATAAAAGTATTTATAATCATTCCTTTTTCCATTCGATATATGTACATGTATATATTTAGGTACAATATAGCAAGTTATGGATTCGTAAAAAAATCGAACTCTTTCAATTTTGATCAAGCTTGACATTACGATTATAGCGAAGTCGAACAAAATGGGTCTCGCGATTCTGTTTTCTTTCATCTGCAGAATAAACTTGGTACCTACCGTTTTTTTCATTTTTTTAGAAAAAAATATCGGTACCTACCGTACAATTTTTTCCAAAAACGGATATGGTACCTACCATATCACCTTTTTTTGATTTTCGCTTTTCTCCAAAATTGATTTTTCAAACAGTTTCGCTTTTTCGATTTTTAAAATTTAAATTTGGTTAAGAAATCAGGGACCTATTTCAAAACACTTTTCACTTTGCAACTTTGCACTTTTACTTTGCAAATTTTGTTTCACCCAAGCAAATTTGCAAAGAGGAAATTATTGAATTGAAAAGTTTTCCTCTCTGCAAATTAGGTTTCACCAAACAAAAATGTGTAAAGTGCAAAGTATTTGTTCTTTTTGTTTCACCAAACAAATAAACTTTGCAAATTATATTAAGAATTTTGAAAAGGTTGTCAGTAATATGCAAAAAAGTGGTTCTTTGGAAAAGTTGTCTTAAAATAATTACAAAAATGAACCGTTTTGAAGAATATTTTGAAAACGAAGAAGTAAATAATAGTGACCAAAATACCATACCTCACTATTTATTAAAATCGTTGAGACTTATTTCATAATGAACTAAGTCCCAAATCAACTAACTCCCAAATTTATGAACTAAGTCCCAACGAAATTTTGGTGGGAGTTAGTCTAGTCACTTCCTAGACTACGAATAGTATGCATTTTTTGAGTTTATTTTTTTGAAAGTATTGGAAAAAAAACTTTTTTAACCAACGTTTTTTTTATTTTTTCGAATTGGCACTTCCTGGATCACGAATATAAATTTTTGAAGTCTCTAAGTTGCTTAGTTTAGCCGCAAGTCAAGTTTAAAGGTATCAACTTTGATACCTCTAGCACGTCTGGTTTAGCCGCAAATCGCGTTTAAATGTAAAAGTCGATTTTTCGTATATAATATGATGCATCAATTGAAAGGTCAATTGAATTACGAATATGCATTTTTTGAATCGCTAGGACGCTTAGTTCAGCCATAAATCTAAAAATAATTTTTGAAAGTTTTGGAAAAAATCTGTTCTTTTGATTTCAGAGTAATTCCTGAATTTAACTCAGTTCTTCTACCAAAACGCGTTTAAAAAATAGAAAGGGGGTTAAAATCCTTGGAATCAGGCCAGGTACTTTTTTGCAAGAAAAAAAATAAAAAGATTAATTTTGAATCATTAACACTAATTTGGTACCTACTGTCAGATTTTTTTTTCAATGCATATTTGACCTTAATAGGTACAATCTCAAATTTACTTTGCAACTTTGCAAAATACGAATTCAAATGCAAAGTTCTATTGAAAGTTGATGAAACACTTTTACTTTACAATTTTCAAAAATAGTGTGAAAAGTCTTTGCACTTTGAAAATTTGTGAAACACTGCACTTTTACTTTGCGGGAAATAATTTTTTTGCAAAGTTGTAAAGTGAAAAGTATTTGGTGAAATAGGCCCCAGATGTGTACACCATCATTGGTATCAAAGCAATGTCAAAGTTTTGAATTTATTATTATATTATTATTATTTTATTTTTCTTTATAATGATTTTTAACAATTCAGTCTAAACTATGAGTTCCATGGATATGTGCGACACGGTGCTATATATTGTTGTACATAGATAATGTACTCACATAATACTACCTTAATCTAAACTACGTTTTTTGAAATATTAATACTTTGAAACCATAAGAGACATTTAGTGCGACCTAGTCGTGGATTTTATTTTTAATGTTTGTTTAATTTTGCTGAGTTACTATCCAGTTTCACCAAAACACGACTGCTATCAATTTCTTTAATATGAAAAATAACGAACAAATTTATGAAAATAACAAACGAAATGTATTACAGTGACTCCAAGTGTCGAAGAAAAACGAAGAATCGTATTTCACGATCACAATTATGAGTCTACGCCAAGAAAAGAAAGGAAAAGACTAACATTAATTCGAAAAAAATTCAAGACATCACAACGCAAAATAAAGATACAAAGACGACACATTAGTCGATTAAATTGTAAAATTCATTCTTTAAAAGACATAATCGAAGAACTTCGAAAAAAGAATTCGATTCCAGAGCCTGGTTTGGGTTGTTTGGACTCTATAGCGAATTCCGACGTAGGCGAGTTATTTCAAAGATTTTTACCAAATAAAAAGAATGTGGGCGATAAAGTATGTGTCTTTAGTAAAAAAAATTTCAAAAGTAGGTCATCTGATAAAGGATTAGGTATTTGCAGGGACAAATATCCGCAAGCTCTGCGTTGTTTTGCAATGACCCTGCACTTTTACTCTCCCAAAGCTTACGACTTTATAAGACAAAAATTTTGTCGTGCCTTGCCCGATCCCAGTACCTTACGATCGTGGTACTCCGCCATAGACGGTGAACCCGGTTTTACGGTAGAAAGTTTTGAAGCTCTGAAATTGAAAGTTTCTGAAGCTACAGAAGCAGGTAAAAAAGTAATTTGTAGCTTAATGCTAGATGAAATAGCGATCAAATCAGGGCTTCAAAATATTTCAGTTGGGACAGTGAGAGGTTACGTCGATTTTGGGACGGAAGCGGAGTCTTCTGACGAAATGCCTTTGGCAAAAGATGCTTTGGTGATTATGGTGGTGTCCTTGGATGGAAGCTTCCCATTGGTTATTTTTTGGTCAACGGCATAGACTCGAATACCAACGCGGAGCTTGTGAACAGCAGCTTGCGTAAACTTCACGAGGTTGGTGTTGAGGTTGTGTCGTTGACTCTAGATGGTCCATCGCAGCACTTCGCAACGATGAGATTATTAGGAGCTAACCTGGGAATCGACGACTGCCGTCCATATTTCCCCCATCCATCTACGCAAAACAGAATTTTTGTTATATTTGACCCATGCCATATGCTGAAACTGATCCGAAACTGTGTGGGTGAATACAAAATATTAAAAGATGCGGACAGAAATCTTATTAAGTGGGATTTCATAGAAAATCTTATAAAAATCCAAGAACACGAAGGTTTGAGAGCTGGTAACAAGCTTAAATGGGCTCATTTGAAATATCACAACCTCAAAATGAAAGTTTTTTTGGCGGCCCAAACTTTAAGTAGCAGCGTTGCGGATGCAATAGAATTTTGCGATAAAGTCTTAAAATTAGAAGAATTCAAAAATGGTGCAGCAACAGTTCGCTTTATTCGATGTGTTGATCGCGTTTTTGATTTTTTGAATTCAAGAAACCCATTCGGAAAAGGTTTCAAAGCTCCGCTAAGCCTAAAAAATGAGTTGTTCTGGTGCCCCCAAATCGTTAGTGAAATTGACTATTTGAAAAATATTACCAACGGTGAAGATGTTTTAATGACTAAAACAAGACGATACGTTCCATTTGTTGGTCTCATCACAGCTACAATGTCAGTAATCGAAATTTTTGATACTTTAGTCAAACGTGATGGCTCCCAAATAAAATATATCCTGACATATAAATTTAGCCAAGACCACTTGGAACTTTTCTTTTGTGCTATAAGAAGTTGTGGAGGCTCGTGCCCAAACTCACCAGCTTCTCAGTTCATTTCCGCATATAAAAGATTACTGATCCACCACGAAGTTAGGGCTACAAACGGAAATGTCTCGGGAATGGACTCAACCACCATTCTTTCCGTGCCTTCAACTCGCCCCGTAAAGGTTGACCTTTACGACCCAGCCATTTATGACAAAATGTCAAACGAAAGAGTGTCAAAAAAGTATGGATTAGACGATGATCTCCCATACTCTGAAGATGTTGAGATGTTCAGCGGACTGCCAGAAAATTTATCAATTTTCTCAAAGTCTTGTGTTGGTCGTAAAAAAACTAGTAGACACAAAAAAGCTAGTTGTTAAATGTGAGCTCTGTCAAAAAGCTCTTTTTCAAAGGTCCCAAAAATGGGCAGGGTTCGAAGACAATAAGTTGGTTGAAGCCAAAACTCGTGGTGGATTAGTATTTCCAAGTGAGTCTGTGGTTAAAATTTGCAATCAAACTGAAAATCTGTTGAGGCACAGTTTAAACAAAATAAACTGCGTAGTTCCGAAAGAAAAAAACTTTCTAGCGGTTCTCTGCTCAAAAGTGATGGCCGAATTATTTCAACCACCATGCTCCCTATTCCCAACGTTGAATGACCACCTTTTTGACGACGCAGTGGAAGAGCCCAGCCATGTCTTTATTCTGGTCAAAAAAATAGTTTGTCAATACCTTAAGGTCAGATTGTATTCAGCGACAAAGTTGGCTTCAGAAGCTGCTGTTGGAGAGAAGGTACGGAGCCATTTAAATCGCCAGATCATTTGGAAACGACAATAGTAGAACTAATTTGTTGTCTTTATTCGTCCGTCCGTCTACCAATATTGTCTTTGACTATTTTTCTGCCGAATTTTAATAAGTTACAAAAATATCTTTCAATCATTTAATTAACCCAACTTTAACGTCTACATGTCTATGTACATACATTAAATATTTTAAATCTTTTCATCATCTGATCTCAACGTATCTTAAATTGTCTACTCTTCAATAATAAATATAAAGGAATCTGAAGATGAAGGCTTGGCAACCTTCGAAATAGTTATTTTCGGTAGCTATGTAAATAGCTATCATTCCAGCCATTTCAAGTGGAAATTCAATGACTGTTTATTCAAATACTAATTGTAACAACTTTTCAATAAATCTGTTTTGTTTTTCATTTATTGCTCAAAAATTTATATGAAATAATCAACTTACAGAAGATAATTAGATTTTATGACAATATTTAATTACAAAATGCTTACGCACATTATATTCATCGCATTCTTTTTTGACACAAATTTTAACGTACTCATTATTTAACTTTAACTTTTCATTTCATTTTCTTTTCATAAATCAAAATTTCTGATAATCATTGTATGTATATAGTATATTTTTCCTATTCTGTGATTCTTTTGTATGAAAAAATTGGATTAGTTTTCCTAAATATTTAACATTATGCAGTTCGTATTGTTAATCCCATTTAAAGAATTTACTAACGTTTATATAATTGTTTATTTTTTTTTAAGTTGCGCCCTTCTTGCAAATTATTTTTGTACATTTTACTGTATGATTTGTAGTATTCGTTTAATATTTATGCATGATCGATAGTTTTTTGTTTTGGTACTATTGTTTTCTGCTCTCATGTTTAATAAAATGGGCTTTGTGATAATATGTTTTATAATACTAATATGTAATTATATTTTGGATTTTATTTGCAAAATTATTGTGATATTTTATACATTGATTTTATATTCTAGTTTTTAGAAAACTCAGTTTTTGAATTGTGTGATTTTTTCTGCTTGTTTATTGTTTGTTATATTTACTTTATTATATCTTTGTATAGGTAAACTTTTATATACCAATTAAAAATTTTCAGACAATTAAAAATAAATCTTATTTTTTAATGTTAACGCAATTTCTTAAACAGGCAAAATACATATAATGTGTTGTACGTTGATATCAGATGCTGGTCAAATCTAAAAAGCATTTTAATTTTTTAGACACAATAAAAACCTCAAATAAAAATAAAATATTTAAACAATCCAATAGTATTTGATGTTTTTTTCATATTTAAAGGTTAATCATACCATAGGTAAGTGTAAGTATTTAAAATTAAATAATTTCTCTTTCATATTTATTGTTCGAAAACTGTTAGCTAGCGTGAACAGTTTCTCAAAATGGACAATTAATGTTAAATAAGAGTTAAAATTTGTTTACTCTAACAATTTAAGAAAAAGTGTGTTCATCATTTAGTCATCACAATTAGGGGAGCTGAAATCATTTTCAATTAGATGAATTGAAAATTGCACTAAGAAAATAATCGTAACTATTTTTGACGATATTTGTATAGCGAAAATGTAGCAAATTCATATGTTCTTAGTGTCATGGAGTTTTGCACTCAAATAGTGCGCGTAATTCACCACTTCTAGTCCTTGGAAGTCCTTTCTTTACAGTTTGAACTGGTTCAATAATGTTCGATTGGGATCCATGTAAAAGATTTTCCTTGAGATCGTTATCACTACAATAAATAATAAAATTTAGATCATAATATAAATACAGTAGGTAATGCAATTCATTATTGACCTTATAAATACATACTCAACTTTGCAGTCGTCGGTCTCAGCAGCTAATGCATTGACAACAGCAGTGATCGTATTGGATTCGGTGTTATTGTTCTATTCATCCTTCTGGGTCATTATGTTTGGATTTTTACCAATCTTGTAAAGACGTTTAGCTGCTACGGTTTCCATCGTTTTTCGCACAAGAGGATACTGATCCAATACACAATTGAAGTGATCCACACTTAATGAGAATAAATTACAGAAGTTTCCACTCGCATGTTGGCTACGCCAATACCAATATATAAGGATGTTGCGACCTAGAAATAAATCAATTCGCATATATTTTCAGAAAAAAATGCATTTTCAAGTTTTTTTATATGAAAACGAAAAAATAAGATTAGATTAGATTTACATATATTTTATTTTTTTATTGACCATTTATTTAAAGTAACCAACTTACTAAAAGATTTTCTCAATCAAATTCCAGCTGAAATCGAAACTATTTAATTGGAAATTGAGTCAGACTCGATTATGAAATTTTTACTTTTAACGAAATGGTAGGTAAGTATTTTTCATTCTTCAAAATTCTAAAGGTATACCTTCATGGTTGGTTTGGTTGGCTGATAACTTTTCTTCTAATAATCGCATCGTTAATGTTGAGGCATTAAAATTTAGATAGAATGTCATGCTGACAATGACTCACTTCAGATGAAGGGTTCAGAGGGTGACTTTTAAAAAAGTATTCCAATTTAACTATATATAGTGTATTGAACATGGCTACGTTGAAAAATAACAATATAATATGTACCAGAAAATCTTAAATCAGTAATCAAATATTTAAAAAAATTAATATATGTAATAAAATAATAGTTTATATTTTTATCTAAAATATGTTACTGTGATAACTTCTGTTCTTAACTAGCCGACTATGAAATAAAATATAATTTTTTACTTACCTACAATTGTAATTTATTACATCTTTTCACTTGATTCTCCCAAAATACACTCGTCGAAAAATTTCCCCTGATACCGGTGCTCAAAGTACTCTGTAATTGTTCTTTGCCGAATAACTCTAGGCAGTTTTCTATATGCCATAATATATTCTTCCACTTGTTTTACTTTTTCTCTGTATTGACGTCAACTTGAGTCTAAACTTTGGATTAAATTCGTAGCTTGACCTAGAAATAAGGCATAACATGTTATGTCATGTCATTGAAAGCATAGTCACTAGTCAGCCTCATATCCGTCAATGACTGCGGTGGGAATCTGAAATACATTGGTCTATTGCTACAAACGACCCACTTTTTAACAAATATCATCCCTTTTGTTTTTTTTTTTTTATATTTTTACTAGTTTAAGATACAGGGGAAAAATCATTCAAGGGTACGGTAAATTTTCACGGAAAAATTACTTCGGAAGAACAAAAGTATCATTAACCTATATTAAAGAAAACTATCATATAAAAACCCCTTTTATTGATCATGGAATCAGTTTTTCAAAATTATTACAAAACATGATTCATTCTTTTTTTTTTTTGTGAACGACAATCCTTTGTCAACTTTAATTTAACAGACTACAAACAAATTCTTTCTCTCTTATTGAACTTTTAAAATTAAGAATAAAGTACAACATTAAAGGTTCCCCCACACCAACGCGAATCTATAGCGGTGACGATAAAAACAATAATAACAATAGGGGTATTCATGCAACGTCGGAAACTTTACGATGTCGTAAAATCGTAAAATTTCCGACACACGTTTCATGAAGGCACCTAAAAATATCTGCGTAAATGTGGTGAACGATATGGTAAACAAATCAGCTGTTCGTTAAACGTCGAACAGCTTAAAACATTTAATTAAATTTTAACATTCGTAAAATTTGTTATCCGCAATTAAAAAATGCCAAAAACAAGCCAAAAAAAGTAAGTTTATACAATTGTATGAACAAATTGCCTTCAATGATCTATTAATTCTTGAGTTATTTGACGAAAATTATGGTAAGTATGTTTATTGTTGTGATCAGAACATAAGGGCATGTGTGAATGCATTTGTGTTTGTGTAACTCACACTATTTTGAAAATCACTTAATTCAATTACATATTTTTTAACGCACATATGAACCACTCATGCTGAAGATAATTTCAGTATGGTCTCTAAGTTTTTAAACAAAATAAATCTACAATCAACATCACTCTATCTTCGAGACAATTATGTTATTTGTTATAATATTTGCTTTTATATTTTTTATTAAACTGTTACAAATACTAACAACATTATAAAAAAATTGTTAACGTTTAATTTTCAAATTTAACTAATATTTTTGTTCAAATATTTGAAATGTTTTTTATTTGTCTGTTTTAAAAACTATTAATTTTTTCTTGGGTTTGTGGTCTATTGGGTTTACATTTTGTTACCGCTTAAAAAAAAAAAACATACGTACATATTGTATTGCTTTCTTTTAATTAATTAATTTAGCCATTGGCAGTTGGAGAAATAACCGCTTTGTTATTGCACTGGTAATGTATATTGTTCAGTCTGTTTTTGTTGTTTTTCATTATTGGTGAATTTCACAGTGTGCATTGCAGTTTGTAAGTGGCTCGTGATTACGCACCATGAATTCAGGGTGTTTTTTGTTGTTGTTTTTGGAAGTAGTAGAATTGCTAGTACTTACTTCAACTGTAGACACTCTCAGAACCAATGGACTTTCACTACTTACAGCAGCAAAAGCCTCCGGCGGGCTACTGCAATTATTATCTTTATCATCGTCTGCCTTAAGGATTAGTCTACGTTGAGAGTTAGGGGTTCTCTTTAGTGCACTGGTGAACATGTTCGCATTTGGTAAACGGCTTTCAGACTTTCTAAATGGTTGCGGTAATTTGACGAAATTCAATTCAAATTTACTTGTATTTGCAGCCGATATGGATGATGACGATGATGATAATGATGCTGGTGGTAATTGGCCTTTCTTTTCTTTTATTGCTGATGATGATGAAAATAATTTTTGGGGTGATTCCGAATCAATTTGTGTATGATCTTTTTGCTGTTTTTGTTTTTGGTGTGAATGTTGTTTGTTATGATGGAGTTTAACTGGCTTTTTGTTTTGGCTTTTATTTTGTGGAACTATGACTTATTTGTTGTGTCTTCATTTTGGGAAGTGGGAGGCACTCCAGGAGGATTGCTTATTAGATTGGCGGCTGTTGTAATAGATTCCAATAGGGAACCTTTGCGATTAAAATAATAAAACAATATTTTAAAGATTTTGTTTTTGAACAAAAATAAAAGACAAATATTACCTGATTCAATATCATTTGTATTTCTAGTAGAATTTCTTTGGCGACATAAGTACGGGGAATTCGCTGGTGATGGCAGACAAAATAAATTATATGAACTAAAAAAAAATGTATGTGAGTTGCTTAACGTTACAAAATTCATCAGCCACCCTGTACTTAAAAAAAAACAAATAAATCGACATAAATCCAAACAAAAAATTTTACCTCTTGACTTGTTGAAGTTTACCCTCAAGAAGAACGACCAGAATCTGTAAAGCGTATTCATTTTATGCGACTGGCCGTAACCCAAATGATGCCGCTTCTTTAAGCACTACTATGATATTTGTGATAAGCCTGCTGAGTGAAGATATTTTTTCCTTCAATAGGTATAGAATGCGGGGGCTGCAAAAAGTATATAATTTGCAAAAATTATAGATTATTTTATTTAAATATGTATGTATGTAGTTTCACTTTATTTACCTCTTTTCATAAGCTCAGCACAGTCTTCGGTGTCGTCAGCTTTGGTCCTCGTTGCGCTTTCCTCATCCTAATGGTCTTTCTTTGTGTCCTTCATAGCTTTGGGAGTAGATGCAGTTGGTAATTTCTTGGTCCCCTTTTTTGGTGAAGGACTAGCACTGATTTTTTAAGTCTCGGATGGGTTCTTCGGCCACATCTTGGGGATAAAATTCTTTATAGTCTTGACTTCAAATAATTTTCTTCAATGAAATAAAATACAACGAAACAATTCGACAAACAAATAGGTAGTTTTTGTGGATTGTGTCATCTATTCTAAGAATTGCATACTTTTAGGCTGTTATTGAAAGCTTCGAAAAAAATTAAAACAAAAAACAAGCTCATTAGCAAATAAGAGGGAAAGAGAAGCAACTGGATGGTATGTAGGCCAAAGCAAAAGAAATGAAACCGGACTCCATTTTGTTTTATGACGTGTTTTTATTTTCACAAATTTCTTTGGTTTTTTTCAGCCGTTTGATATAAATATATCTTTTTTATAATTATTATTAATACTTTCTTTAATTAGAACACAAAACTGAAAATTCTACCTACATACATATACAGAATACATATTATGTATATTATACATATTTCTCTAATAAATACACAAAAACAATTCTTTTGAGATCTCAAAATATATATTAAATGGCTTTAAGTTACCTCTAAACGCCCTGATTGGCGTTTAAGTTAAGAGGCCTTTAAGTCATGGTGCTTAAATGTGAAAATTGATTATAGATACCGATTTCGCACTTAAGAGCTATTTAGAGGTATCTTAAAGTTAAGATGGCTTTAAAATTTCTTTATAGATACGGCTGTGAGTGTTTATTTACGAAATCAAAAAGTCGAGTTCAGTTTTGTTGAAATGTGGTTGGTTGCTTAGACAATATAGTACATGGACTGCGCTTTCATCATGACTGCAGGGTTTTAACCAAAGATACTGAATTATAAAGATTCCCTTCAAGTAAACGAGTCCACTTTGGATCCGCGCACGTAGTAAACAACGTATGGATGACTCCGTATACGGATCCAAACATGGATCCGCAAAACTGCGTTTGTCGGCTCAAATTAGTATGGAAATTAGAATCACCACGGACTTATTTTGTGCATGTATTGTGAGAGAGAGAGCTTCCCATTTCACCATACTCAGCGATAACCGAAACCAAACGGAATCCAGAACGGATCCAAAAAAATGAACGAACAAGACAGGCGTTTTGTGGTTGAAGAATATTATGCAATTTATTTTCTTTTATCGTTTGTATATAAATGAAACATCACGATTTCTTTTGTAACTAATAATTAAATAATTAACTTTTGATTTTAAATTGATTTTCTTTCTGGAGGGAATTTTTATTAAACTGTTGCGCTGGGCACGAACGTGAACACATTGAAAAAGTTAATTGTTTTTGTTGTATTCTCCTTTGGTTTCAGTCCATAAAAAATACTCACCATTCTCTCTTTCTCAGTAAAAAAAAAATTATTCTCGATTTTCTTTCTTTTTTCGCTTGCATATACAAAAAATGTGCTAATGTATGTATGACACTCCGTTTTGAAATGATCCAAGAAAGACCGACAAATTTGGGTCAGTGAATTTGCTTGAAGGGTTGGAATCCTCGGCTGTCATTCTGGTTTGCCTACAAGCTAAACAAAATGGCGGACAGTGGTGAATTCATATTTTTGCACTAGTGTTCAAGTTTTAATGCACACTAGTAAAAAAAATTTGAATTCACCACTGCATAATTGTTATTGCAATTCACATCTATTCATCGACACGAGATGAAATTACAAAAACAACAATGTAAACAAATTGGTTTTGGGGGATGGAACGTACGAAATTTTAATGATTGGCTAAGAGCCCACTGCTGTTTGTGGGTGTGAGTGATCGCAAAAATTCACTGGTATGTTTAGATAGATCTTAACTTTTTATAAGCGTGGTTGAGGCCTTTGTCGGTAAACTAAAAAACGCATTTTCCATGCATCATTAGCGATTTTCAAATTTGCTTATGAAAAGATAAGATCTATATAAAAATACCAGTAAATTTTTGCTATCATCCACACCCTAAATTTGATGTAGGCTCTCGGTCTATGAGGCATTCGGACGAATAATGATGTTTACACATCCCGTGAGTCCCGGCACTCGCACTTTTTTTTTTTGAATACCTGATCTATAAAAATTGTCAGAATTCAGAGAACCACTGTTCATGCAATCAAAAAACTGATCAATTTTTCAAAAAAAAATTTCATTTCTGTGGAAAGTGCAACTTCTTTTGTGTAACTATTGAATCCACAAGTATCTACGATTTAATGAATTGCAGCTTTAACATTTGTGTTTTTACTCTCATTTTATCGAAATCAGTGGGAAACACATGTTGACTTTTTAATTTTGGGCACATTCTTGTTTTGCTATTTTGTTCTAACTGCCAAAGATCTTTCACAACTTCAAAACTCACCAAGCCATCAGGGGTATTAAGATATGACTTTAGTAAACAGTTACGGAGAGATTTAATGAGATGTGGAAAGTCATATAAGCAAATGATTTTTCTGTTATTAATTAAAAAGTATGGCTCCACATCCGAAATTCTTAAGAGGTTATATATGCTTTCCTATTAGAAGACCCTTGGTCACGTACTACTGCTCGAATTATGATTCCAATTTCAGAAAGAATTTTTATGTTTTCCAATGTTATTTTTTTTTAAATCTTGACCTGATAAACCGTTTTGTCTAGCAAAGTAATTAAAAATAAATTTCCAGTTCGAAAATAATCCCCTAACCATAAACACACAAACCTGCTTACCAAAATTTGAATTTCGCTTATAGCCTGAATCTTCAAAACCGTCGATTAAATCTAATTTCGAGTTGTATCTTAATTCTCTTTTAATTGCAATTTCATCATATAGTAAGACAACGTTTCCTTTATCCGTTTCATCCATACATACAATTTTATTTTTCAATTCTTCAAAAGCGTTATTTACGAATCCAGGTTGAAGAAATTTTATGGGGGTCCATCGATGTAATGTGGATATATGAGGCATATTTAAATTCAACTTATTTCTCAAAAATGAATACGTAGATTGAGAAATATAAAAAATATTTTGTACTAGCCATTTGATTTCTTCGCTATATTCTTTTGGTCGGTTTCTTATAAATAACTTGCAAAATATTTTAGATTGTTCACTTATATTCAAAGAGATAAGTTTTAATTGTACTTATTTTATTTGAATTTTTATTAAATTTTTTTCAATGTTTTTATTCTCATTCAGAGCTTCTTTGAGTTTTTGCCTTAATTTTCTATTTTGTTTTCCATGAAAAGTATTTATTTTTTTCTGTAAAACGCAGTTAATTTATTATATTTTTCGCAATTTGTGCAAACAACTTCTAGAGACATATTACTATCGGAAGAATTCCTCCTTCTAGGCAATTCTTTTAAACTAAAATAATTAGAAGGTTAATAAATATTTTAAGTCACCTTAATTTGATTTCACAATAAATAAACGTTTACGTTAACAAATTACTTTAAACAATACACAATTATTACAAAATAATAAATTAAATCAACGTAAACAAACCATGAATGCACTTCGGAACGCGTTTGTTCCATCATCAGCATTGCACTACTGAAGCTGTGGGTAGTGGTTGACGGTTGTTGGTGACATACATTAGTAGGCAGCATCGATGACGAAGGTGAAGATCAAAACAGAAAACAAAGAACGGTTAAATCACTGCACACAAATTAAAGCTTCTGTATTTTTATATTTTTTGAAATAGACACGATTCTATATATCCATTATTTTGATTTAAAAGGTTGTTGCCCCCTTTGGATATAAAAGCTTTCATAGGCATCTAATTGTTGTTCGTTTCGTACTTGTTTAATTATGCGAATACTATCTAAGCTTACATTATGATTCTCTTCTAATGTTTGCGCTGCAACGGCCGAACGATTAGGTTGGTTTAAACGAATGCAAGAAAGTTGAATCTCTTTTTTATACTTCTTTTAGTTTGTCCAAAATATTCTTTTCCGCAATCATTGCATTTTACAGCGTATATACCAGATTTATCTAAGTCATCTATCTTGTCTTTTGTTGAACCAAGATAATTCATAAGTTTGTTATTATTTTTGTAAACAATGTCGTATCCACGATTTTTGAATTTTTTCTTTAATTTGTTCGTTATTGCAGGTACAAAACACATTGGCACTCGTTGATTTTTAATTTTTTCGTTTTGCAAAAAAAAAGTGGTGAGAGTTGAGTTTTTTAATTTGCGTGAGTGATGAGCTACTAACTCATCTACCATCGTGTTATTGTATCCGTTTACACGAGCAACTTCTTTAATATACTCGTACTCATTTTTGAAATTCGACAAAGAAAGAGGAAGTTGGCAAAGTCTATGTACTAAAGAGTGGTACGCTGCTTTCTTGTGTTGTATAGGAGCATGAATCATCGTCATCGATGCTGTCTACTAATGTATGTCACCAACAACCACTACCCACAGCTTCAGTAGTGCAATGCTGATGATGGAACAAACGCGTTCCGAAATGCATTCATGGTTTGTTTACGTTGATTTAATTTATTATTTTGTAATAATTGTGTATTGTTTAAAGTAATTTGTTAACGTAAACGTTTATTTATTGTGAAATCAAATTAAGGTGACTTAAAATATTTATTAATTTGTTATCGGATTTCACGCGGTTCAACAATTAATTTGATTGAAAAATTAGGAGGTGCTATATCAAACTCCTGGTCAACAGGAACGTTTAAATTTATTATAGGCACGGCACCGTTCTTTAAATTTTTTCCCAATGTCCTCAGAAAAAAAGTGGCGGTCACAAATAAATAATTTTTTGTTGGAATTATGTTCAGTAATTCCGCATTTTTCTCTTCAAATTTGACCCATACGTGAATCCAGAAGCGGAAATTTAAACATTTTCGCTTCTGGATTCAGCCTTCTTGAAATATTGCATCCCGCAATACAACATTTCATACTCGATCTCATATTATTTTTTGTATTCATTTTAAAAATCTTTTCGTTTACACGCAAGAAATAACACCATACACATATAGCTACGTGCGCATCAACGAAGCGAATAAAATTTGTTGGCTCGTCTCGTTTTCTTTTTCCTGCATCCTGCTGCCTGCATGAGTTTATATGGAGATGGGTATGTATAGGTAATAAAAACAAAAAAACAGGCTGTTTCACTGTGTGTTGTATCTCATTGTAAAAGCGCTGAGAGAATTATTGAAAAGCCCATAAAAAAGCCAAAGCTCTGACAGCGGGTTGCGATATTGGAACCCGCCATATAAAAATTTTCAGTACAAAAATGTATATAAGATGCGTCTTCTTGGTAACTTTATATTCTTTGCAATCACCTACCCCATTGCTATACCACATTATTTTACCTAATTGTTGCCTGTTAAAAGCCCACCGAAGAAATACCACGATCAACTGCCTTGCGTTATTAACTACCTCGAAAATGTGTCTTTGTGAGGATTTTGTTTTTCGGGGATGTCTTTTCGATGATTTTGTTTTTCGGGGATGTGTCGCAGCAGAGATGTGTCTTTGAGAAGATTTTGTTTGCGGGCATGTGTCTCTGCGGAGATTTGGTTTTGCGATGATTTTGTTTTCGAGGATGTGTCGTGCGGAGATTTTGTTTGCGAGGATTAGTTACAGATCCCGCTTGATTATGTGTAACTTTGGTCATTAGTTGATTTCGGTTCAATATTGTTGGTTGGTTCCTTTTTAATATATCGCCGTCTACATCTACCGCACTTGTTCTTAAAATTAAACAAGGGATGCAATTTAACCCACTGCTAACGCAGGTACCGACAGATTACGGGATCCTATGTATATTGCGCCAAACACACAAGGACCGCCTCACCATAGCAGTGAGACCAATCGGCGCAGGGAAATAAGGCCAGGGACATAAATCCCAAATTTTATTTTTGGGGCTTACGTCCCACTTGAGTGGGACATAAAGCCCAAATTGAACCACCCAAGTGGGACCCAAGCAAAAATTATTGTCAATTGACAATTGACTGTAAAAAAAAGTCCAAAAGATTTTTATTTATAATAATATTACATCTACACTATTGAATTTTGTAAGCTTGGTCCATGAGTTTATTTTAAAAATACCAAAATTCTTAATTGTTAGTAAAGTTGTATTTTTGAGCATTTTTTCACTTTCATCAATTTAACTCTTCAATTCCCAGTGTCACCTCTAGGTGACATATGCTTATAATGTGTTTTTGAACAATACCGCAATTTTTTTTTTGTATCCAACTTTTATTGGTGCAAAGCCAATAGGTCTTAGTATGTCATTGTTTTTTTTTTGAGTCTCTAACTATACGTCATTTGTCAAATTTATTCTATTGTTTTGCGTGTAATCGGAGTTTTCTTACTTTGTGTGATATCTTGAAGTATAAACTGAGATAAAAATGTCCAAACCTTAAGTATCGGTTTTTTTTCCTATAATGCATTTTATAAAGAAAATATATAAAATTAGACATAAATGTATTTTTCGGCAAAAATAAACCATAGCATGATAATTATAACGGTAAAAATATGACGTGTAACCTGTAAGTGACCCCCCTATAATAAATCTATTTATAATTTTGAGTAGGAGAGATGGTTTCTATTTCCATAAATACAAGCAGGGGAATTGAAGAGTTAAAAAATAATAAAAAGAACTTATGTTATTGTCGTATATCGATCGTTAAATGGTTGGATGGATTTTGTTACAATTTTATATCTGGTAATTCTTAATACGATAGTATGTTATACTTCGACGATTAAAAAAATATTTTTTTAAAAAATAAAAAATAAAAAAAAAACTAATTTTGACTTTTTTCACACTTATTATAGTCTAACGATATCTGTTTGGTAACGTGAAATTTCTTGCGAATTTGCACAAATTTTCACAATTTCGACCGCAAATTGACAAAATTTTGGGAAATTTGTTGTAAAAAAAAAATTACCAAACAGGCATAATAACGTTACTGAACCATAAAGTCAAGAGTCTACAAGTACTTTTCTTTCTAAACATTTATAAGTTTCAGCATATTATGGTAATTTATTTCGAACCAAGCTATTTAAAAATCACTTTTTAAAGCTTGTGGATCTTCAGGTGTAGAATTCCTTAAAACCTCACTGTGTTCCTATTGTTAAAAAAAAGAAAATTAGAATCAAATTGTTCTAAAATTGAACTTAGTGAAATCTACCTTGAAGATATATGTACATACGAGTGCATTGTTCTTTACATTTTTTGTTTTGATTTAATAAATGAGTATTTGGGCTCTTTATATCTACATATATGTGGGATCTCAGACTACACCACTGTCGTCTCTAGTCTGCAAATCTCCACTTAAACAGACAACAAGCCTACAACTGACTGAGAAAGAGAAGAAGAGAGGAGTCGACGACGAACAGTGAACCACGAAGTACATAAGACGAGAACCAACAACGTAACGTTTTTTTTTTATTAATGTTTCCTACTAATGATTATAATTCTAAATTCATGAATTCTACATTAAATTGTTTTTAAGTACAAATCGTTACTTTTTATTTTTCTATCCCACAACTCTGGGGACTCAACCCCGGGTACCATCTGAAAACAACATCAATCGGATAAAAACCTATAAAAAATTGTCGGGAGAGTAAAATAGAATTATTTTTTGTGCTGAGATATCGAGATAAGGCAATCGATATAACTACCGGTAAAAACGACGACGGTACAGTAAAACGATAACCCGGTAAAGACGGTCGAACTGTATATTGCACAAATCTTAATCGAAAGTCACGTGAGATCAAATCTGAAAATTAAGACGAAATTTTTTTTTCTCTTGTGACAATATGGTAGGCAGACGCAGAAAAATCTTAATAGTACAGCCGTTACGACGGGGCCTGATTTTTCAGAAATGCTAGATATGCTTATTCGACGAGAAACAGACATAACAAGACGTGAGTAGAATTAAAATTTAAGACGAATTGGTGGCAGAAAAGTTCACAAAGGGATATTGGACTGCCTCAAAATATTGAAGAAGTTGATGACGATCATCCTTCTTTCAGTGGGGCCAGAAAAGACATACCCTTAAGCAACGAAGCTATTAGACGAACGGACGGTGGCGGGTTAGGTTTTGGGGAAGGGGTTAACATCAATAATCAACAGCCACGTGACCAAGGAAGGCCAAATAATGGAACGAGGCCAGATATTGAAGTGTCATTGCTACGGACGGAGATCGATGAGTTAAAACGACGAAATGAGCGAGCAAGTGTAGGAACCTTTGAAGACGCACTTAATGCGGTTTCCAAATTTGGTGGCATGGGTTGATGAGTTTGAAACTGCATCCACTTTGATGAGGTGGGACGAAATGAAAAAAATTCTTTTCGCTAAGCGGTTGCTGACGGGTACTGCAAAAATGGCTTTAAAGACAAAGCCCACTATGATAAATTGGTCAGACTTAAAACAGTTCTTGCTAGATGAATTTTCGAATACGATGACAGTAGCTGATGTACACATGGCGATGACGACAAGAAAACAAAAAAGTGGGGAATCAGTCGTGGAATTTTTTTTGCCATGCGGGAACTGGGTGCAAAAGGTGGTATAGACGAGCGCTCTGTAATCCAATATGTGATCGATGGCATTGATGATTTGTCTGCAAATAAGGTCATGTTATACGGTGCACATTCCATGCAAGATTTCAAGATAAAATTAACTGAGTACGAGTGTTTTCGCAGCTCCTTAGGACGACACTCTCATGTTCAGTTGAAAGTTCCAAAAACGTCTAAAGAAGCTACTAACAACTTACGTTATTTTAATTGCGGTCAAAAAGGTCATAAAAGTAAAATGTGTGATTCTAAAAAAGGGGCCTAAATGTTTCAACTGTGATGAACACCTTTCTCCAAATTGTCCATTGCGTAAAGACAAAACTAAGGCGGTGAATTTGGTCGATGGGGATATCGGTGAGTTGGAAGCAAAAGAGTTTATGGTGAACGGATACAAGGTTAGAGGAAGAATTGACACGGGGAGTGATGCGACTATAACGAGATCAACCGAGTATTTTAAAGTAGGATCTCCAAATCTTAAAAGCGATAGCCAAGTTTTCAGGGGCTTATCGCAAGACTGTACAAAACCTTATGGATATTTTATGGCGAATGTTGAAATCGATGACGTAACGTATCACACTAAAATATACGTAGTTTCATCAAGATTTTTGAATCAAGACCTATTGATTGGAAAAGACATACTAAGAGGCACGCGTATAACGCTGAGCACAGACGGAGTGCAGGTCGAAAAGATCCAACCAGAACTGAAAAATTGTTACCAGATAATTTCTAATAAAATTGATATCTGTGTAGGCAATCAAAAATATAGAAAAGAAATAGAAGATCTAGTTAACAATTACAAGCCAATGGAAAGTAAATCAACGAATTTCGAGATGAAAATCATCCTTAAAGATGATAATCCTATTGCGCAACGTCCTCGGAGACTTGCTCCACTTGAAAAAGAAATTGTCGACGTACAGATTCAAGATTGGTTAGATTCCAATATTATTCGCCGAAGCAATTCGGAATATTCTTCTACCATCGTGCTGGCGAATAAAAAAGATGGTAGTAAACGACTTTGCGTTGATTATAGAAAAATCAACAAGATTATAGTTCGTGATCAAAATCCTCTAGCTCTCGTAGATGATCAGATTGACCAGCTTAGTTCAGCCAATGTTTACTCCACTTTAGACCTTGAAAACGGTTTCTTCCACGTTCCTGTTAACGAAGAAAGCAGAAAGTATACGTCGTTTGTTACTCATCGTGACCAGTACGAGTTCAATAAAGTACCCTTTGTACTGAGTGTGTCACCCGCGGTTTTCCAACGACACGTTAACTTGGTATTTAGAGATCTTATGTTTTTAAAAATCGTATTGCTTTATATGGACGATATCGTTGTGCTAGGAAAAGATTATGCTAAAGCGATTCGCAATTTAGTCAAAGTTTTTGAAGTTGCCAGCGAATATGGACTAAGGTTTCGATGGTCAAAATGCCAGTTCCTGTGCTTGAAAATCGAGTATCTAGGATTTCGAATTGAAGCTGGAACAATTAAACCATCGGAAACTAAGATAGTTGCCGTTAAAAAGTTTCCACAGCCAAATAATGTAGTAAAAATCCAAAGTTTCTAGGGTCTTACGGGGTACTTTAGAAGATTTGTTCCGGGGTACTCGTGTATAGCAAAGCCACTTACCGATCTACTAAAAAAGGACGTTAAATTTGTATTTGGGACTGAGCAGATAGCGGCTTTTGAAGAGCTCAAAAAAATCCTAACGACGGCACCAGTTTTAAAACTCTATCGGCAAAATGCAGAGACCGAGCTACATACAGACGCTTCAAAATGGGGTTTCGGAGCAGTGTTACTGCAAAAAGAAAATAATAATTTTTTTCCAATTTCTTATTTTAGCAAGAAATCCTCAAGTCAGGAGCAAAATTACAGCAGCTACGAGTTAGAAACTCTTGCGGTGGTAGCAGCATTAAAGAAGTTCCGACATTACCTGCTGGGTATCCACTTCAAAATAGTGACCGATTGTGCAGCATTCAAAGGCACTATGGAGAAAAAGGAGTTTTCGTCGCGGATTGCAGGTTGGGTGCTAATAACTCAAGAGTTCGATTTTGTACTCGAACATCGCAGTGCAAATAAGATGCGTCACGCGGATGCATTGAGCAGAAACGCTGTAAGTATGATTAAAGGCGAATTTTTGCAAAGAATTATCAAAACACAGGAAAGCGATGAGCATATTATCCTTATAAAAAAGTTGCTGGAATATAGCCCATACGAGAATTTTATTTGCGAAATAGGAGTAATATATATATATATATATATATATAATAATATAGGAGTGATGAGGAGGGCCGAAAGCTGCTTTATGTGCCTCAGAAGATGCAGGTTGAACTTTTACGGAGTATACACAACGACGGTCATTTCGCATAAAGGAAGATGGAGGAGATAGTTAAGAGGGACTATTTTATACCAGGCCTAATTAAAAAATTAGAAGACTTGTATATTAGCGGAAAGAAAAGCCGGCAAGCAGGAGGGATTCCTCTCACCAATAGACAAAGAAACTAAACCACTTTGTACATACCACATTGATCATTTAGGACCACTGGAGAAAACTACAAAACTTTACAGCTACATCCTATGTGTTGTAGATGCATTTTCCAAATTTGTTTGGATTTACCCAACAAAAACGACGTCTGCGGCGGAGGTTATTGCGAAGTTGGAATTGCAGAAAGTGTCGTTTGGGAGTCTGCATTTACCACCAAAGTTTTCGAGGAGTATTGCAAAAACGAGAAAATCGAACACCTTGTCATCACAACTGGTGTTCCAAGAGGTAACGGCCAAGTAGAACGGATCAACAGAGTGATTATTTCTGTATTAACAAAATTATCTGCCGACAACCCAAAAAAGTGGTACATGCACACCAGTTCACTACAACGATGCCTAAACTCAACTTGGCAGCGCAGTATAAGGACAACACCGTTCGAGTTGATGTTTGGTACCAAAATGAGGAAAGCAACGGATGCGGATCTTGTGGATTTGATTGACCAAGAAATTCGGGAGATGTACACGAGTGAACGAGAAGATGCCAGGGATCTAGCAAGAGAGTCTATAGCTGAAATCCAAAAGGAGAATCAAAAAACATACAACCGTAAGCGAAAACCAGCTAAGCAGCACAAGGAAAGTGATTTGGTAGCGATTCGACGAACTCAATTTGGACCGAATCTGAAGTTGGCGGGCAAATTTCTGGGTCCATACAAGATAACCAAAGTCGGAAACCATGACAGATACGAGCTCGAGAAAGTTGGAGAACACGAAGGACTAGCTTTGACATCAAGCAGCGCTGACTTCATGAAAAGTTGGCGGCACACTGATTTTGACATAACTTCGTCCTCAGACGAAGAATAACATTAATTCAATCGTTCTTTTTTATTTTATTTTTCACAGTACGCTGGGGTCAGCTATTAAACAGGATGGCCGATTTGTGGGATCTCAGACTATGCCACTGTCGTCTCTAGTCTGCAAATCTCCACTTAAACAGACAACAAGCCTACAACTGACTGAGAAAGAGAAGAAGAGTGGAGTCGACGACGAACAGTGAACCACGAAGTACATAAGACGAGAACCAACAACGTGACGTTGTTTTTTTATTAATGTTTCCTACTAATGATTATAATTCTAAATTCATGAATTCTACATTAAATTGTTTTTAAGTACAAATCGTTACTTTTTATTTTTCTATCCCACAACTCTGGGGACTCAACCCCGGGTACCATCTGAAAACAACATCAATCGGATAAAAACCTATAAAAAATTGTCGGGAGAGTAAAATAGAATTATTTTTTGTGCTGAGATATCGAGATAAGGCAATCGATATAACTACCGGTAAAAACGACGACGGTACAGTAAAACGATAACCCGGTAAAGACGGTCGAACTGTATATTGCACAAATCTTAATCGAAAGTCACGTGAGATCAAATCTGAAAATTAAGACGAAATTTTTTTTTCTCTTGTGACAATATGGTAGGCAGACGCAGAAAAATCTTAATAGTACAGCCGTTACGACGGGGCCTGATTTTTCAGAAATGCTAGATATGCTTATTCGACGAGAAACAGACATAACAAGACGTGAGTAGAATTAAAATTTAAGACGAATTGGTGGCAGAAAAGTTCACAAAGGGATATTGGACTGCCTCAAAATATTGAAGAAGTTGATGACGATCATCCTTCTTTCAGTGGGGCCAGAAAAGACATACCCTTAAGCAACGAAGCTATTAGACGAACGGACGGTGGCGGGTTAGGTTTTGGGGAAGGGGTTAACATCAATAATCAACAGCCACGTGACCAAGGAAGGCCAAATAATGGAACGAGGCCAGATATTGAAGTGTCATTGCTACGGACGGAGATCGATGAGTTAAAACGACGAAATGAGCGAACAAGTGTAGGAACCTTTGAAGACGCACTTAATGCGGTTTCTAAATTTGGTGGCGAGGGAGATGTCGGAGCATGGGTTGATGAGTTTGAAACTGCATCCACTTTGATGAGGTGGGACGAAATGAAAAAAATTCTTTTCGCTAAGCGGTTGCTGACGGGTACTGCAAAAATGGCTTTAAAGACAAAGCCCACTATGATAAATTGGTCAGACTTAAAACAGTTCTTGCTAGATGAATTTTCGAATACGATGACAGTAGCTGATGTACACATGGCGATGACGACAAGAAAACAAAAAAGTGGGGAATCAGTCGTGGAATTTTTTTTGCCATGCGGGAACTGGGTGCAAAAGGTGGTATAGACGAGCGCTCTGTAATCCAATATGTGATCGATGGCATTGATGATTTGTCTGCAAATAAGGTCATGTTATACGGTGCACATTCCATGCAAGATTTCAAGATAAAATTAACTGAGTACGAGTGTTTTCGCAGCTCCTTAGGACGACACTCTCATGTTCAGTTGAAAGTTCCAAAAACGTCTAAAGAAGCTACTAACAACTTACGTTATTTTAATTGCGGTCAAAAAGGTCATAAAAGTAAAATGTGTGATTCTAAAAAAGGGGCCTAAATGTTTCAACTGTGATGAACACCTTTCTCCAAATTGTCCATTGCGTAAAGACAAAACTAAGGCGGTGAATTTGGTCGATGGGGATATCGGTGAGTTGGAAGCAAAAGAGTTTATGGTGAACGGATACAAGGTTAGAGGAAGAATTGACACGGGGAGTGATGCGACTATAACGAGATCAACCGAGTATTTTAAAGTAGGATCTCCAAATCTTAAAAGCGATAGCCAAGTTTTCAGGGGCTTATCGCAAGACTGTACAAAACCTTATGGATATTTTATGGCGAATGTTGAAATCGATGACGTAACGTATCACACTAAAATATACGTAGTTTCATCAAGATTTTTGAATCAAGACCTATTGATTGGAAAAGACATACTAAGAGGCACGCGTATAACGCTGAGCACAGACGGAGTGCAGGTCGAAAAGATCCAACCAGAACTGAAAAATTGTTACCAGATAATTTCTAATAAAATTGATATCTGTGTAGGCAATCAAAAATATAGAAAAGAAATAGAAGATCTAGTTAACAATTACAAGCCAATGGAAAGTAAATCAACGAATTTCGAGATGAAAATCATCCTTAAAGATGATAATCCTATTGCGCAACGTCCTCGGAGACTTGCTCCACTTGAAAAAGAAATTGTCGACGTACAGATTCAAGATTGGTTAGATTCCAATATTATTCGCCGAAGCAATTCGGAATATTCTTCTACCACCGTGCTGGCGAATAAAAAAGATGGTAGTAAACGACTTTGCGTTGATTATAGAAAAATCAACAAGATTATAGTTCGTGATCAAAATCCTCTAGCTCTCGTAGATGATCAGATTGACCAGCTTAGTTCAGCCAATGTTTACTCCACTTTAGACCTTGAAAACGGTTTCTTCCACGTTCCTGTTAACGAAGAAAGCAGAAAGTATACGTCGTTTGTTACTCATCGTGACCAGTACGAGTTCAATAAAGTACCCTTTGTACTGAGTGTGTCACCCGCGGTTTTCCAACGACACGTTAACTTGGTATTTAGAGATCTTATGTTTTTAAAAATCGTATTGCTTTATATGGACGATATCGTTGTGCTAGGAAAAGATTATGCTAAAGCGATTCGCAATTTAGTCAAAGTTTTTGAAGTTGCCAGCGAATATGGACTAAGGTTTCGATGGTCAAAATGCCAGTTCCTGTGCTTGAAAATCGAGTATCTAGGATTTCGAATTGAAGCTGGAACAATTAAACCATCGGAAACTAAGATAGTTGCCGTTAAAAAGTTTCCACAGCCAAATAATGTAGTAAAAATCCAAAGTTTCTAGGGTCTTACGGGGTACTTTAGAAGATTTGTTCCGGGGTACTCGTGCATAGCAAAGCCACTTACCGATCTACTAAAAAAGGACGTTAAATTTGTATTTGGGACTGAGCAGATAGCGGCTTTTGAAGAGCTCAAAAAAATCCTAACGACGGCACCAGTTTTAAAACTCTATCGGCAAAATGCAGAGACCGAGCTACATACAGACGCTTCAAAATGGGGTTTCGGAGCAGTGTTACTGCAAAAAGAAAATAATAATTTTTTTCCAATTTCTTATTTTAGCAAGAAATCCTCAAGTCAGGAGCAAAATTACAGCAGCTACGAGTTAGAAACTCTTGCGGTGGTAGCAGCATTAAAGAAGTTCCGACATTACCTGCTGGGTATCCACTTCAAAATAGTGACCGATTGTGCAGCATTCAAAGGCACTATGGAGAAAAAGGAGTTTTCGTCGCGGATTGCAGGTTGGGTGCTAATAACTCAAGAGTTCGATTTTGTACTCGAACATCGCAGTGCAAATAAGATGCGTCACGCGGATGCATTGAGCAGAAACGCTGTAAGTATGATTAAAGGCAAATTTTTGCAAAGAATTATCAAAACACAGGAAAGCGAAGCCCATACGAGAATTTTATTTGCGAAAGAGGAGTAATATATATATATATATATATATATATATATATATAATAATATAGGAGTGATGAGGAGGGCCGAAAGCTGCTTTATGTGCCTCAGAAGATGCAGGTTGAACTTTTACGGAGTATACACAACGACGGTCATTTCGCATAAAGGAAGATGGAGGAGATAGTTAAGAGGGACTATTTTATACCAGGCCTAATTAAAAAATTAGAAGACTTGTATATTAGCGGAAAGCCGGCAAGCAGGAGGGATTCCTCTCACCAATAGACAAAGAAACTAAACCACTTTGTACATACCACATTGATCATTTAGGACCACTGGAGAAAACTACAAAACTTTACAGCTACATCCTATGTGTTGTAGATGCATTTTCCAAATTTGTTTGGATTTACCCAACAAAAACGACGTCTGCGGCGGAGGTTATTGCGAAGTTGGAATTGCAGAAAGTGTCGTTTGGGAGTCTGCATTTACCACCAAAGTTTTCGAGGAGTATTGCAAAAACGAGAAAATCGAACACCTTGTCATCACAACTGGTGTTCCAAGAGGTAACGGCCAAGTAGAACGGATCAACAGAGTGATTATTTCTGTATTAACAAAATTATCTGCCGACAACCCAAAAAAGTGGTACATGCACACCAGTTCACTACAACGATGCCTAAACTCAACTTGGCAGCGCAGTATAAGGACAACACCGTTCGAGTTGATGTTTGGTACCAAAATGAGGAAAGCAACGGATGCGGATCTTGTGGATTTGATTGACCAAGAAATTCGGGAGATGTACACGAGTGAACGAGAAGATGCCAGGGATCTAGCAAGAGAGTCTATAGCTGAAATCCAAAAGGAGAATCAAAAAACATACAACCGTAAGCGAAAACCAGCTAAGCAGCACAAGGAAAGTGATTTGGTAGCGATTCGACGAACTCAATTTGGACCGAATCTGAAGTTGGCGGGCAAATTTCTGGGTCCATACAAGATAACCAAAGTCGGAAACCATGACAGATACGAGCTCGAGAAAGTTGGAGAACACGAAGGACTAGCTTTGACATCAAGCAGCGCTGACTTCATGAAAAGTTGGCGGCACACTGATTTTGACATAACTTCGTCCTCAGACGAAGAATAACATTAATTCAATCGTTCTTTTTTATTTTATTTTTCACAGTACGCTGGGGTCAGCTATTAAACAGGATGGCCGATTTGTGGGATCTCAGACTATGCCACTGTCGTCTCTAGTCTGCAAATCTCCACTTAAACAGACAACAAGCCTACAACTGACTTAGAAAGAGAAGAAGAGAGGAGTCGACGACGAACAGTGAACCACGAAGTACATACGACGAGAACCAACGACGTGACGTTTTTTTTTATTAATATTTCCTACTAATAATTATAATTCTAAATTCATGAATTCTACATTTAATTGTTTTTAAGTACAAATCGTTACTTTTTATTTTTCTATCCCACATATATACACAACAATGGGTATTGATGAGCTATTTTGGCTTGAGCTAGATGTTTCTGTTGGCTTCGCCCTTTTTCTTCCTCGAGTAGTTTTAGATGTTTTTTCAATTCTGAAAAGAAAATATTTATACGAATAGTATTGTTATTATTGTATTCTATATTTATTATTTTTATGAACTATTTCGTAACGCTCCCTAATGAAGTTTTTCTTAACATACAAAATAAATAAATACATTTGGTGGCAAGACAACTCGTATAAAAAACAAGGCCTAGTGAAAACTTTTAACCATTCCTGTGTACGTGTTTAAGAGGCCTCCGGACAGGGTTACCTCTGAATATTTTAAAGAGGAGTCAAAAAAGGAGTCCTGTCCTGTAACTCTCGCACCGATAAAATTGGTCGAAAAACGGTGGAAAATGGAACAAAACTCATTGATTGACTGATTTTATCGATGCGAGAGTTACAGAACGTAGGCACTGGGTGAAAAAAAAGAGTCCTCTATAAACTTCAAATAAAAAATGTCACCAACATTGTTTTGCGCGAAAAAGTTTCCGTGGTGAATATAATTTTTTTTCAAAAGGTTTGGTTCACAGTTTGATAATAAAATTTTAAACGCCAAAAATTTTTTTTGCGATAAAAGCACTCCCTAAGAAGTACATGTATTTTTTTTCGAGGAGGAACTGTATACTAGTCTTTACATATAAACTCTATAATTCAAAGAAGTTTAGTTTTCAACTTTATTAACATTAGGCTTCTCTTTTATACAATATACAAAAGTTCAAAAAAACCATTTTCCATAAAAAATGAATTTAAAAATTATATATTAATAGCCAAATTTTCAATAGTAGTCAGTATAAGCAGTGAGTTAGTACTTTTGCTAGATTTAAAAGGCTGACAAATTTGTAGTATTTCTGTTATAAAAGTGGTAAAAGAATAGAAAAATTCATTTTGACATTTTGTCAGTTTTTTTTTTACAGAAATACTTCCATTTTTTTGGCCGTGTAAATCCAGCATTAATCTCCTTGCAAGCAGAAAAGTCACAGTAAAATAATTAAAGAAATAGTCTGTGTCATGTGTGTGTTACGGATGTAATTATTTGGTCTGTTTGGTAACGTGAAATTTCTTGCGAATTTGCACAAATTTTCACAAAATTTCACAGTTTGCTGTCAAAACCCATAGAAAAAAATAGTTTTTGGAAATTCGTTTTGTATGGTATCTGTGACAGATCCAAAAAGTTAACTTTCACAGAATATTTGAAATGGCACCGTATAAGAATGGCGTTATAAGAAAAGGGTTGAACGAATTCATTTCGAAAGAATAGGTATAGGTATTCACTTTATATATTTTATTTGTTGGTTTACAAAAATTCCCCACTTTTAAAAGCTGAATCAAATTTAAATTTTTTTCAAAAAGATGAGTCCTTGAATATGACTCTAAAGAGTCGTCCCGAAGGTAATACTACGTTTTCACCAAAAATTAATCTCGTTAAGATTTAATAAATCCTATGAAGTGTTTTCAACGCACAAAAAGATTAAAAAGGAGATTAACTTTCACAGTACCTTTCAAATTTCATATAATGTTTAATTTTTTCTTCTAAAGTGGAAGTTCAATTTGTATCAAACGATAAAAAAAAATAGATTCTCGAAAATGTTCTCTCAATTCTCGAATATTGTACTGAATATTGCGATAGGGGAATAGATGTGTTCAATTTGTAAAATTATTGGCCCTATGAAGATTTAACAAGAATAATTTCTAATCTTCTTGATTTGAAGATTAAATTTAGGGTAAACCTACCTAAATATCGGTTTAGCTGTCGGTGAAAACGTAGTATAACGCTGCTGAACAGATCACTGAAATGAAAAATGAAAACAAAACTTGAAATGGAACGGTAAGAATGACGTTTTAAGAAAAATGTTGAACGAATTCATTTCCAAAGTATTCAATTATATATATTTTTTTGGTGCATTAACAAAAAAGAGTCCACATTTTAAAAAGGAGTCAAATTTCAAAATGATGAGTCCTGGAGTCCCAGCGTTAAAAAAAGAGTCAAAGTGACTCTAAAGAGTCCCAAAGGTAACACTGCCTCCGGACTCAGATTCGAAAATTTTTATCTTCGAATAAAAAACGAAAATAAAAAAAACTCACCCCTAACAACATGTTTGAACCTTCAAAAGTGAAGCTTGGCCGCCATTTTGGTGGAGGCAAAACATCAACAATTTGATAGTAGGTGTGTTTTATTCATTGCTGCATAGCCAGCGCAGCAAAATTTCCCTTGGCAAACAAAAACAATTTGATTGCTGGCGAAAAGAAGTCAGTAAAAAAAGATAGCTGTGCTGGCCAGAGCTTTCAATTATTGAAATGAACGTATAGAGTGAGTGAGCGTTTTATTCAGACTTGTGCTGCGCTGGCTATGCAGCAATGAATAAAACACACCTAGTGTTTTATGCGCTGTTTCTTTTTCCGGAGGTGATTTATGCTTACAATAATAATTTGTTTTTATTTAATTGAATTGTTTATTTATTGAAATACATTTTTAGGTGTGTAAGGTCCCAAAAGTATTAAAATGCCTAGTTCGTGTAGCGCTTATGGTTGCACAAACAGAAACAACAAGAAAAAAAGTTCGATGTCTTTTCACAGGTAAGAACCTTCTTTAAAACGCTTAAATTTTAGTTAAAATTTAGTTTTTTTGTAGATATCCACTTAAGAAACCTGAAGAACTAAACAAATGGCTCAAAGCTGTACAAAGAATGGATTTCAAACCAAACGCAGGAGCACGTCTTTGCTCGGACCATTTTCAAGTAAGACCAGGTGCGAACAAACAAATGCTTAGCGACGGCGTAGTTCCCTCTGTTTTTAGTGAATTCCCACAGTGCCTTCAACAAGTGCAGTAAATAAATCGTGCGACTAAAACCTCTATTAAAGCTCTTCAACCAATTTGTCCTCCCAGCCGTTGCAGCAACGCCTAAAAAAGGGACACTGAAAAAAGAACTCGAGTTCTTAGGCAAAAGCAGAGACGACAAACTTTAAAAATTAAAAATATGAATGGGCTTATACGCTCCTTAAAGCTAAAGGTCTGGTAGATGACGATATTCATCATATGCTCTTAGACAAGTTTTTTGGAAAATCAGCAACTTTGTTCCAAAATCTATGGAAAAATCATGAAAAGGATGCTAGGGGACACAGATATTCAGAATACATTAAAAACTTTCCCCTTACACTTTACTAAAACTCACCTAAGGCTTAAGAGTTCTGCAGACAGATACTCCATTTACCAGGACCATCAAGCTTGTCTAATTGGATTTCAAATGTTAAAGCTGAACCAGTATTTTTGAAGAATGTTTTTCAGAAATTGGAAACTCTTACATATGAACTGAAGGATTGTAACTGGGTTTTGGACGGCATGTCCATCAGAAAACAAATCTTATGGGATCTTCCAACTCAAAAATTCGTTGGTTTTTGTGACTTTGGAGAAAGCTTGGATACTGGTGGCAGTGATGAACCAGCAACAGAGGCATTATTTTCTATGCTGGTCAGCTCGAAACATTAATTAAATTTAAACAAATACCACTTGTATAAATTTGTATTTATTTCTTTATTTAATTATTTTTAATAAAGTAAAATAAAAAAAATATGTATTTATGAGTTTGTCTTTTACTTTGAACTTCTAATTCAATCTTGGGATGTGAAGGACAATGATATTGCTATCAAATGAAAGATATTTTTGCCAAGTTTTATTTACAAGTTATTTCAAGAAAACTCGGAAACATTTAATTCTATTGTTGACGTTTTTTCCTCCAAAGCTTTTTGTGGCAAAGCTTCACTTTTTCTCTGTACAAAAGGTCCTATGTTGGCCATCTATATTAAAATCTATGGTTCATGCTTTGTTCTTAGTCCCCTATTACACGATGATTCTTTGCGTCTGACTCTTTTTTCGAATTTCTCTT